>OW052220.1:39552913-40088729 GCA_932526605.1 Nephrotoma flavescens
AGATAGAACGGTGTGGGAAATTTTTCATTAGACGCTATTATCAAAATTACTCGTGAGGAATTCGTACGGATTCAATGTCCCAATGAATTTTGCAACATTTAATAATTATTCGCTTTTCCGCCCAATCGTAGTACCTAACTACCACAAAGCGGCAAACTAAATAAAATATATTTTAGATTATTAAATATTTATTAGTTTTAGCTTGTTTATACTTGGAACCATGAATACACATTTTGGTGCAATTTCAAAGAATGTCCAATCCGCGATTAATTACGTTTAAACAAGAATGTTCAATCTGAGATGGCTTCTAGAATAAATCTACAACGGGAATGCTAAGCACCCCAGGTTCAGTGATTAAACCTTCAGACGTCACTTTGATGTAATCAACAGTTAAACACTCCAAATGGAGTCGGACAAGAAAATTACCTTAGAAGTTCAAATTGCTGAATGGACCCAGTTGATGCGTCATTACGCAACCAGACACAACGAACAGGAGGACAACATTGTATGAGACCGCAAGCCAGTTTGCACTTGTTTCATTGCCTTCACATTTTATATTCGTATATAATATTTGTCCAGATGATTAAATAAAATTTTAGAATGCAGAGTAGCAAAAATTATTAAAAATAACATTAAGTATCCTCAGATTAGCTAATCAATGTCAAAAATAGTGAGTTAAAGATAATTAAAAGTTTATACAATTCTTAAATTTACATAACTATCAAATGATAAACTGCTAATATCACACAAATTTATTAGAAATAATCGATGACTGCGAAATTAGACATTTTGATACTTCGAGACTGCATGAAAACTGCCAAATGCTTAACCACTATGTAATGAAATCTGATAATAACATTTTAACGATTTGTACCTCAAAAAACCTACAAAAATAGGCTTTGCACTTATGAGTAAATAATTTATTGCCTAAATAGATTTTGGAAGGTTTAACTATTTCGTGATAAAATTTCTAGTTGATGCTGGTAATAGTTAAAAAATTGCTACATAGGCTTGTTAACATATAATTTAATGTTTGTTTCTTATTTCGTCGTGTGATAAGTGCTGGATGGATTTTAACATAATTTGTGATTCAAATAAGTATTTCGTAAATACCATTTCTACTTTTTTTATTATATTGGTTGCAATTCGATTGCACTTATTATTAAATTTAAAAATGTTATAATAATTTGAAAACAATATTATGTTAAATTACAAATTGGTAAAAAATATAAATTGCTCGATCATCATCGCATCCCAAACAACCAATCATTGCAACAAATTCATTGACGAACAAATCATTATAGCATCGATCTATAGTATTTTGAGTTAGTGTTAAAAATATAATTATGAAGAAATGGACGAGTTTAAATTACGTGAAATTATCGCATCTTTACGAAAATTGGAAAAATCTGGTCAATTGCAGTCAATACTGCGCATTATATCACTACATTCATCCACGTAAAAATATATTCATTTAAAAATTTATTTATATAATGCGATTGGCAATGATACAATACAAATAGAACCTGGTTTGTGATTTAAAACATTGGATATCGGTGCGTAAGTTGATATCTTTTAAACTTAAGATTGATTCTCTTTAATATTAGAGCTTGGTAACAAATGTGATTTCACATGAATCAACATTGCATTTCAATACTCCTTTATATACTTAGGTATATATAATTAAGATTATTTTATATGAAGTACGTCATACACATTTTCCAGTTTACGACATTATAGATAAACTTGATAATATTTCTTTTATTGACGTCAAAACGAGTCCGATATGATATACATAAGATTTTGGAGGATCAATTTAAATATAAAATTAATTTTTGGCATTCTTTTACTTTAAAATTTATCAGTGAACACGTATTTCAAGTATTTATCTTGTAAAACTAAATCGAATCACGCCAATACTTGAAACGCCTAAACACTTATGAAAGTTTGAAAATACACTTTATAGTTCTAACAATTATTTTTTTAACAAATGATTACTGTACAAACTACCTTTTCTTATCGATAACAGTTTTTTAAGTACAGGTAATTTAGAACTAAGTTAATAATTGTTATTTTATTTTGGCAATAAAAAACACGACACACACATAAGAAGTCAATAAACTTAGGCGTGCAAATAAATACAAATAATATTTATCACTTTGTACTTAGCAAGTGATGTATAAACACAATTTCATAATCCATGAAATTACATTCCAAATACCATTAGTGTACGTATTCACATAAGAAATTCGTGGAAGTGCACGCAGAAAGATATATTTCAATCAGCTGATATAAACGACAAATAAAATGTGTTGTGTTAATGTCTGATTATATGCTGCGTAAACATTAGCCTTCATAGATAATTAAATAATATTTTTAGAGAATAAGAGAGTGTATGTGCACACAAACGTAAATAAAATTTTCGCCTTATCACTAACTCCAACCACGGGTATATATATACTAGTTTTATTTTATATAACACACAATAGTACTCTTTATTGTCCAAACTCGAATCAATCGCTCACCCAAAAAGTTTCAGTCTGGCACACAATTTAAATTAACTATCATGCCGGTTTAGAAATAAAAACAACAAACATTTCATGTGTACATTGAAAAAATACGAATGACTCATATTTCATACACACAGCGCGAAGAGCACTAGGCAGGTATTATAAAATGTATTATCAATGTACATGCTCATGAAGCATGTCTCTGCCTCTATGTAAATGAGTATATACGAAAATAAATTTTACGAAAATTAAAATATTTATTGTTATTGGTTGCGAAAAATTGCGAAATTGTATGTTTCAACTCAACATGAAAAATTGCAAAAAAATCATTATCATCTTCATAATAAATTATTTCTTCTCAAAAAATCTCGATTTTAAAACGCTATGCAATTAAATGTATTTCACAATCGTCTAATTATCACATTAGAAATGTAAAATGTTAATTCTAGTCGTATTGATTAGACATGATAAACGATAAATTGCACTAATAAAAATCGTGCATATGCTAAATAAATGTAAGCAAATGTAAGTCAGATAAATTCAATTTGAGGCAAATTTTATACAACACTTTGGAGATTGGTGGTCGGTTGATATTACGACAGAAGTATGCTTAGTACAAAATATTTAGTGTTTGGCGCCTCTTCATTTCATTGAATATCAACTAAGCCATTACCTAAATGTTATACAGTGGTGTTCAATAAAATAAGACATATGGCACGTTGGAATGAAAAAGTAATTATAAAAAAAATTACATATCAATTTGCAATTTCTTTTTTTTATTTAGATGCTATTTTTGAATACATTATATAAATAAATGCTAATACTCCATTTAAATTCAATACAAATAAAAAAAAAACGTAAAACATTTATTTAAAAAAAACCCGTTCAAAAAATAGGAAAGTTCGTTTCAATTCGTAAATACTACCTTAAATCAGTTTTATATGTGGATATTTGCATCAGCACTTCTGTGCAGCGGCGGTCAATAGAATCCACTAAATTTTGGCAAGTGTTAACTGGAATTTGTTCCCAAGCAGACCTTGTTGCATACCATAATTTGTTTTTTCCTACTAATTGTTTTCTTAACAATACTCCATAAGTTCACGATGGGGGGATTGAGTTGGCCATTCCATCCATAACCTCTACGTTATCCACCGCCGTGCTTTATAGTTTTTTTTTTGCTATTTTGACAATAAACTTGTATTAGGTGGCCGTCAAACATAATTACTTTGGTTCCATCAGTCCATAACACTTTCTTCCACTTTTCTGGGTCTGTATTTGCTAGGTGTTCTTTTGCAAAGCTAACCCTATGTTTTACGTTCTTTTTCGACAAAAGTGGAACATACTGGGCGGCACAACCCCTTTAATTGTTCTCTAGTCTTCTTTTTACATCTTTTTACAGTTAGACTTGAATTATTAAATTTAGATCAGTCTTGATTTCGCTGGGTATCATAAAAGGTTCTTTTTGCCGTTCGCACAATTAAACCGTCTTCCTTTTCCGTGATTTTTCGAATACGCCCAAGTTTTTCGAATATTTTTGTAAAATTTACGAAATTTAAGATTGAATGAAAAAATGATGTACGGTCCTATTTTATTGAACACCACTATACTTCTAATTTATGAGGTTGCAAAATTTACATGGTTTACTCTTATGATTATGTCAGAATAGCAATAAAAGTTAGTTTGTATGTAACTGCCCAAGAAATGATTTTTATAATAAAATAAGGATCGTAGTAAATAGCAACTAAAATAATTTAAAATCAAATCAATATAGAAAATAGGCTGCAAAACAAATGTTTTTGTTGTTCTTTATGCGATGAAGTTACTGTCTAAATATTAAGTTTGTTCACCGTAATTATCCTTGACATAATAAAACTCTGAACTTGCTTGATTTTGCGGGAACGAAAAATCGTTCTGAACTAACCCCATATATACCTTATTTAAAAGAGAATGTTATCAGATTTTTAATGAAATTAGTACTTGAAAATAAAAATGGGTATTTCTCAAGAAATTGAAGTTTCTTTAATACAAGGTGCTGCGTTGATAAGGGGGCTTTCACTTTCGAAGTGATAGAAGTAACCTCATCTTCGTTTTTTTATCAAGGGATCCAACGGTATCATTCGCGACACGCACTTTAGGGACACTGTTCAATCAAAAAGAAATGTAAAATGATGCAATACGTTTCGATAGAACTTAAACTTCTTTCGTAAAATTATAAACAAAAATGAAAGAGCTTTGAGAAAGACGTTATCTAAGACGTGTTTTCTGTCAAACCTGAGAGGGAAATGAAAAGTGCAATTCTGACGTGAAACTAACTAGTTCAGATGCATAATATTTACATTACAAAACCAACTGTCCACAACCACAGCCATCATAATGAATTGGGAACAATCTAGTTATAAAATTTGAGAAACTGTAGTTATTTATTTCCCTCTTGTCCAGTATTAAGGAGTATAAACCAAAATTTACCCTCTTAAATCTGAAAAAGAAATATAATATAACGACCAAACACACTGAAATAACTTTACTAATTAAATCCAGCTTCGACTGGCTGTTTATCCATTAAAATCAAAGTAAAACTAGAAATCGTCTGTGTAAATTTAGAATTTCAGCAATTTTACGAAATTAACAGATGCTATGCAAATATTTTTCGGATATAAGAAATATGTATGAAAATTGACCGAAAGTAAAATTGAAAGCCATGAAAATGAGGTTAATAAACCGAACATCGTGTCATTTATCACTACGGTTTGAACACCTGGTTCACCGCGACTTCCCACAAATTTCGCAATAATATGGGTTTCCAAGCAGGAAAACAATTTTCACTATTTACATCATTGTCATTGACGTATTTCTATGGATGCATGTTAGCAAAAAATACGCATTTTCATTAATGATCATGATCAGCAAATGTGTTATATCATTAGAATTACATAAGTGACGTATATATATTTACGTATAGTGGTATAAAAAATATAAATTTATATATTTTTTGAGTGAGTGACACACGCTACAACTAAAAAAAAATATAAATATTCAGCGGAAATTTTTTGCATCTTTCAAAATTTGTTGTAGGCGGTCGTTTTTTGAGATAACATATTTTGTATTAAGCAAATAGACAATGATTTAAGTAAGCTAATACTCCAATTTAAACTATAATAAATTTTATTGGAGTTTGACAATCATTAACACTTACTATATCTAAGCGAATTAAATTTATATACATATGTATGTATTAACAAATATTAAGTAATTCGGTGTATTTTCAACTGTAAATCGAATGGACGCTTGTTTTACTCAAAAACCATATCAACATTTTTAAATCGAAAAATTTAAAGAAAAATTAAAAATCATAAAAACCGATGTGTCGGTGCGCGACGACGCGACGCGCTCGTCTTGTTTATATTTATTTTTTTTTTCGAAACGGTTTGTTTTCTTTGGCATTCGACCAATATTGATAGACAACAGACTCTTACATTTTGCAAGTAAACTGGTTAAATCAGGACACAAGTATTATACTATTTTGAATTTTAATTCATGTTCACAGAGAACAGCTGATTTATATAACAAAAATCTGTTTAAGCCACAACACAGCAGTTTAATGCAGGTGACCACGAAATTTAAATATGCATAAAGAAATTTCTAGAGACGTTTTTATGAACTTTGTATAATACAAATAACCAAGTATTTTCGTACTAGTAGCGTGCACGATCGATAAGAACAGTATTTTTAATACAATAAAAAGAAATAAAAAAATCAGTCTTACTGATAATCTACAAGTTCGAGCACTCTTAGAAGAATTCTGTAATAAAAATGTGTATTTTTCTAATCTAAAAAACTTAAGTAATTCTGTCAAGGTTATAATTTATTCTTAATTTCATAAGTATCAAAACGATTTTAATAAGTGTACATATATTGCTTTTATTTTATCGAGGAAGTTGTAATTTAACCGTATGTTGAATATATATATATATATATATATATATATATATATATATATATATATATATATATATATATATATATATATATATCGCACTATCCATTCAAAAAGACTCTAAGTACTAGTTGGTGTCTTTTTGAAGTATTGCATTTTAGAAATCTATGGACCAATCTCTATCGATGTTTCAAGTTAGATTTGTTCCACATGACCTCCTTGTATAAGATAATTGGGTTTCAATATTAAATTTACTATGAGCTTCCACTAGATTTTTCAAAGAAAAAGTGATTTCCTGAAAAATCAAATTTTTGACTTATATACATATGTATATCAAATTTTTAACTTATATATATAACCAGGGATGCGATCTAGATGCGAGGAGGACATTGCAATTTATTAAATAAAAAAGAAGATTAGAAAAAAAAAATCATATATGTATGTCAAAAATAGTTAGAATGTCAGCGCAAGTTGAAGGTTAAATGCCAAATTTTGTTTTGTATACACAAATTTGTTTAATACATGTATTTTAATGTTTTCTGGTACCTTGCCATATTTCAAACGTCATTGCTCTGCTTCGTACAGAAATGGTACGATAACCACTTTCAGTTAAAATTCGTTATTATAAACTATACAATGTGATGTGGACAGCCAAATAATATTCTCTTGTTTGTAAATTTATGAAATACTTTGCATATACTTTGCTTTGAACGATTGGCATTTCAATAAAGTTAAATGGATCTTCCAATCTCTCTTGTGTGCGAAAGACTGGAACATTAGGTTTAATTAAATAATGCTGATTTAATTATTTTAATTAATCCACACTATCTCTCTCTCTCTCTCTGGCACTATATCCCATCAAGGGATTTTGCTGCCCCAACTGAAGTTTCTTAATCATATTTTCATTTCGGATAATGAGTGATTAATTCATTGATCCTAAACCAGCCGTGAAATTTTTTCCTTTAAAGCATGCTGACCACTTTGCCACCGGGGCGGCAATCTACACTATCGAAACATTTAAAATGGAAAAATGTGTTGTTGGCTTAACAATCGGATCACTCATAAGATTGAAATGTAACTACCGGTTCTCACCTGGCCAAATGATACCATACAAATCTAGTGCCATTTAAGTATGCATTAGGTGATATGAGATAAATAATTGAAGCTTTGAAATGTCCGCCATTGTAAATTAGGACTGTATTTCAGAAAGATGACAGGCCTCACAAATTATGCAATTTGATACACCAACACTTGTATTAAAACTGACTCAATTGTTTAAAGAATGATCATGCGATTTTTATACTGACCAACAGTTTCAAGCTTTACCCTCATTCTGACTTGACCTCATTCTTCTGCAATAGGATTGTTATCTCTTCTGGTAAATCAGGGTCTCAATGCTGATCGGCCTGAACCACCTGCAGCCGAACTGAACCTGAGTTTGATCAATTACTTATGAAAGATTCACTTAGGTGTTTGGTTGCGATTCTCACTGGTCTCTTTTAAGATCAGTTATATCATTTTTTTCTCAAAGTAACCTAAAGGGAAAAGTCTTGAACAAGACTATACTGATCATTTGTTTAAGAATTTTTTCGGCTTTTCGGACAAAATATTATTTTAATGGACACCCATACAATGTTTACGACTATTTTAGTCGCAGAAAACAAAGAGGCCATTTATTAACAATATTTCTACCACAAAAGTAGAAAAAATGCGCTCCCCTCCCCCAAACCTTTAACCCCAGGGCGTACTTGTGTACACAAAGAACACAAACCCTTGCAAAAATGAGAACTCCCCCACAAACCCTTGCAAAAATGAGAACCCGCAAGGGTTTGTGTTCTTTGTGTACACAAGTACGCCCTGGGGTTAAAGGTTTGGGGGAGGGGAGCGCATTTTTTCAACTTTTGTGGTAGAAATATTGTTAATAAATGGCCTCTTTGTTTTCTGCGACTAAAATAGTCGTAAACATTGTATGGGTGTCCATTAAAATAATATTTTGTCCGAAAAGCCGAAAAAATTCTTAAACAAATTAAATTCACGGACGATTATAAAATTCTTCTTATACTGATCATATTTTTTATTAATTCCAGTTTTCCTTATTTCAAAAATGCATGACGATAAGGGTTTGTGTTCAATGACGTCCATACCCCGATGATATGTTGTATAAGGACGTAAGATCATCCGATTGTTTTAACTGAATATGTTATCTTGAAGATCGCTCGATTTGTTGCTATAAATTCTCAATAATTTGAGTTTCCAGATATTATATCACGTCACTCATTAAGTTCCAAGATTAACTACTAAAAATCCATTCAGAAAAATTCGGCATTATTCATCAACACAGTTTCATTTATGAGTGATACATTCATTCCAACGCTTCTCTAACATTTCGATGCCTTTTTTGTAGAACGAATTTATCTTTGGTATCAAAATGACGCAAATCTCATTCGTGTATACACTGGTCTTCTGATATCTGAAAAGTGTGAGTAAACACACGCAACTTCATTTGGAACGGGTTTCCAAAACGATTTTGTGCGTTTGCTTTCGATGGAGCAGAGTTCCTATAATATTTTCCAAGCGATTGCTTTGCTTGCATATTATTTTTCCCTGTGAGAGGAAAAACTGTACTTGAACAGTGTTTAATCAATACACGAAATTAATTGTTTTGAAATTTACAAAAGTAGCGTTACTAAAACAACTGTATTTGACAACGATATGTATGAATATAAATTTTTCATTAAATGCGCCAGTCTCGGGAGTTATTGAGTAACGTAATATAGTACTGGATCATATTTGCTAAGTTATGGTAGAAAAATCATTCTGAATTCTGGAAACATTGGAATTTGGAAACTTTAATATGAAAACGAAATCGTTCCAATATCTATACCTATCAATGTACTCCTCCATTCAGCCAATATTTGATATTCTGGTTGTCCTAGTTTAGCGACCGAAATAAAACGTACTGGGGTACTATTCTGGCTATCCCGGGGAATAGGGAATTGGAAAAATTATTTTCATAGCTTTTTTGTCTAAATAATTTTTTTCTGGCTTACTGTGGAATTTTCTCTCTCTCTCTCTCTCTCTGGCACTATATCCCATGAAGGGATTAGGCCGCCTCAAACGAGGTTTCATAATCATAATTTCATTTCGGATAATGAGTGATTAATTCATTGATCCTAAACCAGCCGTGAAATTTATTCTTTGTCACCACCGGGGATCGAACCCGGGACCTCCGGTCGCTGGAGGAAGCATGCTGACCACTGCCACCGGGGCGGAATTAGTCAGGTGTAAATATTCTCGAAACAAAGTTAATTGGGAAACTTTTGTTCCACGAAATTTTTATAGGAAAAAATAATTCCCAATATATCTTTGTTTCAAAAAATATTTACACCCAACTAATTGCAACAGTAGGCCAGAAAAATAGAATTAAGGCAAAACAACTATGAAAATAATTTACCCATTTCCCTATCCCCAGGGCAAGCCAGAATAGTGCAACTGGTATTAAAAAACGAATCGATGTTTGCGAATTATATACTAGCCAAACTGTTCATAGCATAGTCTTTAAAATCTAATTTGCATTCGAAAGCCATTCGAAATATATACATACCATGAATGGAACCGTTGATTACTAAAACAACGAAGGATATTTTTTGTTTTAGGCCAGCTCACGAATTCCAGTTTAACGATAAATAAGTATGTGAAATGACTTGGTTTTTGCGACTGTAAGTTCCCATTCTCATAATTTTTAGTAAAATCGGTTTAATGAGAAACGGTATTTTTAAATAGAAGAATTTTTATTCGTATAAAAGCTCAGTCATCGCGATTCCTGCTGGATAATTGGGAAATTATAACTAATAATATTTAAGCACGCAGAAAATATACGTCAGAACTGATTTATTGTATCGAAATATGAATTTAAACGGTTTTATTTGAATTGGAATAGCATACAATAATATTCTAGACCTTTGTATATAAAAACACTGAATTATTATGTATTATAAAATAATTTATTTAATAACAACATTGTTAAATACATTTATTTGATAAAAAAGATGTTATATATAGAATGGTTACATTTCAAAATTGTAAATTCTCTTTCTTTCATTTGTATAGGCTTGTAGGTTTTATGAAACCCTCTCTGTATTTGGTTCTGATAAAACGGCTAAACGGTTATTATTTTTCGTTTGCTTGCGCTTGATTTTGCACCGGCATTTAAAATTATTAAAAATCATTATGGCAACCAACCATTATGTAAAATACTCGTGTTATAAATATTATTATGAAAACTGACTGTATATTGAGAACTATAGATGTCCGGGGTTGTGACATCTAGCGCATTAAAAATAAGCTCATTGAGTCTTTTTTTCTATGAAATTTTAGCACGACATACTTTATGAAAATAAAAATTAACATACAAAAATAGATCCAGCCAGTTTAATTTTTTTGCCGTCAGATCCACTTCTAGTTCTCTATACATTTACAAGCACAAGTAATTTTTTGCATCTATGGGTCTATTTTTTAATTCAACCCGAGCAAAGAGGCTTACTCCGGGTAGTGTACACCGAGCAAACTTTGTACTGGGTAAAATTATCCGGTGTGCATAGAGTAATTCATTGTTTTTTATTTTGTACACTCTTCGTACGCTGACATTAATTTCAGAGTAAAATTTGAAGAACCGAGTATGCACTGTGTAAGCACAGTTTACAAATAAAAACGCAGTGTGCAGAGTAAAATTACACAGGTTAAATAAAAAAATACGAAGTATTTTTTGACAGTGCTCTGCCTGCTCGGGATGAATTAAAAAATAGGCCCTATGTAGCGTTGAAATTTTCCATGATGTTGACGAAACGATTTTTTTTTTGTTTCCGTGTTTATGTTTTCATACAATTTGTATATGTCATTCACTGATGCCACACAGGGTATCATAGAAACCGTATTTTTCCTCGTTTCTTTCCCCCTTTACCTATGATACGGGTTTTAATTGCGACTTAAACAAATTTTCGGTGCAACCACACTAACACAAACATAAATGAAATAAAAAATATTTCAAGGACATTTTTGACTCATTTTTGTTTAAATTTTATTTTCAAGAATGCAGAACAAAACAAAATAAAATGCACATATACCATGTTTCCATGTACCGAGTTAAAACGGGTTTAGGTTTCGTTGAGTTGAATTTGTTGGAATTAACTCGTGCCGTTTCCATGAAACCTTGAGTTAAGTTGACAGCTATGTTAATATTTTTTCGTAATTTAACTCATTTTCAAGTTTTATTTTAAAATATTTTTATTCAAAATCTGTATTTTAATAGTTTACAAAGAGCGTCATTATAAAATACACGTAAAAAACATTGACAGATAGAACCTAACCCAACCACATTAGTTTCGTTGAGTTTATTTGGGTTTAACGAAACTCAACCCTAATCTGCGTTTCCATGTACGTAAACCCGAGTTTACCTAGGTTAACTCTGTCATGGAAACATGGTAATACCATATATTAAATAACTTATATATAGGACAGACGAGATCTTTTTTCTCTTATCTTATTTCATTTCCGTAATAAAATTTTCTGGCATAGGTGTCACTTTGGCGTTTCTTTCAAACTATTTTCGAAAAATTGCCGTTGTTTGTTTACCTTTTTGTTTTGACAACTAAGCTTAACAGTTGAAACAGTTAAATTTAGTTTTACTTTTTCACCAGCTGTGTTGATTTTCGAGTTATTTTCGAACTTGTACTAAAACAGCTAACTTCACTCTTGTCTTATAGAAAAAAATTTTGGAACACCATTTTACAATTAGACACTGTCCTATATTGATATTATTTAATATTTGGTAATACATATACAGTCGTGTGCAATATAATAGGTAATTCTATGAAATTTTTAAATAATACATTTTTTTTAACAAAATCATCAATATCAAAAATTGAAACATGGTTTTTTTTATTGTCAGTCTCTTCTAGGAAACAAAACATTTATTACATTATCGCGTCATTGTGATCATAGATCGAACTATCGTATTCAATTTTAATTCATTTACACCATCTGTGCAAATTAATAGGGAAATTTTAGTAATCTTGTTAAAAATATAGTTATTCGTTGGAATTAATTGATTTTCACATAAAGTATTAATATTTGGTGATGTTCCCATTATTTTTAAGCACCACATTACATCGCCTCCCCATAGAATTTATCAGTGATTGACATCTTTCAAATGGGATGCTCCATCAACCATTTTGAACATTTTCTCAAAGCTCATTTATATTTTTTGGCCTCGGAAATTTACTTAAACCACGTTTTAACTAACCCCACAGGTTTTCTATTGGGTTTAGATCGGAAAACTGAGCTGACTATTTCATTACATTAATTTTATTTGCAGTAAACCAGTCTTTTACCACCTTCACCGTATGCTTCGGATCATTGTCCTACGGAAACACCGAGCGAAGGAGCATGTTTTCATCAGCATACGGAAGCATGATATCTCTTAAATGTCCTCCATATAATTTGTTTTTACCAAGATTTTCGTGGACCCAGAATATAGGCGCTACACCACTATACGAGAAACACCCCCGTAGCATAATGTTTCCTCCGCCATGTTTGACAGTTTTTACTGTACAGCGCGGGTTGAACTTTTTTTAGTTTTGGGGTCGTCGGACATATTGTTTGGTGCAATCCGATCCGAAAAAAATTATTTTTGTTTCATCGGACCATAACACGTTCCGCCATTTTGTTATGGGCCATTCCAAATGGTCTTGTATGGTGTTGTTGGGTCTATATGCTGGGTCTACGGAAATCTTGGTAAAAACAAATTATATGGAGGACATTTAAGATATATCATGCTTCGGTATGCTGATAAAAATATGCCCTTGCGCTGGCGATTTCAGCAGGACCATGATCCGAAGCACACGGCGAATTAAGTAAAAGACTAGTTTGCTGCAAATAAAATTAATATAATGAAATGGCCAACTCAGTCTCCTGATCTAAACCCAATAGAAAACCGGTAGAGTGAGTTAAAACATGGTTTAAGTAAATTTCCGAGGCCAAAAAATATAATTGAGCTTTGAGAAAATGTTCAAAATGGTTGATGGAGCATCCCAGTTGAAAGATGTCAATCACTGATTGATTCTATGGGGAGGCGATGTAATGTGGTGCTTAAAAATAACGGGTACATCATCAAATATTAATACTTTATGTAAAAATCAATTATTTCCAACGAATATCTATTTTTAACCAGGTTACTTAAATTTCCCTATTGATTTGCACAGATGGTGTAAATGAATCAAAATTGAAAACGATAGTTCGATCTATGATCACAATGATGCGATAATGTAATAAATGTTTTGCTTCCTAGAACAGTCTGACAATTAAAAAAAACATGTTTCAATTTTTGATATTGATGATTTTGTTAAAAAAAATGTATTATTTAAAAATTTCATAGAATTACCTATTATATTGCACACGACTGTATATATATATACATTATCTATTACGACTAGTTGGCCTTGAAAAAATAATCAAAAAACCAAAAATCTCGTGTGGCATCAGCCATTGGCTCATTCCACCTAGGGTAACTGGTATCTGGTAACTTTTTCGTTTGTTTCCCCTTTACCAATAAAATCAAAAAATTGCGGCGCAAATAAAACCGATTTTATTGGTAAAGGGGAAAGAAATAGCTCTTAGTTCAGAGCTTTTCTAGATTGTTTCTTGCGAAACAAAATTGATTTGTTTTTTTGCTAGATTTAGCTAAGTTTAAAGGAAGAAATTGAGTTTAAATAATGACTCGTTTTGGACTAACTTAATAATTTATCGCCCACTCTCTACAAATGGCATCGCACCCGGAATATTTTTTTCTAAATCGCCTCGCAGGGATGAGAGAGATGCATTCCTGTAAGAGCTATCTAAGCTGTTAGGCCCTACAATTGTGCTTCCACATTATCAGCTAATTTGATTTTATATACAAAATTAAATTGGGTAAGCAATACTAAAGCTGTTCCTACATGATCCTCCATAATTATTTTTAATAGTTTCATTATTTTTCATTTTTTTTACAGCCAAACACATTCTAGACACAGCAAATCTTACACCCTTTTATTGGTCCCATTGGACCATAATGAATTATTATTATTAAATTTTCCATATTTATTACTTTACTCAAAGCGGTTTCGTGATTCATAATCACCGGTAAAAGTTCATAATTTCATGTATATATATATATATATATATATATATATATATATATATATATATATATATATATATATATATATATATATATATATATATATATATATATATATATATATATATATATATATATATATATATATATATATATATATATATATATATATATATATATATATATATATATATATATATATATATATATATATATATATATATATATATATATATATATATATATATATATATATGTATATATATATGTATATATATATATATATATATATATATATATATATATATATATATATATATATATATATATATATATATATATATGTATATATATATGTATATATATATATATATATATATATATATATATATATATATATATATATATATATATATATATATGTATATATATATGTATATATATATGTATATATATATATATATATATATATATATATATATATATATATATATATATATATATATATATATATATATATATATATATATATATATATATATATATACATATATATATTTCGCAATATTAACGCAATATTAACGCAAAACACGTGACTAAATTTGTACTTGTATCTATATTATCGCTCCATACATAATTACATACATACTATAAAATACTAATATATAAACTTGATGTCACTAAACTTCCATTGCAGACACTATTTAAATAGCTACCTTGCATTTACTTATACTTTATCTCCGTTTAAGCAAATATTCAATGATTCATTTGACAAGATATTCAATCCAGAGCTGCAAATAAATAAATACTCATAAAATTAAAAAAACGTTTTCTTATAGCCTAGCCTGACATACCAACAATACTATAAATCCCACTTATCCCACTCAATACAAAAAGTGTGTATCGCGCGCAAATTTTAATACAATATGGAAGAGGTATGAAAATTTTCTTTAACGGAAATTCTCTATGAAACTATCATACAATCGTGTTTGTATGAATATATTTGTTCTAGAAAAATTGATATGAGTCTCAAACAAATTAACATATATTTCTATATTACTTTAAATTTAAAATACAAAAAATGTATGTACATATTCATACATGAAAATTGTCATCCTGTAATAAATTTATTTTCTTATACATACATAGAATTTAGCATTGGAACATTATTAAAAACAATTATTATAAAAGTATGTACGCTTACACACACACACACACACACACACACGGGAAGTCTGGAGTAATATTCTTAATAAAATAATTACGTTTGTGAAAAAACGTCATGAAAAATTATATTTGTTTTTGTCAAAATAACAAATTAATTAAATTCGCGCTCTTCAAAAATAAAATACGAGAGTTAAATTTTTAATTTCACATAGAAATATGAAAATTTTAATTCAGTTTCTAATTTTGCTTGACCAACAAAAAAGTGTTGATTATTAATTATTATATTTCCATAATTTTCTTGACTAGTTTTAATAATGCTACGTTCAGATTTATGTGTTAAAAATTTTTATCAGAAGAACGTGATAAATTCAAGGTATCGTGTATTTCTAAAAATAAATTTTACAAAAAAGAAAAAATTTGCTAAAATATAAAAATTTCCTCGAACACACAACGCTCAACAAACAACACACGGAAATCTTGAGTTTTTTTTGTTAATTTATTCACGTTTAAAATATTGCAATTTGAAGATTAAATGTATGATACAACAATACATTATTATTATGACTGGTTACAATGGAATTAGTCTGGTTTAAGCCAGAACTAAATTAGAGATTAAATCAAATTTATTAACCAAAATTTACACAACGTTGACCCATACGTAATATTATAGTCACTATTGTACCTCAGTAGCAGCTATATCAAAATGAAATGAAACTTGAAAAGTTCGTTTCGTAGATTTAGTTAGATGTAATAATAAGCATCATTTCATAGTAACCTTTAATTCGCATCCTAACCATTACGCGAATATCTACGAGCAAATCCGATACGAATTAATACACAAATTCTTTTGAAATTTCCATGTGTTTAAAAAGTGACATCCTCGATAGGAAAGGTTATTTGCGATCGTTTGTTCGCTTTCGAAAAAATCATAATACCCTGGATCATATGAAAAAATCATAATACCCTGGACGGGTACAATTTGGAATCCTCTACATAAATTATCTTAGGCAACTTACTTTAAGAATTACGACACTTGTCTAAATTCTCAAATTGAAAAAACAAAATTTTAATATAAGAAATTATTTTGCGTTTTGAAAATCGAATTCTTCTAACAAGGAAACTCTCAAAGATCAGATTATCTATCAAAGGCAAATAAATTCAAGTAAGGCCAGAATTTAGAATGGAACGAGGACCATCTTAAAATGACTTTTTCTATTAGAGCTATTTTACTAGAGAAAATAAGGGGATGGGCAACTGAAAACTTTTTCGATTGGAAATTTAATGGAACCATCGATCAGAAGAAGAAATGTTTTATATTAGTATACTCACGACCAGAGAAAAATCAAGAAACAGTTAATTCGTTTCCCTAAACAAGAAAACATCGATGTTTCTCAAAATAAATGTTCTACACTAACATCGATGTTTCTCAAATATGTATTCTGATCAAAAATAATTAGTTTAAAAAATAATTATTTAAAAGTGTGAATGTATATTTCCTCGTATCTAGAAAGTATGGGGGCGCGTGGCAGAGAAAGATAATACGACAACAGCTTCAACCAACAACGTTGAGCAACCGTTGGATGGGTTAGTACAAACTTAAGTGACCACATTTGGAACAGCTTACAAAGTATTTGCAAAAATGGAACAAATCCAGATCTTATGCTCCCTCATCGGAATTGGCAATATGCCTCATCCATGAGCAACAGTACACACAATCCAGCAGCCATGTGACCTACATGGCTAAACCACTCAATGGGATGTAACGCCAGATAAATAAATTTAGAAAGTAAGTTTCTTTTTGAAATAAGGTAAATGTATTAATATGAAAATTAAATACACATTTTAATTGAGAAACTCGATGAAGCAGAACTCGAGTTAATGCAAGAGATTCAAGACGATTTGTAGATAGAAAAAAGATAATTTACAAAAAACATAACTTCTTCTATGAGAGGTATGTACTTAAGATGATTATCAATTCTAGCAGAAAAGTCGTATTTCTTTGTTCTACTCCACGGGGTTTCTGTGGAGCACGGATTTCGCTTTCTAATATATTTCATAATATTTATATTGTTAAAATGAAATAAAACAAAATATTATTTTTCAGACTGACATAACGCTTACAACGTGCAGACGGTACACCGTAATTGTGTGAGTAGGTGAACTAGTAATTTTGAGATAATTGTGGGATGGTTTAGGATCGCTGTATCTAATGCGTATATATGAAACACTAAAAAACAATAAAATAACCAGTTTTTCGTAGCAAGGAAAAAAACACTGTCATCAAGAATTTGGTTTGTTAGAATTGAGTGATAAAATAAAATAAATGAATGTCTCAAACTGGAAAACTCGAAGTTTTTAAAGTTCAAAGATTAAGCAAATACTATTACTTCAGCTTTCATTTGTATTATTCATTTAAAACGGCATTTTCCATTAGAATGAATCGAATACTAATTAATAATTGCCCTATAGTCTTTTCCACAGATTCATCAATTTAATGTGACACAACTCTGTTTCCCTAGGGACAAGATGTTATTTAAAATTATTACCTACTATACTAATAAAAGGTCAAATATCAATGACATCATCTTTTAGAGTGCATAATATAAGCTGACTCGGTCAAAGATGGGATATGAACTTTTCGAAGCAGTGAGATGATTGACAAGACACGAGAAATGTAATTGTAACCTCGGAAAACCAATTATGTAAATTATTAGAATTTTTTAACTAACGCTATTTACCCTCCACAGGTCAATGATCAACCCAAACAACCAGTTAATATAAATCACATTTAGAAATATCTACAAATTTGATTTATTATCATTGTTTAAATCGG
Source organism: Nephrotoma flavescens (assembly GCA_932526605.1). NCBI lineage: Eukaryota > Metazoa > Arthropoda > Insecta > Diptera > Tipulidae > Nephrotoma > Nephrotoma flavescens. Next base: position 39,571,531 of record OW052220.1, read on the forward strand.
TGATTAGATGCAACAGCAATAATATATAATAGGCAAAGCGATTTTTATTTTCTTTTTACATAATATCAAGCTAAATTAAATCGCTTCTAACATGGCAACACACACAATTTACTCGACTTTATATTATAATAATATATTTGTAAAGACGACTTCTACATAAATCTACTCTTTAAGAAGAGTAAAATGAAAATTGTTGTTATACTATAAATGATGTTTAAATTGAACATTTTAAATTTACTTAAGAAATATATTAATAGAATAAGAAAAAACAGTGTCGTGAATATGTGTATTAGTAGTACTCTACACAGAAATAAATAATAAAAGTAATAAATAATATTAGATCATGGTCACTAGTCACAAAAAACTAATATAAAAAGAGTTTAAGATTATGGATTTTAATTATTATTAGAATTATTATTACCGCACATACTTTGAAGAGAATTTTGGTATTTTTAATTATCCAATTTTTGTGTAAACATTTTCATGTGACGTTTTTTTTTTTTTTGCAATAAAGAGCCAAGAAAATTGATTGGTTAAACTAAAATTAATCAAATTGAGCTTACACACATTTTCTTATTATTTTTTATATTTAGATTTATGACGTTATTTTCTTTTTTAATTTTAGAAAAAAAAAGTTTTACGTAGATAATTTTTTATTTTTAAGACACGAGATACGCGAGCCAGACTATACGTCATTACAATACTAATTTTTTATTGGTTGTTTTTAATTTTAGTATATTTTTTTTTACAAATAATTGTACATTAACATATATAACTACTTAATAATAAGATACAACAAACTCTACGAAGAACTGTTATTTCATTAAAAATTATTATCCAATTTCAGCGGGTACATAAACTAATTGTTAAATTTTCTAATATAAACCCAGATTGTGAGTTTTCTACGTCAATGGCTGATTTATAAATTAAGTGACGTCATAAAAAATAAGAGAAAATTAAAATGAAATTTAAATTGACAGTTTTGTGTACTTTAAGAACTTATTTTTATTTTATTAAAGAATGGTGCTATTCTTTATATCAATTGATAATAAATAAAATATTGTATACGCCAAAAGTCTGATCTTTTGAACGTTTTCAAAGAATATTTTGTTTGCACAATATTAATCAGAGATATACACAAACTAAATATTGTGATATTCACATTAATTTTGTGTTTAATAAAATTTTAACAAAATGTCACGAACAAAAACAAAAATCGTCATTCTAGTCTAGCAACAACAGGTGACACTCATAACGTATTATGAAATTATAATTGATTTTGTCATAATTTAATCTAATTTTGCAATAAAATAATAAAACTAAATTTGGGAATCTTTCCAAAATTCAATTTCCTTTTAAAACAAATTTTATATACAAAAACTATTTTGGCACATGAGAAATCAAAATAGATTTACATCAGGATGAATTTTTTTTTTTGTTCATTTTAATTGGTTTTTATTTTTATTATATTGTCATTTCTTGCCGTTATGTAGGAGAGTATAAAAAAATAGGACGAACTACTTCTGCAGTCTTCCATTTATGGAACGAGCATTTCATGTTTTTTTGGCATAATTGCAACATACTGTAATTGTATGAACTAACAATTGTTTTTTAATGCAGAAATTTTGTTCAAAAGCTGCTATACATAACATCAAAAACCATTACTTTTAAATATGAATGTGTAACCCCAGTGCTCTATTTGATGAAATGTTGCATTTCCTAAAAAAAAAAAACAAGTTAACAAAATAATTCTAGTTCTGGTTTTGGAGCACGTGCTGGATTGTTGATATTGGGGTAGATACTAGATCGGCTAGCAAGCAAGCAATTTGCTAGTCAAAATCCTGGCTACTCAATCAATTTTACCAAGAAAATTTGAATTTCTATTTACATTTCTTATAAAATTTTTGTTTTTTTTTGCGATTGCACAGTAAAACAATACAAAAATTTGCTGTTTATTTTTTGAAGCCGCAAAATTTACTGTGCAATCGCAAAAAAGAACAAAAAATTTATAAGAAATGTAAATAGAAATTCAAATTTTCTTGGTAAAATTGATTGAGTAGCCAGGATTTTGACTAGCAAATTGCTTGCTTGCTAGCCGTTCGAGTATCTACCCCATTATCGTGTATTAAATTCGGGTTTGCGATTTCTTTGGTATTCATTCAGACCCAGGTGATTAATCATGTCTACGTTCGTTAATTTTTTCATAATTTGTAAATATGCATATTGGGGCAAGAGTACCGTTCATTGGTCAATTGCTGGCCGTAGTTAGAGTTTAAAATCAACTTTTGCATGTGCTTCTTACTTCAAAAAAATAAATTTTTACTCCAGCTGCTGATCAGTCGGCTCAATGGATTCTGCAGTGAGCCAACCATTGCGATACCCATTCATACAAAGTACAAAAATATCTGGATCACCACCTAGCAAATACACTCCGCGACTCAGCAAGAAAACTGCAGTGTAAATAGTTCTGCGGTGTAAGTAGCATATTTGCATTAATTTCTTCTGCACTAAAAAAGTTGTATGTAGGAAAAAATAAGAAATAAATAAAAAAAACTAAATAAGCAAACAATCTTTCTTATTTCACTTTTAAATACGATATTCGGTTATACATCAATTTTTTTTTTATTATATTCTGAATGAAATTTTGCAAACTTTGGCGGCCCCCGATAAACTTCCTATGGACTCCGAAGGGACCGCGGCCCCCTGTTAAGAATCACTGTTCTAGAGGCTAGAGAAACGAAAAGCTCGTAAAATCTGACAGCGGCCTCGAGCTCTTAAACATAAAAATGTTCACAATTTAAAGGAAATAAAAAACGAAAGCTTAAATAGCGACGCCCAGATCTTTCTGAACTAAAGGATGGCGATTACGAACTTCGGAAAGTAACGAATGGGTTAAAAACAACCAAAATGCTATCAAAAACGATGACCGATCCTGGGTTTAAAATGACAAGCAGAAAGTATTTCTATTTGCTGCTCATTTGGAAGAGACCGTTCAACCGTTGTCGAGCCAAACAACAAAATAAAATACAACTGTCATAAACAAAATAGCCGATCTTAAATCATAAGACATGTGATTTTATTGGAATTTAAACGAAAAAATGAGGGGATTGAGTATATAGATGGTTTTTGTGTAAAATTATATTCTTTGGTATTATATGCCTCTGTTCCGTACCACGAATCGTATTTTGTAAAAGTATTGACACCAATGGGAAACAATCTGACTTGTAGTTAGTAAACTCGGCAGGACTATTTATAATTATATTATTTTGACTGGTTTACAAGTAAACTCATGTGGTTTTGATCGGATTCAGACACGCATCGATAACTCTTGGGAAAATACAAAAACGCCTTAACAAAATTTTTAAAAATATACGTGATTTCATCACACTTTGCCATCCTTCAAATCTATTAGGCTTACAACCTTAATCTAAATTATATCACAAAAGAGAAAAATTATCTTGACTTTGAACAAAAAAAAAACGTATCTAGGCTTTTTGGCAACATTATACAGATAAATTGTGCAAAGTGATTCATATATAATGATAATACTACTAATAACAGTTTAAACACAAGTAAGTTATAAGTAAACAAACTTTTATACCATTCTTATGTAAAAGAGAACCAACACAGCCACAGAACGTGAAATGAAAAAAAAAATAGAAATATTATCTAAATAAAATACTGCTTTGAAAATTGTTTATGATACATGAAAGTAATATAATAAATATTTCCATGACTTTTTTATTTTATATAAATATTTCATATTTCTTTAATACAAGTTATAGGGCTTAACCGCGAAAAATAAAGTGTGTCGTATCTACATCTAACTTATACTAATCGACTGACCCGAATATATACCTTTTATATCCTTTCTATATATTTAGTTGCAGATTATCGTGTAGTATATTTTTATGTACAAACATAATTGATTTTTTTTTGTTATTTTCGACTCGATTGCATGTTTTAGGAAATGTAAAAAATGGCAGACATAAGGTCGGCAGAAAAACTAACAAAATCAATATATTATACTCATAAGTATGCAATAAAAAAAAAATTACGTGAATTTCTTTATTACAATTTTCTGCGCGACGAACAAAACTACTTGCTTACACTAGTTTTGTTGCTTATTGTTGCTAATAACAAAATCATTGGTTTTTTAATTATCGAGCTGCTAAATTTCATGGATTCAATATTGATAACGTGGGTAAATAATTTAGTAATGTATAAACAAACCACGTTATGACTCCAACTTGGCGTCATCGAATGCGGCGCAAAACCATCATAAAAAAACTGTTCTAATTAGTCGATCATAATTGCATATAAATTGTTAAAATAAATATAAATATTTTGTTTTATAAATTAACACCAGGGGTTCAATCAATTTGGGATCGATTTTAATTGTAAGCTTGTGCAGTTTGCAACGGGATTTTATAAATCACCATTACAGATCTCGGTTAGTTCAACAAAAAAAAAGCATTTCAGACAAATAAGTTCCTTTGTGACTTATAGAAAACGCCCTAATCACATGTTATAGACCGATAACTTATTTTACGTTTTGATTATCGCGTGCACCTAAAAAATTCGTTCGAATATTATACAATAAAACGTCAATAACTTTTTACACAAAAAAAACATTCTTTTGCTTCAGTTCCGTAAAAATTTAAAAATTCCTATTAAAACAGCGCTTCGCAATTATTTAACACCCGCGCGCACACCATAATTTTTAGATGTATTGCAGTTTCTCCAATTTAACCTAATTACATAACATTTGTCCGATTCCTGAGTAAAAAATCTAAACTACTGCAAAATTATATATTGCATGTTCTGTGAATTTTTGCCAACATGTTTTGTTTATTTCTCACATCGAATATTTGCTGCTCCTTTAATATACAGTAAAAAAAACTATCCTTTCTCACTTTTGGGTGGAGTATTTTATGTGTATATATTTCCATATATAATTTGAATTACATACAAGCCAAATTTAAGTTGTTTCTAATAAATTCAATAAATCTATGTAGTAAGTATGTAGTTTCACTTTTTTATATTTTTTATATTAAATAAGTCTGCGAACAAATTTTCAATTTTAATGATGACTCCGGAGAGTCTACATACAAAACGCTATGTAATTAAATATAGATATCGAATTAGGACGGTAACACTACTACAATAGACTTTTTCATAATAAAATAGTACAATTAGGTGAAAATGACGTACCACCGGCTAATGATATACGAACAAACAACAAACTAAAATGCTAACCTAACCGAAATAAATCAATAAAATATTAGAATGAGCGATGACGTTAAGTTGGTACGTGTCTGCGGTTTGCAATGAGAAAAGAGTTAAACCATTCATTAAAATTATATTACGATATACAGGGGTGTGCTCATAACCTGTCCAACCATTTTAAATCATTATTTGACTAAATTAATTCTAATTTTTCAAAATTTGGTTATATTTTTTTTAAATTATACAATTTTAGTATGGTATGAAAAAAATTACCACTGTTAGCTGGCAATTAGTGGATTCGCTCAGAAGGAATCTAAGATGTTACTCTCTTGGCACAATGGTGATGAAATTATATTTTTAGATGACAAGATGTCCTTACACTACAAGACAACTAACGGTGTATGGTTAGTTTCATTGAGAAGCATTCCACCAAATAAATTAGCCGTGCAGAGGTTTCAACATATTTCAGCTATGATGGTTTGAGGAGCAATTTTAGAAAAAGAAAAATTATTGGTGCTTTTTATCGAAAGGGGTGTCAAAATCAACACCGAGTACTATATTGAAAATGTCCTTAAAAATCAATTAGGCGATGTATGGAAATAAATATTACTGTTTCTAGCCAGATAGTAATCCTTTACATAAAGCTAAACTAACTAAAGAATGATGCCATGCCAATTTGCCTAATTTTATATCATCAGAAGAATGGCCTGTTGCAGACACATGTGTAATATTGGAAGGAAAACAAATATTTGTGTAGAAGATATTTACTTATGGGGGGTTGGGGATTATGTTATATGCCTTTAAAAATTCTACAGGGCGAACCTTTTTGAATGTATGATCTAACAACGTTTCGCCAATTGACTGCTTCGGTAATCGAAGGGGCAAATGACATTAATTGTAAAAATTGTGGCATGACGAGCAAAACGTAAAGCAGCCATTCCAAGAAATTCCGTACAAAATAATAGGTAATTAAAAAACAAAGCATACACTATCAAACCTCACAATTTCTTCATACAAAAATAATGAACACAAAACTATTATAAAACAAAAATGTTGTTCCAAAACAATTCATAAAAAAAAAATGCACCGATATGTATTTGCCTGCAACTCGATTCTGGTTTTTCCTATAGGAAAAATATTTTCATAGTATTTTTGTCACAAAAATGTTTTTTCTAGCATGGTAAACAGTTCGTGTAAATTTTTTCAAAAAAATTAAATTGGGAATATTTTTCCTATCCAATTTCGATACGGAAAAAATATTTAAATATAAATATAAAATATTAAAATATAAAATTTTAGATCAAACATGATTTCTCAGTAGGCCAAAAAATGATATTTTCGACAAAAATACTATGAAAATATTTTTCTTAGTTCCTTTTCCTATAGGAAAAACCAGAATCGAGCTGCTGGCCGGAATTACACTATAAATGTTCTTTGACAAAGGTGTTTTATAAAACATTTTTATCAATTTTCTTTGATAGTGTAATATGTATGTTTTATAAAATGTTTTTACCAAATTTAGCCTCATGCAGGTAAACTGAATAAATTTTTTTTGACATATTGCTTATTCAAAATGGTGACCGGCTTATTCAAATTGGACGGCAAAAACTACAAAAATATTAATTAACGAATGCGAGACGAATGCTTATTGAATTTCGTAAGTGTGTTTCCTGTCGTTTAATTAACGGCGAAATTTTGTGAACAATAAAATTAAATAAATTGTCATCCATTCTTAAATATTTAATGTAGCAGGTCATGTCCTCTCCTGCAGCTCCTTTAATAAATTTTGATGGACACCTTTTACTCACTCACTCAGGGTTTCACCCAGATTCTTTTTTTATGTTTCTTTTTTATTTTTATTAACCATATAATAATAAGAACGCTTAATGTTACTGCACACGCCGCTTGGTGTTGTTTCAATTTTTACTGAAGTTTGACGAAAATTTTGATTAAATCTTTTACGTAGTGTAATTTTCAAAAATTATTTGATCAAAATTGTTTTAAAAAAAATTAACATAAGAATTAACAAACTTAAAACAAGTAAAATATTTTTCTATTGTCAAAAAATGGTTTTAAAGTTTTAAACACAACTGAAGTGCATATAAAAAAAATAATAATTTTTGCGGATTGTAATATTGTGTTAAGATAAAATTTTACCGCTTAACCCGGTTGTTAGTTTAGAATCTGCCATTGGATAAAAGTAACAAACGAATAATTATTAAATTGATATGTATTAATGGTTGTTTCGACAATCTTGCATATATAGATTAAACGAATATTATCGCTCGTATCGCTTTTATTCTATATCATCACAAATCACTATAGAGCAACCAAAGTAAATGAATTTTCGCATGAAACGTTTTTGAAATGAAATGTTACTTTCCATTTTTTGTGTGGATTGTCAAGTAAAACCCATTGTTGTATACAGTTTCGAATTCATATACACGTTGCATTGGTACGAATAACTCTTCCAGCAAAGTAAATATTTTCTTGATAAATGGTATTTTTGCGTTTTTATGAAGATTTTCTAATTATATTCAGTTAAATCCTTTATATTGAATAGACCATTTTCCTCAAAAAAAATTTGACAGCTGAAGCTGTATGGCAAACCAGAACAAACAAATTTATTTGTAATTTTTAAAGTTTATGACACAACTATTAAAGTTTAATGTTTAAAACATAACCACAAACAATTGAACTGTTAAATTTTAATAGCATTGTGAGAATTTATGAATAAAATAAAAAAATAGAATTTAATTTTAATGGTTTGCCATACACGTTCAACTGTCATAATGTTATTTTAACGTATGAGGAAAATGGTCTATTCGTTGCATTCAAACGTTTTGCTACTAAGTTGGGAATATCCGCAGATCAGGTATAAAAGCGATTATTTGAATGCGTCTAAAAAACCAAACATCGACCCTATTATTCGTTCTTCGTAAATTCGTAACTTCGTAAAGCGAATACTCGCTCTTCAGTTTCTCTAATATCCTTGTATCCAAGGATATTTCGATGTTTGGTTCAGACGCCATCAAATAATCGCTTTTATACCTCATCCAAGAATCTAGACACATTTGTATAATTTTATACATAAATGTCACTTTCATTTTAAGTGCAAGTTTTTGAGATTAGGATTGGGTGGATCAAGATTTTATTGACAACGTTTTAGTCGTGTACGTATTTGTTTACAAAACTTAAATGAAGAAATACATATTATATTTTCTCCCAAATCTCTTTGTAAATAAAATTATATATTTTGATACTGATATTTTAATTAATATCTTAGATACTACGTATATCAAAGATATTTCTGTAATCTACCAATTTCTCAAGTATAATGACGAATCATCACAATTTTTTGATATATTCCTGTTTTGTGTATAATGTAAACAAAACTGAAATATTTTACAATGACAGCAGGAAATTATAAATAAATTTAAGATCAATGCCAATGTCTTAACTAAAACAACCTGCTATAGTATTTTGTTTACATAACGAAATATTGTACATAATATAATACGAAGTATTTCATTTTCCGAAAGCTCTTTACCAATTTTACTGTCGAAATCGAACTAATTAACAAATTTATTCATGCAAACTTATTCATAAGAAATTCAACGTGCGTTGATACATAGACACCGCGACATCACCTCTCGTCACAATTGGAAAAACAAAATAAAGAATACCACAAATTTTAAAAACACATTTCCAATTTAACAAGTTCTTCACGTTGTTAGTTTAAGTTATGTAATTATAATTTACGTCTCGAACAAAACAGAAAAAAACAAACTAATTTTAAGACGATGAGAGAAAAAAACGAATACCTGTGTTACCTGTTCAAATAATATACAATATAAAGAAACAGAAAACTAACTTATTATTATTAAATTAAGATCGAATTTATATCGATATATTTTGTTTTCTCTTTTGTTTTATCTCGTAAGTAGTTTTGTGTTATCAACCATTCAGAACGTGAAATTTTAATTAGCATATTTTAAGAGAAACATAGCACGATATACTATTGATTTGTAATTACTATATGGTATCGAAATATAATTATATACATTCTTATTTATTCAATACGTGATTTTTACTAATTATTATTAAAAACAAATTCTATATTCTTTCGCGTACCTTGAATTATTTATTAGTTTCTCTCATTATTTTAGTAACGACATTGTTTGACATTTTTTAGTAGTGTGTATTGTGTTCAGCGGCCGATGGCTCTAAGGCATTCGTTCGGTTTTCATATTAAAAATTACTAAAATTTTTTAGTAAAACAGTAAATGTGGTTTGTCGTTCGCAGTTTAATTAAAATATTTATGATAATACCATTAGAAAATTATTGATTAAAAATACAGAAAAATGTCAAAATACTTCTTACACACGCAACTAATATAGAAGATAATTTGGACACCTAAATTTAGAATAAAAATGAAACGGTCTTATTGATTTTCGACATGCCTTTAACCACGGTATGTCGTCTCCAGCAAAATATGCCGCAGTATTAGAAATTTTCGCCTTAAGAACAGGTGTAGATAAATATGATAAGCAGCGGACTACTAGCGTCAAATCGATTAATGATAATATGTGTTTTATCATTTTTCATCAATTACAAAATTATTTTGTGTTTTTCAATTGAATGACGTCCACATGTATTACTACACAACATATCAATAATAATTAATATTTTTACGCAAGAAAAAATTTACAAATTACGTGACGTAAATTTAAAATCTAATCATATGAAAATAAAATGTATGTACATACTTGGACAACTAATTTCATTAAACATGTTAAATTAAATTTGAAGACCAAACACGCACATTGTTACAATTTTTTAATCTGGTTTACGTATTATTTTACGTATATTTTTATATTTATGATAATAAAAATTATATTGTAATTAATAAGCTAGTAATTTTATAATCTAAAATCAGGCTATCTAATTAAGACTTTATTTTAAGTACAAGATATAATATTGACGCTGATATTACATAATTAATTTATCTAGACTTATTTTAGTAAATAGCTTAAAGGCTTTTAAATTATTATCAAGTGCATTGGAACTCCAAAAAAAATAAATCAAATTTATTTATTAGGAAAGTGCTTCTTGTTTTTTTATATTTTTAGCATTTATTGCAGCCAGGAACAATGTATAAAATATTTAAGATCAGCCCCTAATTGATTTCTTGTTAAAGCTATCAACGGCAAATATCGAGGATTTTAAAATAATTTTATTTTACCTTTTTTCTATTTAACAGAACCACAACCTCATAAAATCAAACGTATATAGTAAGCAACCTCAAAATCTCAAATCCAAGATAAGAACGTACCACGCCTTACCACACTAAGAGAATGAAGGTCGCGTGCATTGGATTTTGCCTTCCTCTTCTTTTTGTTCAATTAAAAAAATGGTGTTTTTGCTACCTCACCCGCCTTTGGATGTTTTCATACATCAATACTTGAGTCTACCATTCCTAGCACAATTTCAACCAGAGATTTAAATTTGTACAAAATCATAAACTATAATCAAAAAAATAAAAAATGATATTTTGACTCGGTGAGAGAATTTTCACGGAAATCAGAACGAGATACGTTGATATAGGATAGAGAAAGAGATATATGTATAGGGTAAAAATTACATGAATTTTAAATTCTTCACAAAAGGAATCCCAAAAACTAGCTGAAGGTTAATCCGCAAATAGAAACCCTTCCATGTTACATAGTAGTGCTACGAATAAGTTTCAGATACAAATTTATGTTGTATCACAAATTAAATGAATTTTGAACCAATTATACGAAAAACACAACACGTTAGTTAAATTAAAATACGTAGGTTTATTGGCGCGGTAAACGTGCGCGAGCGAAAGCAACAAAATACAACCAAATTACTTTCAATTTAAACGCAATAAAGGTGGTAAAACCTATACCCCAGCGTATAATCATTCTTGAGTGTTGTTATCATAAATTTTACAAGTTTTGAATTTTGAAAGCAATGTTCTAAAGTTTCATTTTACGTCAAATTCAATAATAATTGGGCGTAAGCCTAAAGATTTATAAAGACTGTAATTTAAGGGAACCAAATCAATTTATAATTTAAGCGACCAATCATAAAATTTCCTTGTTACCAGACCATCTAACCATTGGCTTCTTTTTATATTACCACAGTCAATTTTAATCGTAACAAATCAAAAAACGGTTAAATATAACTCAAGGTCAAAAAAAAATTATTAATTTTTCAATTTATCAAGATTAATTTTAAAAGCGGTTTGAATCTAAGAACTTGGTTTGAACAGAACAAACGTAATACTTATTTGTATATGGGTTAGGGGTTAACACTATATATTTTGATTTTTCCATGATTTAAAGATTTTGCAATGAAACGGTTACGTAACGATACATTATTTATCTAAAACGCTACTGATGTAGTATATAATACATTCTATTATTTCTGAATTCTGAAGATATACGTTCGTTTACATTTAAACATATTAGAGGGAAAAGTTTTTTTCTATATAAAATGTTAAATCGATAAAATTCGAGGAACTTTCACAGTGTTAAGTTAATTACCCCAACCAACCCATGTTGTACAAAAAGTAAGCGACAAAATACGAAAATTCCAGGCGAAACCGATATGTATTATCAATTTTAACAAGGAGCGAATGTAAATCCACCGTCACATAAAATTAAAACATTTGCCACTTAGATAATTTGTTTTTTTTTATCAAAATGTCTTTTAAGCCATTTTATCCAACCAAATTATCGGGAAGGCCATTAAATATTAAAATAAAATAACAAATTTAATATATTTAAACATGTCAAGGCTCATCTCTAGAATATACATAGAACAAATTATGATTAATGGAAATCACAGTGTCTGGTTGAAATATGGACGTATCATAAATAAAAATGGCCAGACATCTTTGCCAAAACTAGAATCGAACATATTCATATCAATATAAAAAAATCAACTGTTGATGAAGATATTGTCGTGGTGTGCGATACCAACGTGAATTTAAACGCATGCGTTTATTGAAACACACCAAAATATAAAAGATCACCTTTTGACCTCAATTTTCATTTTAAACTTGTGTACTCGAAGTTCTGATGAAAATCAATCGATTTGCATGACCTTTAGAATTTTTCCCCTCAAACGCGCACCACAAAAACCGAACAGATAATTTTTAGGTTTTTTGGTGGTTTTATGTGCGTATGTGTATGTACATGAAAATAACGAAAACTCATGAAAAGAAAAAAATGTCATACATGTTCTCATATATAGATTAATTAATAAATATAAATTATTTATGTTAAATTGCTAAAAATTACAAAAATATGTTCATGTACTCGGTACACATACACGTATAGGTGAAGTAGTTTGTTGTACTGAAAATTTTCTAGCAAATTTTTATTTATATACAAAACAGAGTACATATATATGTATCGTGGACAATAAATTCTAAATTGATGCATCCGCAAAATGAGTACAGTGACGTTCGAATTATAAAATTTTATTATTTGACTAGATCTTTTTATTATTTGAAAAATTATATTTCTGTAATACTATGTACCTAATCTACATTATAGAGATACTATATAGCAACACACCTCTGTCTCATCTGTATTGATATCATCTCTATGCTATATAACAATTGCAACAATAAAATAAAATTCTGTTTCAATATACTTCACAACCTTCAAACCATTTTTTTGTGTATGTACCGAGTTCAAATTGTGCTTTGTTGATGCGGGATTACGTAAATCTCAGAAGCATGTTCATTCTATTGATGCCTTATTTAATCGATTAATTGCATAATGTAACAACAAGTACACTCGTATTGTAAATGACCTTCTGATCCCTATATAAATATGTACCCATACAAAACACTAATTAATTGAATAAATTATCATATTACTATATTTCTGTTATAAAATCGTTTTGTGATGTACCATATCAGATTATTATCCATTGTAGGTCGTAAAATTTCTTATCTAAATGATATGTCAAACAGATAACAAAATTGCTCGTTGTCAAAACGATACAAAAAAAAAGTGTATCCAAGACCCAAGTGTATATATAAAAAAATACGGAGAGAATATTACCATAGTTCGAGAACAAAAAAATCCATTATTTTCTACTCCTATATACACATTTCCATGGTATGCGCAGAAACTACAATAAAGGAATTAGGGCATTGCATTTACAATTTTTCTAGAATTTTTCATATAATCATGGTACGACACGTTACATAATAATTATATCATTTTCCAACATACAAATAATATTTAACAACAAAAATCACAATACTGTGTGATCGGTCATATGACACGACTTTTCTCTATATAAACTATAAAATTACTATTTATTACTATTACAAAAAATTATTTAGAATTTTTATACTCACATTTCCGAATCGCAACAAAACCAGCAATTCGCATAACAACAATAAGGTTTTAATATTTTAATTAAACACAAATAAATCTACAATTTTAAGAGAAATAGATTAAGTTTAATTACAGCATTAATAAATAATTCACGCACGGGCAATTCCATATAACGTACTAAAATCCCAAACAAGTTTGATTTCTTGGTATAGTGGGACGGGGATATAAGGGCGTTTCTTTAGTGTACTACAAGTATTGTACATATAGGCAGGCAGTATGTACGACAAGCAGTAAAGTATTGATTTTCATAATAAAATAATGATGACGTTGACTAAAAGAGGCAAATACTTCACACAACTTATCGTTTGCAAATATGCTATATCATATCATAAAAGTGGAATTATAATTATGTATACATGGCATTTGGTTACACCACTAGTTTATCATAATGTGATTCTAGTGTCATTATCATAAGCAAGAAGCACAAATAACATATAAGTATAAACACTTTATACTGGAATTTAAAAATTTTGTTCCGATTGTAACCTGGAATGGTGTGTGAGTTCCACATTGAACCGGAATGCGCTTATCATTAGTCCACGGCGATAGGGCATTGATACTTCTGTTTGCCAAAGGCCAATATAAATGCTTTATGGTATCAACCGGTTTATGGCCGCATTAAACGAGAACGTGAAAAGTTACAACGTAGACAAGTATGTCAAATCCAATTTGATATGTATAATTTGATTGATTAAATTAAAAATAATTAAGCTTTTTTTACACAGTATTTTCTATAGAAACCTTTTGACTAATGAAAATTGCAAAATAAGATGCAATAAGAGAGATCAAATACACGAATGATATACAGGAAATTGTATACAGGAGTTAATTGTCGATTACCACATATAGATTAGGAATGAACGTCTAAAACAGTACACGTCCCTTTTTTACTAAGAATTATAATAATTCCAAAAGTTCACTCCCTACTTTGAAAGGCTCTTGAATCATTTGTCACAGTTTAGTTGGAAACCGAAATTGTCGAAATAGAGAACAAGACTATAGAGGTGCGGTTTAGAATTGCATGTTATACAATGATTCTAAACTGCTTTAGTAAGACCTATACGTCAACAACAACAATACATCGAAAAGAACAGCAACCCCATTAGGACAGCCATGTTAATGCGTTTTTGTGAATGACATAGTGAAGAAGCATTTTTCCGGTCCAGGCTCCCATAACGTACATTTATTTTGTAAAATGGTTTGGCCAACACTTACAATGATTACGTAGCAATCCGAAAAACTCATACCTTCTTCCCTTTCCCGTCGGGCCAAAATTAAGCTAGACATGTAAATGTAATATATATTTTGAAAATAATTGATTTGCATAATTTTTTTTTTGTCGGTAGACTGCAATAAATAAAGGAATAAAAATAATAAATATTAAAAATTTCTATTACAGTTATTTCATATAGATTTAACGAATTTATTGATCATCCCCCGTATTTTCGATTTGGATTTTTCTTTCGACATACAATAAACTGATTTGAAACCCCTCTTAGTCCAAGTTGCGGTAGAGAACTGGCTGAATATAGTTTTAGTGACCAAATTTGTTAATTAACTAACCCAATACACTCCATTCTCAATGTAAACTACACAAAGCAAGCTCGATTGGAGTTTTCAAAGCATTCAATTTGCTAAATTAAATTAAGCATATTTTGGTCCTTAGATTTATAACCGATGCCTTACCAAGATACAACTGGCACCTTGTGATCAGAATTTGTAATTGCTTTAAGGCGTTTAATCTGTTTTTGAATCGTGAGACCTAACTCAGAAGTTACTAATATATTCAACCTGCTGGCTTTCATGAAGGATGAAGTTTTGGATTCTAATAGATCCTTCTTATGCACCGTACCGTAAGTCAGCGATACCATTTATCATAATTTCAAATGGAAGCCTTAGAACGGTTTAAGATCATGGTTCAAGAGTGTTTATTCTTCCAACATCGAAGTTACCAACCTGGTACTGGTTTCATTCCGTGATCTTCTGCATATATTTGCAGATATGGGCCATCACTATGAAATCAAGAAAAGTTAATTAAAATCCAAAATGTTATTGATTGCAACGGGATCATTGACAAAATTATAGAAGTTATATAATGTTTAATAAATTAACATAGATAGATGTTTCTCTACCTCCTACCGCAAATAGTTTTCATTATGATTTCGTTAAGGAATCATATTCTTACACTAAAATAAATTATTGAAATGTCGCGCAGTAAGCGATGAAGTAATATCCTGATTGAACTAAAGATTTCAATAGGTATATGTTTTAAATCAGTTTTATCGACCCAGAACCACAAAACAAAGTGAGGTTTTCAATTTCTGAATTCATTTCGGGTTTCAATTTTTCGTTTATACAACTAGGGATAATCAGAGATCATAACCAACAAAAATATAAATGATCTCATCGACAATATGTTGACAAACTAAAATGACCTAAACTTTGTTTTATCGTTATTCTGTAAAATTTGTTGGTACTCGTACATTGGCAATTTATTAATTCTTTAGTCGTTAACGCAAATCTAATATTATATTATTATGAATTTTGATTAATAGATTAAAATTTAAGCCTGCCGTTTTGTACTAATTGCGCCTATCATCTAAATATATTAAGTTTTCTGGATAAATCTGTGATGAATTTATTCGTTAGCAGTAATTATCATTAATTATTGGTGCTCCATACATGGCTATTAAATATCCAACACTGACGAACGTCATTACTTGGAAGTGAGAAATCGGCAAAAAAATATACAATATTTCGGTCTAACGCATAGACTTTGTGTAAAAATTTAAACAAACTAAGAATAAATAATTAACCTTGTTCTGATTACATAACCCGCAATTTTATTTACATAAAAATAATTATAAATATAAAACGTGTCAATTAATTTTTTAAAAAAATCAAAATTTTTACGTGTGATATTATAATTCTAAAAAATGTATTCAATAGAAAATATCTAAAATAGTATTACTTAAACGATCGTGATCCTATTTATAGTCGTATTCACTTTGATACGACACAAGTATATAATTGAGTTTACGCTCATCATACTAATATATTCTAATAAAGGCTAAATACCGAAAATAAAATTAGTAATTATTAAATTTTCATGTCAAAAATGTGTTAATTTTTTAGTATAAAGTTAAAGTGTGAATAATTAAAATTGAATCCGCCAACAAAAATTTTATATTCTGGATATCTATTGTAATATATCGTTTCATTTTATTAGTTTTAGCATTAGGGCATAATGGTTATAAGTTCTTTAGCTACAAAATCACTCAAAACCATAAGCTGACCACGTTTATGGGAAAATTTTTTATATATCGACAATGAATGCCAATAGGTGATATTACATATTTCAATTGTCGATGTGATAATTATTTCTAAAAATAGATTTGAAAATACTATTTGAATATAATGTATGTCACCAACCTAACAACTAAGCTAGAAAATTAATGATGGTTAAAGTTATTTGAAAAATTAGTACTATGAAGAATTAATCCTAATATAAATTATATTGTAGTGCTTTTCGAATTGTAACAGATACAAAATAAAACCAATATCCAGTACTGCTATAAATAGATAACATTAAATTCATCAGTGCCATTGGTGTAAGAGGTCTAACTTAATGCCAATACTGTTTACTTATTTATTAAGATATATCAAGATTTTCCATTCGCAAGCAAGTGACTTCGCACGGTGTTTGCCGATTAATATTTTGAACCAAAAATTTTAATATTACAACTGGCGGTGTTGAAAATTTTAATAATTTGTAATAGAGTCAAAAATTTATGTGTCCTAAAATAAAAACAAAATCAAACCGTCTCATTGACTTATTAAAACTAAATCACTCCTCACCACCTTGGCTTCTTCATAATTTTTTATATTTCATGTCACGACTTAAGCCAATGCAATAAATGCGATTAAATGTGTCAATTTTGGATCCGGTTCCAGTGTAATCACTGTGGTGCAGAAATAATTGTTTCAGTATACAGGAAAATGTTCATGGTTGCAAGTTCCTTGATTTGACTGGTTAGTTTTGCTGGTTTGGGCTATTATTCGAAGAATATCAGTAGAACTCCGACTTTCGGCCATACTAATTTACTAAACTTAAAACTACATCAAAGGCAAACAATTTATTAAAAAAGAAGTAAAACAATATATGTATTTAAAAAAAATATTTTTCTTAATTAACAATAGAGAATTCCTATTTCATACCTACTTTTTTTCTAGCTGATTAAATTTGATTTCTTAAGAACAGAAACATTTTCCTGGTGGTCAGTTTTAAACGGTTATTTTGTTTCTTGTGTCAATATCTATCAATGATACAATTTATTTCGTAAAGAGAAATAAACCCACGAATAATAAAAAGTTGCTTATGAAAATTTAATTGAATTTAACCTGAACGATTTCTTAAGCTTTTGTTATCTATTTTCTTAAATAAATACATTTTTAAAATGTAAAACTTTGAAATTAAATATCGTTTTTTGTCTTCTTAAATTAAAAAAATATAATTTAATACTGAAAAAACTGGTTTAACTACTAAGATATTATGTTTTGACATTTAAATTTCATTTTTAAACAACAAGATAATAAGGTAATGTTTATTAACAAATTTAGTTTTTAACCAATGAGAAATTTATTTACCATTAAGAAAATGTTTTCTTCGTCTTAAACGAATTTAAAAAAAAAAATAATTTATTATAATAAAAATAAATATTTATGAAATAAATAAATATTAATTAATGAAAAATACCAATATAAATACGAAAATTAAACCCAAGACATAATACAGACAAGGAATTATTGTCAGCTATTCTAAAAAATGCCGCCCCGGTGGCAAAGTGGTTAGCATGCTTGCTCCAGCGACCGGAGGTCCCGGGTTCGATTCCCGGTGGTGACAAGGAAAAAATTTCACGGCTGGTTTTAGGATCAATGAATTAATCACTCATTATCCTTAATGAAAATTTGATTATGAAACCTCATTTGAGGCGGCCAAATCCCTTGATGGGATATAGTGCCAGAGAGAGAGAAATTCTAAAAAATATTACCTACCCCTAAAATCATGACATTTTTGCACTTTTAAGAATTTAATTTCTTTAAATTAAATGCCCTTTAATATTTTGCTAAATCAACATCTCGACCAAGAAATTTTGAGATATTTAGGCTCGATATATAAAGTTGGTTTTGCGCACTATGCGAAATTTCAAATCATGGTGATTTTCGTAGTAATGAATTGAATCGAATTTTGTATCCTTGAGAACTTCGCCGAATTTTGTTAAACCAGTAGCAAATCCACAACCGATTCAGACCATAAGTCTCAAATATTGTAGCTCTAAATACACATTTAGCTAACTTTGCAGTCACATTATTACTCAAACTCGATTGCCTATTAAAATAAATTTTAAAACATTAACATTGAAAACTCTATGTAGAAATAGTATGAAAGTCAAGTTCATAGATCGTTTCGCATTTTTTAATTTGTGTTTTTAATTAACCGATTTTCTTAATAATTTTGTTTGCTTCAGCTACATTGATTTGCACAGTTTAATAAATTTACTCAAAGGTCAGAATGTATTGATTTGTTGCAGAAACGATTTTGGGGTCATTGAACGCAAACAATAAATTTCTATAAAATTGAAGCTTTTATGTTTTATCTAATCTTTATAAATAGTGTACACACAAAAAACGAAACAAATTCCGATTTTTACTCTAGCATACAGACGAATAAAGTAATAAATCTCACCCACTTCAATTATTACAAATAAATAACAAGCTTATACACAACTTTTTATAGTGTTACGTATGTTGACCGGCCTTCTTCCAATTAATCAACAACACATCAAGGGGGCAATCAACACACGATTACTTATTTCATATATAGCAGTGATGTATTATGTAAAAAAAGCACGGTTTGTTTGTATTACTATTGTCTGGTGCTGTGGTATAATTGTTTTGATTTCTCACCAAGTAAAATTTCAGGATCTAGATGAATCCAGTTGGGTATTTTTATTAGTACAGTACACTATACACTTTATATAATTTGAGATAATAAATATTTAGTGTTTGTATATTTCACTTTTATCCTGTATTTTCCAGTTTTTATATTTTCCTCGGTTTATTTTTTAAATTTAACAGTATATATTGAAAAAGAGTGCGGTTTATGTACAGAGTAGAATAGACAACAATTTTTTATAAGTTATAATGAAATTAGCATAAAAAGACATTGTGTCTCGAAATTAAATAAATAAATTATTATTATTATTAAGAGTTAAATTTTTCTTTTCAACCTACATAACAATAGCGTTATTATAATATATGTATAGTAAGCAAAAAATAAATTTGATGATAAATGTTACACATTTTTATCTATTTAATAAAAACTGTTTTCCTAATGAAAATGAATGATACAAAATTTGCTGATGTAGTTTTATAATTGGATATAAAAACAAAGATAACAAAAAAATTTTTGTGGAACTATTGTCTTAGAAATCGTTAGTCAAATAATCTTTTATCTCGAACAACTCAGACGATTTTGTTTTTGTTTTATATCTGAAGGTCGTGCTAATATTTAATTAGATTAATTTTCTGGATTATAGAACCAAACCGGTACTTAAACAAAGAGCACGAGCCATAGATGATTTAATTTGTGGTTTGTTCTTATCATCATTTTTATCATAATTTTTCAAGTTTTAAGCAGAGTTGGTGGTAATTTATTTCATGGGAGATAGTAGATCTCTCGCTTTGAAATGGTAAACAAAAATTAAATGCATTAATCTGCTTGGAATAATACGTACTCAAGGCGCGGACTTTGCGTAAATATAGAAATCAATCATAAATTTTCATTCTTACGCTCTCAAATGTCTTTGTGTTTTTAGTAATTTTTTTTTCTTCTTTTTTAAGAAATCTATATTTCTATGAAATATTACAACTAATCTCATTGATTATCTAGTAATTGTTTTATTAGTTTTACTTTTTAGTAATGAATTGTTTTTTAATTTCTTTAACTAAATAATTTCACATTCAAATATATTTTCATCTGTAGTACAACGATTATTTATTATTTAAATATTTTTTATTATTTAATCTTTGCCATCTGTTCTGGGGCCGAAACACTCCCAACTTTTTCGCAATTCGCTTTTCATGTCTACCGTACGTAGTCGCTTGCCAAAGCGAGGACAATGATATATGTCTGATTTTTAACACCCTATAGTACTGATATGGAAGATGGTAAGAACGTAATCTTATGATGAAAAATCCTTTTTGCATCCTGCTGGGAACCCGGTACCTCCAGATCCAAACGTTAAAGCTTTAACTACTGTGCCGGCAATTAGATATGCAATCAAACTGCAAATAAAACCCCTCTTTATACTTGCAATAATAAATTTCCTAAAAACACATTGCATTGAAGCGCATTAAATGCATCCTGATACATTTAATCGATTTTAATCAGTTTTAAATGATTATAATGTTAAAGACACACGTCGAGTTCGTATTACACAAAACTTCTTCTCACAAAAGTGACTCAAGTGTCTTTGACAGTGACTAGTGACAACTCATGAAAAAATCATTTAGACTAATTTTGGTGTATTTTATTTTAAAAAGAAAATCTGTTGTGGTCTTGAATCAACCTAATCATATAGGCCACCTAACGCTTACTCACAATAAATACGTATTAAAACTTGACATAAAATAATTTAGTACTTGCTGGCTTAATGCTAACCCCACCCAATCAAAGCTGATTCAGGAAGAAGAGATGAAGTCCGCATTTTATAATAGAATACTCGATTTGGGCTCAATGTTGCACTGAGTGCTGGAACCGATGGGATTACTGACAATTTTAATAATTATAATACGTATACAATCAAAATGATCGTTAAAGTTCGAGTACATCGTCGATAAAATTCGTTTGACTCAAGAAATTTTTTGGTAAACGCTAATGTAAGCCCTTCATCGGGAGCGGCAACGAATACCACAGGGTCATAGCCGTGTAATGCTTTCATCCGAAGATTTGATGCCATTATCCGCGCCACTGGCTGTTCTTTATAAAACTTAGTATATTTTCATGGTTACTTGAAATAATCGGTCAGACAATAAGTCCTGAGGCTAGATGGCACACCTAATGAAAAACTTTTTGATTTTTAGGAAGTACCAACCTGCAAAAGATTTGTCAAAATTTTATGAAAATCCAACAATTAGTTTGCAAGTTACAGTTGTTATAGTCATAGTAGGTTAGGTTTCAGTGGTTTGGCCCATTGTGATACCACGCATTCACGCCACATCATTAACCCATTCACCTACTCACACAAGTTGACGTGGACGGTCGGTCTGCCCTGAGTTCTGCACTCCATCAGAGGGTCAGTACCTCCCGGTCCAAGTGCCGAAGCTTTAACAACTGCATCACTTGTCCGGTGAACTACTAATGAACTACTTGGTGAACATACTCGTAGTAACGCTACTTGTTTTTTAATCCCTGTCATCTGTTCTGGGGCCGCTGCTCTTTTGCGGTTCATTTTCCCGTCCTACTTTACGAAATTACTGCCAAATCGAAGTCCTCCGCCAAATCGATGCCAGCCTATAGTACTGGACATAGAAGATGGGTCGGCCCATGAGTTTTACACGCCGATAGAGCTCTTTTTAATGAACGGATCGCACCATACCACGTATTGAGACACATTTTCAAAGAATATAACAATAATTCGTTGTGGTTGAAAATTTTTTACATTTTTAAAGAAATTAAATCAAATTGATCCCGTTCAGCATAAAAATTTACCTGTTTTTTTATAAATTTTGGAATATTTCCAGTGTGGAATCTTTGAAATAATATTTACCCTATCTACCTTTTGGACATTCGCTACCGTTAGGTGACGTTGAAACCCGAAAATGAAGAAAGTATTAAACAGAATATCATTGGACTGAGCAACCGTTGAAACAATACTTAATTAGAAAACATTGTAATTAGTATGAAACAAATGAGAACCAAAAATACCAATTTATAATCGCAAATACTCAAAATGCTTAATAAGGATTTTTTATTTTCACATCACTATCCGCTAGATGTTAAAATGTTACGGATGCATATTTACAAAACTATCGTTTTTAAGTCTGTTGAAAAACCAAGAAAATCGATTTGTTATTTCCTATACAATTTTTTGTGAAACCCAACAAATCCCACCAATCCACCAAATACCACCTTTCAACCTACATTATGTACATAGAAATATTCCTATTAAAATTAGATCGGAACTAAACCCCACTATGGCAATAAACATAAAATGAAGTTGTTATAATAAAAATAGTGTATCACAACATTTAATCAAAAAAATATTAAAATAAATTAAAATCAATTTTAATTGAATAACAATCGAGAATTGCGAATTCGTATTGTACACAAAATAAAAATATATAAACTAAAAATAATTTATAAGCGCGAACCAATATAATATATAACATATGTATACACAATTTATCGAGTTTTTACAATTATATACAAAAATATCCATGTATGTATTGCGAAATTTAATAAAATTAATAAATAAAATGTGCTTTTAACATATTGTATGCGCAATTTTGGAAGTGTTCTAAATGTATTTATGTGTTTTAATATCTTAAGTGCCGCTAAATACTTTTTACCCACTTCGAAATCATTAAATTTCTAAATGATATAATTCTTGCCGATTTCTATTAATAAAAGACCGATTATATTTATGACTGATTAAATTTAAACAAAACCAAATTTTTTGCAACATATGCAAAAATATGTGTGATCGAAATTCGTTAAAAAACTCATAAATAGACCAAAGCAAAACAAATGGAAAGAAATAAAATAAATTAAATTCGCACCAAGTTCAATAATTAGAAAGTCTCAATGTTTTATAGGTTAGTTAATTTAAAAATTAAGACTTCTAAGAAATGCAACACGGTAAGATTTGCGACAACAATTCTCAAAATCCATCAATTGAGAATCGTAAAATGTGTAAAGCGATATAACAGCAAAACAAAAATCCCCTATCCAATTATATATGCAAAATAACCAGTTATGTTTGGTAGAGTTTAAAATACACACACGAGTATAACACTACAGTGCCATGTATATATACTTAATATGTTTATTAAGCGACTACCAAACAATTCATTGATTGTATATCTGTTCAGATAATCATTTGTAAAAAAAAAAATAATTTAAATGGAAATTTCCATTTAGGTTTTATCAATTACTACCGAATAAAACCAATCACACTACTAAACCCCTATTAAATACCGACATACACGTGCACGCACACATAAGAAATCCTAATCACTATATTTCGTAAACTTTTTATAATATAATTACATTTCCAAGAGCATTAATATCAAATCAATACAATTTTCTTTACCAAATTTGATGACTGGAAATTCCCCAAACCAAAATAAAATTAACCATGAAAAGAAGCGCCATAAAGATATGTAACAATATTAAGATTACGATCACATTCGTGATGAAGTTGCGCGCACATTTATTAAATACACATATTACTGAGTAAATTATTTTTGAAAGAAAACAACAACAAATTGAGTAATGTCTTTCTGAGAATAAAAAAACAACAGACGAAAAAAATCTGTGATTGTGCAATTCTTCAAGGTACATATAAATATTTTATCGCAAACAATAATTTACATGTATTTTTATCTTATTTCAGACTTCTAAAAATGCACAGCAACAAACAAAAAAGGAAACTAACATTTAATTGTTATAAGAAATATGTCGTCAAAGAAATTACAACTTGTCATACGTCTATGTGAACAACGAAAATTAATTTATTTTTAAATAACTTTCATTCATTAAGAAATTATCGCACGCAGAGCCAATTTTAAAATCCTCGCCACAACCTGGTGGATAAACAGATTTTAATAAAATTGAAAATGTTAGGAAAACCACTTTTTTTTGGATGAAGTTCTGTAATATGACTAACACTGGATGGGCCAATTCTTAATCGATGTTTACTATAACCGTCAAAGATGAGACACAAAATTACAAAATTAATCTAAATATTTAAAACAAGATTAACGATTAAGATCAATAATGTTGGGCAATTTCAAAATTTGGCGCCTTTCTAGCATTAATATAAAAATGTCAGCAAAATCATGTACATATTAAACTTCCACGGAGAACTTTGTAGGTAAATTTCTCGAGGCGCGATTTTATACTTTCAGTTGGCTATAAAAATAGTGAGCTTCATGGATAGACAAATAGAGTGTAAGGGCGTGCCTAATATTGTATGAGGCAATAAAAGAAATTCGAAATAAAAATATTGCATATGCAGAGTTGCGAATACACAGAATAAAACGCTATTGGCACAAACCAAATATAATGTCGTCACCGATAGGAAGACACCATAAAACTCAATATATTACACCGCGCCACTGAACGCTGAACTAAAATCACATTCGATTATCGATTCGATAAACACAATATACGAATAAAACCAGAAAAACTAAAACTCAATCATTTTTGTCGTTTTTTAGGTCAGTTTTGATTACAAATAAATATAAATATATAAGCACGTAAAACAATATATATTTTTGTGGCTGGATTTTATTTTCCTCTTTGGAAAAATAACACTCCAAAGCAACTAAATGTATAGACAGCAATTGAATTATCATTATTCAAGCGACCAACAATAAAATGATTAAGGTTGAGTAACTACATCGTCGGAATAATAACATTATCGTATATAGATAATCCACCCAATACAGGATAAATCTAGAATTGATCTAACATACTAATAATACACCATCGTTAATTAATGGATTTATTGGAAATTATCATATTGTGGTTATGCAGTTATGTACATTAATTTTATTTCAGTATCGTGAAAATACTGGAAATTACTGAAATGGTCTAGCACAATTTTTATTTTTGTTTGTTATCGTTTCAAATTGGCAAGCGCAGTGCTTATCATTATTTTTCAAACAAAATATTGAGACATTGTATTTCATGTGCAAATAATTCAATTCCATAAGATTTGATGTGGTTGTCATCTGATAAATCAGGGCTGTTAATTTTTAACGGAAACGTCTACTTCAATTTTGATTTGACATATTATTCGTGTCATTCTATAAATAGATAATTTACGATAATTAATTATATTCTATTTATAGAAAAAAACACATTAAATAGTAATTACTGTGCGGTACTCTAATCTAATCTATCGCTCTAATAAAAATATATTACAACTGGTATAATACATACATGATTATGTTAGTTATTAAATTATATGGTTTGTCCCACATTTTATAACGAATAAATGGTTGCTAACCATTTATAATTCGAAAATACATTTATTATTAATAATGGGAATTAAAGTATTAAGGTTTTGTGCCATAAAATAAAATGGCTTATTTATTATCAGCTTATAAATCACAAACAAAATTGTTTTCATATTTGAAGTAACAAACAGAATTAGCCATGTCTCTCGTTGGCAGGATTATAGCGTCCCTCAATGACGAAATAAGAAAAAAAAATAAAAGGAACACTCCCGATCAAACCTAGAAATTTATAACAAAACCAAATCTGTAACATAAAATAAAAAAAGAAAAAGCATATGGCCAAATCACGACGGGTATATTAAATTATTGCAGTCACCAACGTAAATCATTTTATGAGGACAATAAAATAAAAGTTAACTATGTACTTAAGGTGGTTAAAATGTACAAGGAAAACTTAAATTGGACAAGATTTCATTTGTTTTCAATTACTGCAACGTACAGCCACCCCCCAAAAGCACAGACCTCGCTAATTTTCCAAATAAAAATTTACCTCGAACTTTTTACCTCGAAAGACTCAAAAACGAAATTTAAACAAATTGAAATGTAAAGGGTTTTCCAATAAGGACTTTACACAATTTTTTTAAATAAAACGCAAACCATTTGAGATATCTCGAAAATTGTATTATTTATAATTCGACACCGTTCATATGTCCACCACGGACACGTTTGTATGTATCGATTCATTTCCAGAGCCCAATCCATGAACGTACGATCATATGAAGCGACATGATCGAGTGGCTTTAGTTCTTGTGTTAACTTGAGAACGCCGTGGAATCAACTGTTTTGGTTCGTTTGCTTGAACGGCAGCAATATTCTGACAATTCGACCAACCCGTTGTCTCACTGGCAACATCCAACAGCGAATATTTCGACTTAAATTTTTTCACTAGACTATGAATTGCTTGTCTAGTGGGATGATAATTACGAGTCACTGATTCGGAAATATGTAGTAAATTTTAATTATTTATTTGTAAACGAAATGCTAGACTGTGGGCACACATATTGAATCCAGCACTGAAAGTAGCTGATTATTGTGATTCTTACATTATTTTTCATCTAGAATAGTAGAGTCAAAAATCCTAACAGTACTCAAAGTTATTTTAGAACGCCATAAGTTCAGATGCATACTTTTCGCATTTTTCCTTTACCATCCGCAACGTTTTCTGTTCACTAATTGAAATGTGGAACGCTTGGAAGAAAATGAGCTTTTTTACTGAAAAATTATCTTTTCCGTTGAGCAAGGAGTCGCCCTTACAGTCAATGGAGAGCGTTACCGAGCCATAATAAACGAGTTTTTGTTACCCAGAATTCGAGAGGAAGCCACACGTGAAATTTAGTTTCAACAGGACGGTGCAACTTGCCACACAACAAACGCAACCATCGGTTATTTGCACACTGTCTTCGAGGATCGATTAATCAGCCGTAATGAAGATGTCAATTGGCTACCACGCAGCTGCGATTTGACTTCGTTGGACTCTTTTGTGTGGAGAGCCGTTACGGATAATGTTTACTTTAACTATCCATAGACTGTCTGACTTGAAAGATCAAATCGAAGTTGCCATTAATGAGAAAGGGACCCATACAATCGAAAATATTCTGAAAACTTCGGTTGACAGAATGGGGTGCTTTAAAGCCAGTCGTGGAAGCCATTTGAATGAAATTGTGTTCCATACTTAATGGCAATGTATACTCTTTCTAATAAAACAAACCGCTTTAAAAAATATTCACTCGCCCTTGAATTAGACCCAAATTAAATTGCAAACTTAGATGGGCCATTTTTTAACTCTTTAGTAAATAATTCTACTTTATTTTAACTCAAAATTTGTATTACTTGTAATAAACTTTTAGGCGATACAAAAAAAATTATTAAATAAATTTTTAATTTCATATTTCATAATTTGTCATAATATAGGAATTATTAGTTTAATTTATAGCATAAGAATAAATTTATACATATGTACGAATAAATAAAAAAATTGTCGAAATAACCATATCCAGTTTTTGTATTTTCTCTCTTATTAAAAATGTAGCTTAGAATAGCACCTTAGATGAATAAAAGAAACAAAACTTATAAATCTACCGGTCAGAATCATAGTCGTTCTTTTCGAAAATGTAGGACATAAGATAGAAGCGCAAATCTCTGGAAGCGCAGAAAATGTTCTTACTTCACTAGGTTATGAAACAAGCAATCGCGCTTCTTCTCTTCTATGCTTCTTAGATATTTATTGATTACAGTCGTGAACTGTTTGTTAAAACTATCATTGGGTGCAAATATCATCTGAGAAGGGTTTGTTACCTTTCTTTGGAGTATTTTCATTTAGAATTTGTTTTCATTTTTCAAATCTATGCTACCAAGGCAGAAAGATTACTTGAATTTAACGAGGTAGACGTCGTAGCCTAGGTATTCCGATTTTCCCGATTTTTGCTTGTCTGACATTGATTTCGGCCCTGTTGTTGCGCTAACGTTACGAAAACCATGAATGCACTTAAGCCAAGTCTCAAATTGCTTATCGATTAGTGTGAAAAACATAACACGGCTAACAAACACAAGACACTGCTTATATTTTTAAAAGAAAGCGAGCATATGTTTAACAAGTTGAATGCCATGCTAATTTTGATGGGCTTCCCCGTCTGACCAAGAAGAAATATTATTTACAACATAACAGTTAATTTTTGTAATTATTCGTGACGCATTTAATACTGTGGTCACGAATTATGTGTTTCTAATAATCTTGGCTTCGTCGGTCACCGGTGACCCCTGTGGCGCTTCGAACAAACCCAGTGCGGGTCACCGGTGACTCCATGGCATTCAACGTGTTAAGTAAATAAATAGAAAAGTACAAAAATTTGATAACCGTACTCGTACATAAAAAAATTTGTTTTATTTTGAATAACCGAAAGAAACCAAAGACACATAAAAAATGGAAAATTAAATGCAAATATTCCCATCACAAAGTGGATGGTTTTCCATCTAATTAATCATAAATCAATTTTAAAAAAGCATTAAAGTAGCTAGCAAGTATTGTTATTTCTATTTTTTTGTGAAACAAAGGGGCGAAGCCGGTAAAATTGTAGTTGTTTAAAAAAAAACTTGCAAAATGTTATACCGCATAAAATTGTGAAGCAAAGTTTAAAGTAAGAGCTATGGATTATACGTTCTAGGGAATATTTTCAACATATAACTGACACTCCAATACTTAATCCCTAATCAAATCATACCATTTTATCAAAAAATTCAATTGCGAATTAATTATTTTAAGGCCAAATGCCTTATTATTAAATATTTGGGACTGTCAAATATTCAACAATTTAACATCTATGTATTCAATATATTTCTGTAGTTACAATTCATTCAAGTTGAGATGATCTACAATTCTCGCTAACAGAAGTTTTTAAACTTTCCTAATTGACAATAAAATACTAAAATATATTTATATTTCTGGCGGCATTATACGATATGAAATTTCAATAAACGACATACCAGCTAAATAATAAAGAGAATAAAACAAAATCGGGTTTTCGGTGGAAAGTTTAGTAAAATTTGTTGTTTATATTGAGAGTAGAATAGATTTTTGTGATGGAAATTTGTTCATGTAGTGGAAAAATAATCCTTGTATTAAATTACGGCCCACGAGATTTTTTGATTTTATCAAATTAATATTAAAATACCTCTAGAGGTAAATTACATTATCCTAACGCATAGGGGGTTTGTCACGCCTTTTGGAGGCGATTTTATACTTGAAATATTTTCAATTCATACAATATAATTGACACTAAACAATATAATTCTGGTTTATTTTAGATAATACCAATTAAATCAATTATATGAATCATCATCATTCTTTTCAGTTCATGTATCTATCTATATTACAATTGTAATTATAAATTCATATTGTTCTAGATAAAACTAGTTTCATACAAAAATACTATTTATATAATTCATTCACTAAAAATTGTGAATTATATTGATAGTGGCATTCAACGACAGAGCTGGGCGACATAAATATTAATAATATAAAAACGCATCGATCAACGAACAATAAAATTGTATAACTAACGGCCGCAACCAA
The DNA here is from genome assembly GCA_932526605.1 of Nephrotoma flavescens. Classification (NCBI taxonomy): domain Eukaryota; kingdom Metazoa; phylum Arthropoda; class Insecta; order Diptera; family Tipulidae; genus Nephrotoma; species Nephrotoma flavescens. The sequence goes on from OW052220.1 coordinate 39,601,586, forward strand.
TTATATACTTAAACGTACACATCAAACTCGAGAAATATTAATAACCATAAGGTAGAAAGAATTTATTAATTGCTTCTGTTTTAAGAAAAACTACAAAATCAAATTGATGTAAACAAATTATACTAAACCGTCAATATTATTTACAAAAATGTATTGATTAATGTGTTGTTATAATCGATTCAAAAACATTTTTAAATATATTCTCGTTTATTAATTCACTGTCGGTTTAAAAATATGTTATTGTATAATTTGTCAAAATAATTTACGCAATAACTGCTTTAATAATTCTAGCAATTAGAGCTAGGTTAAATTAATATGAAAACCATTACCTCCAAATTATTAGTTAATTTGCAAATATTAATTATTGGGAAAATTATTTAGTGCTCAGAAATGGTAGAATTTGAGCTTAAATTTTAATGTACATATTATAATAAAAACAATTTATTCAATCAACAGGACTTCGAAACCTCAGTATCATTTGTAATTTTCGAACTTCGAAATCTCAGTATCATTTGTAATTTTTTCATGATTTTTCTTATCGCAAATTAAAATATAATTTGCAAGGTCTGATACGGTTAGATAGTGACGTGATTTTGATTTGTAATACGAATTGTAAAATTAGATACATTTTCAAGTATGATGCCGCGCTAATTTTTGATACTGATTTTACTTGGCACATTAAGCTTAATTTAGAACGATTGGTCATGCTAAAATTAGAATTAGATAATTCAATCAAAATGGATATGTGCATATACTTGAATTTTGAATGGTTTATATTATCGACAATTGAGAAATAATTTCAGATCTTACTACTTCGATACCATTTTAAATGTCAGTGATTTTATAAGCTGAATAATACAAACTTATTTTAACCGGGACAAAAATTTAGGATTTCTCTACTAAACCACAGATTAATTTAAAACATCCTAGGGACAAAAACAAATTTATTAAACAAATTCTTTACGTAATTTAAATTAATTTGACCAGTCAAATGTCAGATAAAACCGAAAGCCTCATATGATCTTATCGGATAAACATAATTTTCTAGATATACCTAATAAGATTTTACATGGTTCTTGTTACGTATGTATTTTGATTTGAAATAGAAGTCGAGGGAAACTAAGTAGCTATATTTTCAAGTAAATGATAATGATTCAATCTGTACAGCAACCGGAAACTGATTTTGACTGTTACTAAGAACAAAATTTAATAGATTACCGAACTAATTTTTAACAGGTTTTATTAGGCTTTATTCTGAATGTGAAACGATTTAAAGTATGAACACAAATGTTAAATTTACTATCTAGCTATATCTTTTAATAAAAATATAAAATTGACTTATTTCAACCAGAGTTCGGAATTTGCACGAGTACAATTTAAGGTGTGACAGCCTAACTCTCTACCCTGTAATTTTGGGTTGTTCAAAATTAATACATAATATACTGAATGCCGTTGCCTACAAACCGGCTTCCAATTGCAAACACGTGCTTCCAAAATACTATCTATTGTTACAAAACAAGTGATTCACTTAAATTTAATTGAATCAAAAATGTTTTGATTTATAATCGGCAAAATTTTATATAGCACAATAACAACAATTTAACTTTAATGATTAGCATTCCATCTTCACCCTCCCTTGTCAACGAATACAGAAAATAAAGAAAAAATAAAATTTTATAAAGATTCATATAGAAAAAAATATGTTACGTAACAAATACCGAATTATGAATAACTCTCTATGTACGTTGGTTAGATGAACTTTTGTGTCATATTTGTACAATTTAATTAAATAAACATTTTATTTTATGTTTTGTAAGTGGCTGCCACCATCCAAAATAATTATCACCTTGAATCTTGAAATAAACGCCACCACTGGATTTTTCCTCTTGCACAGCGAAAAATCAATAACAAATTGATTTTCATTTTGTAACCGGAATTATTATTAAATATTTAAAGTATTTTGAAGAATTAGCATAATATAGTTATGTTTAATATAAAACTACTTAAAACTAAAAATATTTTCGCTTAAATACTAATTTCAAAAAAATCAATTTTGCTCAATGCTCCTCCATTATTAATTTGAGGTGTTGTTGTATTTTGACATTTTTGGTTTGAAAAACAATTATTTTTAATTGTTAAAACATCTTAATATAACATAAATTTAAATACATATTATCAACACTATATTAAATAATTATTCATCGGATTATCTATATTTACTATAATATTAATTAATAATTATGCAAAAAAAAAATTCGACTGGAATAAAACGTCTAAAAAATTGATGGGCGTGACATTTTTCAAACTGTGATTATCACATACAAAACACATTGAATCATTTCGCTTAAAAATAAAATCGATCGTGGACATATTAATTTAACACTTGGGACAAAATTTAATTCATTTTATTATCATTTTCTAATCATAAATAAATAAAAATATCGACACTTACCTCTGAGTTGGCTCTCGACGCCATATTACAAATGCACAATTACCAATATAAACAAAAAAAAATTGTTTTTCCTTATTTTGTTTTTTTATCGCTTATCAAATTAATATACCAACTAAACGGTGTAAAAATTATTAATTTTTTTATTTATATGTCGATATATTTTATTATTTAATTATATTTATATTCAACTATGTATAATAAAAACTTTAATAGTTAACAAATTTATTACGATATAATTATACTAACGAACATCATATTTTATTTTAAATTTGTAATCCCAAACAAAATTTTAGTTTCGAAATGTCAAATATGTGTTAAGAATAAATTATTTTCTTTATGTTGGCTTCGTTAAACAAGATGTTTTACAGAGATTATCATTTGGGCGCAAAATAAATTAGTTTTATAATTAAGCGATAGATGACAGTCGCAGGTGAAATAATGTTGCAATTAAATATTAAATTATTAATACCTTTACACATAATATTATTATGTATATGTATATATATATATTTATAATAACTAGGTATAGCGATATTGCATAAAATATTAACGTAGCCATTAATAATATTAATTGATAGTTGTATAAGCACCTTAAAATGTTTTTATATGTGTACATAATTTTCTTTAAATAACCGTTTGCCAATAATTTAACGCAACAAATTGTGCAACACTGTGCAACTGCATCAATACACATGACTCATTGGGTAATCATTCATTAAGTAATTTAATTCATTTAACGTTAAAGCAAGTTATAATGATATAATTGACTGATCTTGAAATTACGCATTAATTAAATTTTCCCGTTGTAGTATTAGCCTAATAAAGCGGAAATGTGGCGTTCAAATTCAGTTGTGAATTCTTTATTGCCTTGTTGGATTACCTAAGTAGTTGCCTAGACGGCTAGTTCACTGTATTTTTAAATTATGAAGCAATATAAGATATAGCCGTTGATCATGTTAATGGGAAACGATACTTTATGTAGCCTTCACATGTGAACCACTATCAGAATGGAGAGTGATCCGAAATTTAAATTCTTACCAAAAAAAACAATCGTTAGTAATCAGTACCGTTGAAGTTGCTTTAGGAAGCACGAACCATTAGGTAGTTTTGCGTCTTTTTCTGCTCATCGCGTAATTTATTTGCACATTTAAGAAACACGTATCTGCAAAGATTTTGCGGAATCACTCCGTTTTCTCCATTAATATATGGATAAATATAACTGATGTCGGGTCTTCTTCTACAATGCGTTTGCCCAAATTGGCGTGGCTGCACCATACAATATGATGGATGTTAGCTAGAAGAATTGTTTCGCTCGATCGTTCTCTTGTTGTACTGGAATTGGCTCGTTCCGTGGCACTCATCATCATCAATTATTACTCCCACCTACTTGTTGGCCGATAGATTTGGCAGGCATAACCCTCTACGATTATGCACTCCATTCTTTTCTTTATTCATTACACAGCTTTGGTTTTAGGTCGGGCTAGTTGTAGATCAGAATTTTCTAACTACTGTTGGACGGCATTGCCCTATTCCAAACTCCACAATTTCAGTATCTCTATGTTGAAATTCTGTTGGCCATGTTGAATGCATACATTTCACCTTCAGTGTCACTATGGCACAGTAAGTTATAGATCCATTCAACCGACTTTATTGAATATCGTTTCTATGGATGGACTGTCCCGATTAAACACCAATACCAGCCGCTGTACCTTCAATTTGGCACGCAAGATTCATTTATCCTGCCATTGAAGAATAGGAATATATTTAAGTGTATATTCGAAATGGTGACATCCACCACATCCACATACATGACTTCAGAAATCCTTCATGGGCTGAGCTCGTCCAGAGACTATAGAGATTCTAGTCATTCAAAAACAGAAAGCCCACTTTCTACGATTATTCGTAAATTTGACTGCATTGTCGTAGGCTCTTGTGAAATGAGACATTATTTTATCGATATATGAGATTGTAAAAAGTCGAAAAACTGAAAAGAGCACCATTGCATTCCATTTGAAGCAGCTGTCTTAATTTGAGTTACTAAACTGTTTAATACAATCAAAAAGAGTATTGGTGTGGAGGTGCTCTTGCCGTAATCCATTGTTGATGGTGAATTTGGTGCTGTCCCTTACTTTGTGTTTATTTATTATATTCAAGTGCGATGGGTGCTGTGCTGTGATAGAAAGAAATATGATGCTGGTCCAGTTCAAAATCTTTTTGTTTTTCTGAATTGGTGAAACGAAGCTTGGATTTGGATCAGAAGATGTGTTGCTGATATATAATTATCCTTCTTGTTCTAAGTGCATTATTTGCCACCGCCGTTGAAGCTCTTAAATTAAAAAAAAATATTTCCAGCTTTACAAAGATCACTTCTACGCTGAATGCAAAGGTCAACAAGTAAATATACGAATTGAAAATTTCTGAGAATTAAATATTTAATTTAAACTTAACCAAATATCGTATTATACTTTTAATATAATATATCTCCGTATGTTGCAATCAAATGCAATCAAATATTGCTGATTATGAGCAATATTTGATTGCTATTATATAACTTATTTATCGCGGTGTAAAATTTAAACCTTGAGTGCTATTAAGAATTTTGGTATTACCCAAATATTTAGAAGTTGTCTTTTTGTTAATCTTAAAGATACTTGTTATCTCTGGATTTCCATATTCTATTAGGTGGTAAAGTTCATTCCCATGACCTTCTAGAACAGTTGCAGATATTTTATTGCAGGATTAACAATTTTTTCTTGGTTCACAAATTATTATCGAATTTTCTATATTAAGTGGTTATGATTTTTGATGCTACTGTATTCAAATTCAACGGTGAGATCAAGCTTTCCACGTGCTTTCCACATATTATAAAGTCATTAGTGAGAATCCCTATAATCCCTGTAATGCTTGGGTCTCTGTAAGTATAAGAACTATAAACGAAGTATTAAAATATTTAAGGTTCTAACCATCCATCTAACCTATGGCAGCGCTAGTATACCAGATCCAAACCTTATCTTTAAACAAGACTTGTTTAATCTTTTGAAAATGTTCGGTTTCCAACTCAGCTTACTGTTACAGTACCCGGAAAACTTGCTTTGGAGAAAGCGTGGCAAAAAGAGACGATGCGACAACATCTTCAGCATCAAGGACGAGCAAGTTCCTTGGGTTAGTGCAATCCAGCAGCAATGTGCACCTTCAATCACTCCTGGGGCGTGCCAGTAAAAATTCATTAATCTGGAAATAATCAGATTATGTAACCTTAAAAATCAGGCCAACTTACATCATGGGATAAAGCGTCATCAAAATAAATCTCTATAACTTCTTTATATTTCTCTCTGTTCTGTTTTGTACATACTTACGTTCCCCTTATAGTAGTTCCTAGTGCTTTTGAACCAAAAGAGTACATTTCGAAGGAATTTGTATTCATTTCTGTTTACTCCTAAACTTTGCTACAAGGTAAGCCAAAGGCTACTGACGTCAGTAATAGTTTTCTCTCAAGCAAAGCAGTTCGCTCTGCATGTTGAAGCTTAGTGGATCCCAGTAGCTCCTATAGTTCTGAAGGTGTTCCAGGTAGTAGACCGACTGTCAAATAGGTCAATTAACGTTGTGTTTAGAAAAACCTCTCTTCTTAATCAAATAAAGAAGCGAATCTCGAATGTCTTCGACCGGTTTTTCCTAAAATTGTGGATTTTTGGAAAACGTTGCAAATTAAGAGGTTAGTGCATTTTAAGTATTCAAAACAAATGGCTCCCCATTTAGATGACGTAGTATGCCTTCAGATTCCATCAAAACAACGCAAAATAAACAAATCAATTTTACAATCAGATTATTAACCGTCCCAGTTATCCGGCAGAACCTTTTTATTCCGGTTCATATTCGCTATATCAAAACCAACCTCTTGATAATACTCGGTGTACGCTGTTGTTAGTTGATCTAAAAGAAGTCGCCGTTCGTCGGCGTCTCCATTTATGTCAATTAAACAGATAGTCCTTATAACATGTAAGAAATTAGGTAGTTAGATGAAAGGCAAGCCTGAAAGCCAAACTGTTGGAACAATGATCAGTGCCTTTTTCATTGCCCTAAATCCAATTTTCATTATGCAACTTATCACGCGAGTTATAAAACAGGTAGTTTATTTCAACCTTTTGAAGCTCATATTGGCATCCCACTTGGTTGAACAATTACTCATTTATCATTTTCTTGGAACCATGTCATTCATTCCATTCATATTTGCTATTTTCAAAACCCTTCTATCCTAATTAATTGAAAAATGGTTGTTTCATATTAAAATTTACCCATGATTTTGTCAGTATTCAGGATTTTGAATTTTCCATTTTAATTTTTGGAATTTCCGTATTTTATGGAATTTTCTTAACGCGGGATTTTAGATTAAAATTTCAAAACTATCCCTATAACAATGGACAAGAAAATGTTAAGAGTACTCGTTTTCAAATTTCACTCGATTGTATCGATCTGCAATGTAGGGTTTAAGATTTTTTTTTTGAAATTGTTTAGAGAGGTCTCGATGAAATTTAAATTCTTTTAATCCCTTGGTGCCAAACTTTATCAGAAGCTTGAGCTATACATCTATAAGAAAATATGGGAGCATAACTTCTTATTCTCCATTGCATCCTGAACGGCATCAATTATTATGTGAACTTGTTCAACAGTAACCAAATTGGTGTGGTGGAATTAAATAACTTTCTTCTATTATAGATTTGAGTTTCTTGAAGAGCAGTTTTTCAAATATTTTTTATAGTAGTGATATCGGTCTACACAATTTTTTATCGTTTGCTGGTTTACCTGGGTTATAGGAATCATAATTAGTCCAGTCATTGACATATTTACTGCTTCTTCGATTTGCAGTGAGACTGAGAAATTAGTTCTCCTCTTTACTTGTGGGCATTATTTAAACAATTATGATTGAGCCTTCCAACAAGATTCTGTTCCGTTTAAAAAAGCCACGTTGACTCGACAATGGTTCCGAATTTTGTCGACATTATGCAATCGTAAGAATTCGTAAGAATTTGTCTATATGGAATCCAAGGTATGAGAATTGAAGGAGGCTTTTCCAGGCGAAAAATATTGTAACATCGATTACGAAACTTTTCGCAAGATCTGTGTAAGCTGAAGTTCCTAAAACCAAAACTATCATCAGTCAATCACGTAGCTGGAGATGATTCATTCAAGTAATTTAAATAAGATTGGATTAAATATTAGAAAACGAGCAAAAATTACAAAACGAAATAAAACTTGAGTCGTGGTTACCAAATGCGGTCCAACTGGAAATTGAAGATTGGTGTTGACTTCTGACCATATAGAATTGGAACTAGAACGCTTTTGAGGCATCATCGATACAGCTTCTTACTTCGAATTTTCTTAAAACTGAACTAAAAATAAGGAAAGTCGGATAGTTTCAAACAATAAACGACATAAAATGTATAGTCACACTATAAGTTGAATCATTTTATTAATAACCCAAAAGCTATGTTACTATATTATGAAAAGTGGCATTGTTCGCTCATTACTAAACATAAAATACGCTATACACGTAAATATTTTGTTTCGTAAATTTAGGAAATACATATGTACAGACTTCCGCCATTGGTACTGTGTCATATTAAAATGTTATAAATGGTCATGTCCTCCTTACGTTTTATTTGAGTGGAATTTGGAATTGATAACACGAATTAATACTAGAGTTTTCTTATCGTCGCCTTTAGATAATAGGCACCTAATAACCCAAATCGAGATTGACAATTTTGTTAGAGCCTCTAAGCATTTCTTCGAAATGGTTATAATTACTCGAGCAAAATATAATTGGACAAGTCAGCATATAATACCTTAGTTTTTCCAAGAGAGGTAATTATCTAACTGAAGATATATAATTTTAACTTAAACTGTAGCGCAGTTATTGAGTCACGTTCACGTGTAGAGTTGAATTAAAACAAGTTTGTTTTGTTTAAAAGATAGTAAAAGCGCAATAAGCTTCAAACATTTAATTCTAAGAAGTTTAAATGATAATTTCGGGTAACAAAAAAATTTTAATTCAATACAGCCTGCGCATTTCTGCATAAATTGCGAAGATTGCAAAATAATTACATATAGATGCATCACATCCTTAGCACGCAAGCACATACGAAATAACTCAAATTTGGTTTTGTACTTTTTTTATATTCTCACACCAATTAAATCAAGTTTTTAGTTAGATACAAGATCATATATAATTTAAAAACTGAAATAATGGGAATTTTTTTCACTGTACAATTACGAGTAAAGCAATACTTAAAATATATTAAAATTTGAAAGCCCTCAACCGATACACAATTAGTTTGGTGGTATATAAAATGTTTTACCAGTCAAACCTTAAATTAACGTACAGGGTGACATTTTTATGTCAAATTTCTCAATGTATAGTTAAATCACAGCAATCTTCGAGCGAATTAAATTTTACTCCCTTTGTAATTTTACTTGTAGTTTAACACTCGGTGGTTTCGGAAGAAATGGATACTAAAAGCAAAGTAATCAAAACTAATACACAATTCAAAAGAATTACTTATACCTATATGGAGTAGGCATAATCTTCACAAATCCCTTCCTTTAGAAAGAATAGTTTTATTAAAATGTTTGGTACTTACTTACTGCCAGCGCTACATCCCACGAATCGAATTGGTCACCTCATATTCCTCCAAATAATCCGTTCTGGGACAAAAGGTCATCAGACACCATGACAAAGTGTGCGCAGATCTCTTTATCTACTTCAGATATTAAATTATTATTAATTATTCATGGCCTTTTTCAGTGAAATATTAGTGCTGTTATCGTCTATGACTCGCAACCAAATGTAATGACTGATTGTATCAGCGCCTTGTAAATTTCCAATTCAATTTCTCGCGATACTGGCGACGCTTGACGATTTTAATATTGAAGTATAATCATTATGGCTATGGAAGCCTTCTGTCCCATTTGCACCCTAAAATAGATATTTAAACTCTTTAAGCTTCATACATATTGTACTTTTAACACGATTTGCCGTAGGCACTTGGCGAAACATATTTACACTTAATAAGCACTTTTTTATTAGTACTTAATTTTTAATTTTGAAAAATTAAATTTTGAATATTTTGATTAAATTTTTTTCTCAAAATGTTTAAATAATCATTCTATCGATTTCGCCTTCAGGAGTATTCTCATCAGGAGTATCTACTAATTTATAAAAATAAAAATTTAGAAGGAGATATAAAAAATAGGCAATAAAATGTAATCTATTGATCGTCCCAACCATCTGTTGTTTATACGGAAAAATTAATAATAAAAAAGGAGGAGGAGGATAGCAGGTAAACGAATAGTCATCGGCTGAGTAATAAAATTCAAGGTATATTGAAGTACATTTAATTACCCGACGTATTAGTCATATTAATACGAATGTGAGAATAGAACAGGGCAGGATCCGTAATGGTGAGAAACAGATTTATCTCTTTATCTAAACGTCTGCGTGTGTGCTGTATGATTTTCTACAGTTAAATGATTATGAAAAGTTGATTGGCTACAACCAGATAAATGTTCGTTAGATCTAACTCCAAAATTGCAGCCGATGCGGTATTACGATGCGGTATTATATCCCATCTTCAAAAGGTAATATTTTGTTTTTGATTTTCGTTATCTCTTTACTCACTTCACTCATGTGAAACTAGCGAGATTGCTCGCTCGTTAGTTGGGATGTATGACTATTTAAACAAGGGCGATGTTAGTAGCCATCAGTTGTTCTCCGAATCGTTGAAAGTCGTTGCGAATCGCCCTGTTAACTTGTTGGTAGTCCGTATAGGTTTTCCTTGCCAGCCATATTGATCTCTCTGATGCTTACATTTTCGATGTTAACCGCAGGTACTTTGCTACTTTTTTCTGCCGACATAATTGGTATTTTACCGTGCAGTCTTTTCCCCGAATATAATCCTTGTTCCTTCATCAAACCAGTTGTTTTCGTTGTAGAAAATTAAAAGAAGTATAAATACATTTTAGATTAGTTTTCATTTTTTTTTAATTCAAATTAAATCACTTTTCCTACGGCAGCGAGATGCCATACTATTAAAATGCAGAAATAGCTAGAACAAATCCCACTGGAAAGGTATTGTTCATATTTAACTATATAGCCATCACACCAGAAGATTCGGAATTTCTTTTCGAGTTTACGTCAGCAGATTTACCATATTTAGTAAAATCAGGGTCACCTCAAAAAGGCCTTCGATCGGCCGAGGCTAAGTGCATAATTCGGATTTTCTAATAGAGGCTTCTATTTCCTCATTTTTGGCAAGTTGAGAGTTGACTTGGTTGCTTTTAAATTTTTTATTTTCCCGAAACAATACCGAAAACTATAAGGAAACTTGTTTTTATCATACAAACGAGTTTCATTTTAATCGGGTTATTCATATTCTTATTCAATTGGTTGTTTTCAACGGTTGAGTGATGGCTTAGATTCAAGTTCCATCCTAGTGTGACTAACTTCGTTGAAAAATCGCTGACGTTGTGATTGACGTTTCAATGGACATTTAAAATATACCGAGCCGTTAATATTTCATTGGGTCGTGTAATGTTTTACCGGATGGGATCCGCTAATTTTAGAGACGTGGTAAGGGAGACGTTTTGAATTGTTGATTTTGGATGAGATAAGTGATACTGAACATGCTACTTTACGGGCAGCACAAATTTGGTTGAAAGGGTTAATGAAAGAGTATAAACGCCATCCTCGTGAAATATTCATTCATTTTTCTTAACGTGTATCATGTCATAATAAAAATTTCGAATACGACCAGACTGATAAGTTACACGATCGACTAGAAAAAACGCCCTACTCGAATACACCCGCGACACAGAGATCCAGCTTGCTCACGTCTTAACAGTTTCTCTATATTTAGTGAGATTCGATCAAGTATATTATTAGAGTGAACACTTTTCGTATCATGTTGAAGAGGTATTACTCTCTCCAGTTCTTGCACTCACTACGACAATCGTCTTCTCAGTTATCCGAAATTTTTAGTTTAACCACGCTTATCGTTTAAATGAGAGTACAGCTGAAGGATCACGATAGGGAATACAAAAATTTGCTCCATGCTATGCTCATTTGTTCCGTTTTTGTTGTTGTTTGAAATAAACTCTCACGCATCATAATTAAAACGGAATTTTTACCTAGAAAAGGTAATAAAAGGTATTTTTTCGTTATTTTCCGAGTCTTTCGTCCTTATTCGTTTTTATAAATAATTTTGTTTTTTTGAGTTTATCTCGATGCGAACGCGATCCATTTAGAATAGTAAAAGTTTTTAAACAGTTAAGACGTAAAACAAATAAAGTCGTGAAACACTTGGCAGGCAACTATTGTTGTTATTTTTATGGAAAATTTTGGGAATTAATGTTTCATTCTATTATTTTGATTTAATGCTGATTGTTATTCTTCTTTTGTAAGTCACACAATCAATATGTGTATTTTTTCGTTAAATTTTTTCTTTAAACTCACCATAAATTCTGTGTTCTAGAATTAAAAGGGCGTAAGTCGACTTATGCCCTAATCAACTTTTTCATACTTTCCATCTTATTTATTATTAATACAAATTTTAACGTACTTGCAAAAACAATGGATTGTAATAAATTTGTATTAATAATATTTATAAATAAATAATTTATTATAAATAAAACAGAAAGTATCAAAATGTTGATTAGGACATAAGTCGACTTACGCCCTTTTAATTCTAGACCACAGAATTAATTTTGTGTAATTTTTCGGGTGCGGCTTTCCGATTTTACGAACATTTTTAATAAATAAAGTAAAATCATTTCTTCAGTAATTGCTGGTAAGACGTATTTAAACGTTAAAAAAGTAAAGCGCCTGGCTTCGACAACCTACCAGTTTTGCTGGTAGGTTGTCGAAGCCAGGTGCTTTACTTTTTTAACTTTTAAATACGTCTTAATTGAACTAGCTGATGAATAATCAGCTTTTAAGGGGCACAAATTTCACTGCACAAATTTCTCTTGTCTGTTCGTGTTACACCTTTTACTTTGAGCTCGACTTGGTTTTATTTTTTTAAAGTAATGCTTATCAACTGTCGTTTGGGCTTGCGCCAGTTTTGTTTTAAGCCGCTTTCTTTTATTTCCTTGATATTGTGTATATCCAAAGATTTCTTTTGCGATCTTTCCTCTGCAATTTTATCTCCAATTTTAGGAGCATAAGATGTCTTCTAGGCTACTCCTTTTAACTCTGTTGGGTGCTATTGCTATGATTTTCACCCATAATTTTCCGAGTTGTTACGATTCTGTTAGCATCGTTCGTTTACACGTTACAGCTAGTTGTCAAACTTTCCGTTTTCCTTGCGATTTCCACTCCAGAGATCTTTTCGTTACGTCATTCTATGACTTCCTCAGCGTGTAACCAATCCATCTCCACTTGCCCTTAATTATTTCTGTAGGATTCGTTTATCTAAGAAGGTCAACATTTGTTCTTTAGTTGAGCCAGAAGCATTTCAGTATTCTCCTAAGACGTTTATTTACGAACACCTGTAGTTTAGTGCCGTACAACCGTACGGCAAAACTGATTTCCAACGCGGATTGAACATTCTTAACTTTGTGTTGCGGGATAGGACTAATGTGATCCAGGCTTTTTGTAACATAGTGAATGTTGTTTTGGCTATGTTGATCCACTTATTTATGTCTTTGTGTTCCACAAAATCATTATCATCTTGTGTTTCTTCTTGGTTTACATATATCGGTGTGGATATTGGTGTATTTAGCCTCATCGCCTTAGTTTCCCTGATATTTATTAAAAAACCAACCTCCTTTGCTAGATCTGATAGCTACTGTACTTTCTGTTGCATATCCGCGTGTCCGTGTGTTGGCACGTATTACCTGCTTCTCTATCTAATTTGACTAGGAACAGAAGTGGCGAGAGTATACGCGATCATTGTATTACTCCTTGGCTGTTATAATATGATTCACTTTGCTTGCCTTTGTATTGCATTCGATTATCTGCATCCCTGTACATACATCTTGTAAAACTTCGTTTAATTTTCACAAAGTGTCTTCCATATTGCATTTCTGTGTATTGTGTCGCATGCACGTTTGAAGTCCACGAAGAGTAAGTAGTGGTGAATCCCACTCGTTATAATGCTCAATGATGATGCGTGTTGTGTTGGTATGATCGGTGGAACTATCTTCTGGTCTGAAGCCAGCTTATTCCTTTCTTAGTTTCGAGTAGATTGTCAGTGAAAATTTATTCACGGGTTGAGAAGAGATATATCCCGCTGCATATTCTTAGGTCACCTTTCTTGGGAATCGTTATAGTCAAGCCTTCCAACCATTTGCGCGATATCCTACCGGAATTCCATACTCCTGTTATTGCTGGTGTTATAGAGTTCTTGAAGTTGTGGCTATGTCTCCTTTGAATATTTCAGATGGTATATTCTCGGCCTTGTTATTCGTCATTATAGCAATCATGCCGCTAACTTCCCCCTCCGCTGGTGAATAGGTGTTGATAGTTTCGTTATTAGCGCCAGCTGTTAATTCAAAAATTTTTGGTGATGTCCTTGTACACATTGAAGTAGTGCACGCATGTTCCAGATAGCTGTAGCCTCTAGCTGCCTTAAAAATGTTTTCAGTGTATTGCATATGAGCAATTTGAGTTGTCACCGTTCTTTATTTTTCTTCCAAGTATTATCATTGATTCAGGGGTTGCGTCTGCATTCTTGGTACCCGAGTGTCCTGGCCCTGTTTTGCTATAGGCTTCTCCGATTGGTTTGCACTGTTGCTCTTCTCTGATGGCTTCTTCATTGGTTTGGAGGCTGAGCTTGAGCGCTTCACAAAATTTGAAGATACCTTTTATTCTGTCGATATTAAATTTCTTCCGATTTGTCTTGATGCGTTTTACAGCGACAGCTTAATTTTTTTTTTATACTGGCATGGAAGATGGTTCGGCCCTTGAGTTTTGCACTCTGACAGAGAGTCATAGATGTGTTCCATTTCACCACAGATCGTAATCTATTGCATCCTGCCCCTATCGGGATTCTAACCCGGTACCTCCCGATCCAAACGCCAAAGCTTTAACCACTGTACCATTTGGTTAGTGGCAGTTTAATTTGCAGCTATATTGTGGTCACTGTGAATGACTGTACCTATTATTGTCCTATATCTGGTTATGATACGAGAAACTTTTTGTTGTTCATTAGGTGATCTGTTCGGTTCCTTGTTCTACCACCAAGTGATGTCCATGTGTATACTTGTATTGGCAAACTATTTATAGGTTTTGCACTTTAAATTCACGATTTTGCAAATGATATTTAATTTTTTTGCTTCATTCAGAACTTTTTACAAGTCATCCACAATTTCAATTTTTTTCTAAATAAACCCCAATTTTTTGCAAAGCCAATTCGTGTTTTTTCAAAGTAACTTCAAATAAACGTAGGGTAAATTCAAATATTTTCAACACAAATTCAAGTTTTAATATTTCAAGTTCGTAGACTTTTTGCAACTTTTTGCAAAACAAATTCAGTGCTTCCAATTCTTAACCGATTATGATGGGATTGGCTATGCTGGATGGATATGGGATTCTGAAATAATTTTAGGAAGAAATTGTGGAATATGACCACCTGGGACAGAACTCGGTCATTTCTTAACCGACACATTGATAGGAATTTGGATGTTGGATGGAAATGGGATTCTGAAATGATTTTTGGAGAAGTTCTTTAATTAGGCCACTCGGGACGGAACTCGACCAATTTCTTAACCGATTATGATGGGATTTTGTATGCTAGATGGAAATGGAATTCTTAAATGATTTTTTTAGTAAATTGTGGATATGGCCACCTGGGACGGAACTCGCCATATTCCAGAATTTTTCCATAAATCGTTTAAGAATCCCATTTTCATCCAACATCAAAATCTCATCAATATTAGTTAAGAAAAGACAAAGTTCCGTTCCAGGTGGCCATATTCCAAAACTTATTACACAAATTATTTAAGAATCATTCAACATACCAAATCTCGTCATAATCGGTTAAGAATTGATCGAGTTCCGTCCCAGGTGGCCATATTCCGTCCCTTAACTATTCCATAAGTTCTTCCAAAATTTATTTAACAAACTCATTTCCATCCAGCATGCAATCTCATCATAATCGGTTATGAATTGGAAGCACTGAATTTGTTTTGCAACGAACTTGAAACATAAAACTTGAATTTGAAGTTACTTTGAAAAAACATGAATTTGCTTTGCAAAAAATTGGGGTTGATTTATAAAAATTGAAATTGTGGATGACTTGTAAAAAGTTCTGAATGAAGCAAAAAATAATTGAATATCATTTGCAAAATCGTGAATTTGAAATGCAAAACCTATATACGATTGGTGTTGTTGCCACAATAAATTTCGACATATGGTGTTTATGACGGCAGCTATTTTCACAATTACACTTAACTTGTGAGGACTGTAAAAGTAAAAGTACTTTCGGCAGTAGTACTTACTTCAAGATCGAGCACCCTGATTATAGAGAGGCCTCTTTATTCTAATGTGCGATGCACCTTTTGAAGAAAACTTGATGTGCATATACGTTCGAACCGAAATATTCATAAAATCATTATGATCGAGTTGATTTTCTTAACGATAGAGCTGTTGCTTCCGCCAAAATGTATTATACAAAATCAAATTGTTGATTAATTATTCAAAACAAGTACACACAAAATTTGCATGATCATGAACTTATAAACCGAATAAAACTTGACATACGCTTGATGTTACAACAATACTTCAAATAATAATCATTTCAATTGTAAAAAGAACAAAATTAGCGTCACACATAAATTAACGATCGCGGCTCGTGGCTTCACAATAAAATACAGAAAGACAATAGTAATAGATTAATGTGCATCAATAACAAGACAAATGAGAAATACGATAAACTTAAAGAAAAATCCATAAAAAAAACTAAGAACAGACAACTCCGGTAGTTTAGGAGGAGAACAGCGAATTTTTCATATCGATTAAATCAGTCTTACACGAAACGTTAAATCATAAACAAGGTGAGCTTAAAAATTAATTTTATTTATTTATTTTATTTTTATATTTTTTAAAAGTGAATTCGACATATAATAATATTTTAGTGCCACTTGCAATTATGTGTGTGTGTGTATATCATAAATTTCATAACAGTTTTGTAAAAAATATAACTTTCTATTTTTACTTGGATTAACATTACGTCGTGTCAGTGATTTTTTAGCGGCGAAGTTTTTAACGTATTATGAAGTGTTGATCGTTTAAATCAATATTTGCTTAAAATCGTTAAAATTGGGTTTTTTGTGTGCTTACATTTTAAGAACGTATTTATTCCCAGAATTTAAAGTGTTTTTGCTTAAAATCGAAAGTGGTTTAGTGGTTTGTATTCGTTTATAAAGTATGATGCCGACCCAATTTATTATTTTTGTGTTCCACTGTTATATAGTTTTTCGGAACTTTAACAAATTTATAACTGTTTTGTATGTATTACCGCATCGTCATAATTTTACATTTCTCGATAGTTTGATTTTATATAAATTCAATGGCGCGAATTTACCACAATAGGTATAATATACATTTTATAAATTTAGACACGCTAACAGCATATCATTGTTCCGCGAAGTAGACCTTCGTCGTACACAAATTAAATAAAACTATTGAATAAAATTGTTTTGTTCAAAACTAATTATTTATATTTGATTGAAATTCAGACAACAATTTTTATTGGATCATTCATTACATACGATTTGTGATTTGATTCGTGTGGTCTTTGCACGAAAATATTTGAACCAAACTCTTATTTTCCCATTGCGTGTCTAAATTGTGTTATAATTCTGTTTTGTATTCGTGCCGAAACATTTTTAGTGCTATGCGACAATGACGGACCGGTACGATACTAAAAAGTGTTGAGGACTCAAGATTGGTTTCCTTCGTTAATTTTTAATTAGGTTTCAAAAAATATTTTCAGTGATGGCGTGGAAGTGAATGTCAAAGTTGTTTTTATTCGTATTTGCCTGATTTCGGTGTACTTTAGGCACAATTTTTGATGAAATTTGAGTTTAAAATGTAGAGGTTATACTAATCTTTGTTTCCGCGGTACAACTCGGTCTGCCCCAATGTGAAGTGCATGTCGTTTGTTCAATTACGGCTTGTGGGTTGAGTTGGAACTACTTCCTTGGTTGGAACTTGGTTTTTTCTTAACGAATTACGATGAACTGCTTTCATGATTCCTTTGAAATTCACATATAACGTTACAGATATTCACTCGTAGCACAATAGTTTCTCACTGATTTTTTATCGATTTATTTGTCGAACAACCCGAATATTGATACAGTTATATATTTTATTAGCCTCCCATTTTCTAGTAATTAATAAACTATAAAATAATAAGTGGTAAAATATTAACGACTTAGCATCGACATGGAAACTACCGTTATGTACGTACATAATGATTAAAACACCTATCGGGCCTCGTCGTGTCAAATATAGAAACCATCAAAATTTAACAATCCTCCTCGAGACCTAATTAGTGATATTGAAATGTAAATAATTAATTTATCATTAAATTAAACACTTGAAGAATGTTAGTTAATTACACGATGTAGAAAAAACGAAACAACCAAGAACCCCAACTTCTAATCGTAATTGGATTTAGTTTGGATTCAGATAATCGCATTTATATCACAAAGTTTGGAATGTAAAAGGATTGTGGGATTAAATCTCTAAAAGTCGGTTTGAAATACAAATGCATTTTGGTAAATTTGCTATAATTAATCTCATAATTTCCCAGAACCTGTTTCAAAACTTAATTTAAAATTATATTTCGATCCGGATAACAAATCGGTTAAGTAACGGGTTAGTTCTGTAAAATTTTAACCCCATGGCATTTTAATTTGTACTTAAAATTTGTTACGATTAATTTTCAAGATAATCTGTTAAATTGTTAAATTGCTTGTGATATTGTGACCGGCCCGGAAAATAACCGGATAAACTTACCTTCGTTCATTGTTCTATATTGAACTGTAAGCAATATCGCCCTTTCAAATAAAACTATGGCTATACATTTAGTTATGTAGTTGTCAATACTTATATTCTTTATCACAGATCATTTCAGTGAGCCGTAAAGGTGTCGCCTACTACGCGAAAAATCGTAACATTCGACTCTTACTTCAAAGGCAAGCAAATAAATTATTCGGCCGATTCGTTTTTCAACTAAATCGGTTTCTCAATGCCACTTCTTACGTACGCGATGAGATTACTCCTCGTACTTGTTTTCGATCCGTCAGTGTACCATATAGATGTATCATAATGAAGAGAGGACATAAAAAAATTCCCAATTTTTTCCATTTTTATCGACCAACGCTTGTTGCCCCAGTTTCAACATTTTATATCACGCATATCTTGTTCGATGTCGTCACACCAGCTTATATTGTTGGTTTCCCCTGCGATATATATTAGCTGATTGTTGTTCAAACATATTTTTTTAATAGTTCGTTCGGGTAATACGAGTGTTTCCGTTTTACTCGAGTATTCCATTCTTTTTACAATAAATTGGAATTTAATCGTTTCTCTATCGACAGGTTCCGAGTTGTTTTCTATAGTTTTAATTTTTGGGTCCTTTGCTGTGGTTCGGGTTGTCCCTAAAGTATATTGACGGTAGTCAAACATTTTGTGCTTTATAAAGGCCTGGTTGGACCATTATTTCTTCATTTAATCTCTATCGAAGCTCGATATACTAGTCACTCGCCATTTTATATTATTATCAGTTAAATTTATGTCATTCATTGTCATTGGTACCGATTGTAAAATTTGGTCGAGAAATTTGTGGAAATTTAAATTATTTGCCTAAACTATTAGTTTTAACTTTGTTTTTTTAAGCTAAGTCCCATTTTTTATATTAGCACAAATGATATTTCTTTATTTAGATGTTCGTTAAAACACTTGAAATACGAAAAAAAATTTTGTTTTCCGTTTCCGATTCTAATGTTTCCAAGTTTTCCATATTCTGGAAATTACTGCTGTTTTGACAATTTTTTTCAAAGTACTCGAAATTTACACGGACACGCGTATGTCTCTTCCACTAATTTTACAACGCTTAGAAATTATCATGCTTAAAGAAGAAGAATTCGGCTGTGAGCCTAACATCGAACTTTTCGAAATTGTTTGTTAGTGTACTCCTGCAAGGCAACAACAGTACAAGTTGCGCTGCTTATTTATGACACTAAATGTACGTTACCATACTACGGTAATTTGATCCGGTAACTTCTTCGTTTCTTTCCTCTTTACCTATAAAATAAATAAATATTATAGGTAAAGAGGAAAGAAACGAAGAAGCTACCGGATACAAGTTACCGGTAGTATGGATATGTACAATTGGAATCTTACACTTGTCAAAGGTATTTCTAAAAATTGGGACTAATTTCAACTCAAGGGCAAATACCACAATATTTTTGAAAGCGATCGGCCTAATAGAAGGTTGTCATGTAAAGGAAAAATTGTGGTACCTCCAAAGGCCTTTGGCTAAATAAAAACAAGGTAGCGGAATTAAAATCGGAAATTAAAACTTGAGAATTTATTAAAAGCCGTATTGCGAGTTATGACGTGTTATGCCCAAAATTTGTTTAAATGTGATGTGATGATATGTGTTAGCGATATATGATAAGAATAGGGAATTGGGAATTAGTAACGTTTTTCTAGCAGATGGGAATTTTTTATTTCCCAAAGTGTATTCTGCGGCGTTTGAGATTTTTTTTTATTAGAAAAAAATAATTCCATTTTATAGCAGTCTTGATGTTTTTCCACATTATATTTTTGAGGAATAGTGATTCGAACATTTTTGAATTTTTAAACATTATTTTTGCTAATAAATATATATTTAAAAATAAATTAAAATTGTAATAAGGTCGCAATACATATTTTAGTTTATAAATATCTACATAAAAAAAATTTACCCATAAAATTATGCCCTGTCTGCCAGAATACACATTTGGAAAAGGGAAATATATATTTGGGAATTAGTATAATTTGTAATTACAGCAAAATATTATCCCGATTCCCAATTCCCCGGGAAAGTCAGAATATGGCCACAGGACGAAAAAAAGAATCACGCTTGATGCGCACCACAAAGCTCACTATAATATGCACTAACAAAATAATTTTAAATATAAATTAAGAACTAAATTGAAAAGCAAGCAAGGAGACTTGACCTGGATATGAATTCCGGTTCAATGACTAATGAGAATGGCTAATGACTTTGTATTTTTTGTCATTCATTTAGTTTAAATTTTCAAAATATGTATTTGTATTTCGGAAAACCGATAATTATTAAATAAAATTAATTAAAACTAAGGTAGAAATTACCAATAAATAATGAAATTATTACTCATTGTCATTTATCATTAAACCGGAATTTCCGCCCTGGTGATTAATAGTGGAACAAAATTTTCAAACAAAAAGTCACTAATTTATTCAAAAAATCGCTGTCAGGCATAAGAATTCAATGAATTATGTGTTTTGATTGCGTTGGTGCATATTAAGATTGGTCGATTAAATGTCTGAGATACTGAATTTTAAATGGCGCTCAATCTGTCTCAATTGTAAGTGGTTTGCAGAAGTCTATATCGCTTGAAACAGTTCGAACAGCCATTTGATAATTTGATCGACATTTGGTTTATGGATCATGTCAGAATTTTTGGTACAAAATGTTTTGTCCAACAATATACAACAAGTAGATCCTAATAAGAATGATTTAAATATTTCCAAAGAAGGCAGTTTTAGCAAAATTTGAGCTAATTTTCAAATACCTTCACACACACAACATAAGTTATTGTAATGAATCGGTTATTAAAACTGTATATTGCATTCAATCTAACCTAAATAACAACATTGAAAAGGCCTTCGAGCTCAAATATACCATGTATCTTACTGGGCTTTCGACTTAAGAACTTGTACAATCCCGTGCATCTTCATAGTATCAATGCCAATCTCAAGTTGCTCTAAAATCTAAAACACAACTTCATTTGGAGTATTATAATAATTGGGTGCGGTGTTAAATGAAATTCTGTATGTATCATGAAGCTCACCCGGATTTTTATCACAAAATGAATTAGCGAACTGCATTGTTTTAATGTGTTGTGAAAGGAATATAGTTGCAGCTGATGTGAATACAACCATCAATGTACGCTTAATCAATTTTAAATACGAACCAGTTTTGACCAGAATCTCAACAACCATAGTGCACGTCAAAAATGACGGGCCAATGCAGCTCTAGGTTTTGAGTCATGATTCTTGTGGAATATCTTACTATTAGTTTCCAAACAGAAATCATACCATCAACAAGATATGGGTCCTGAATTAAAACAATATCTGTTTTCGATGCAGAAAGGAACTTCCGCGACATAATCAAAGGATGTCCGACGACGACGTAGGAACCTGTAGCTTCTGATCCACCCGGAACATATAGGTTTGGCTTCTCGCGCTTATTTCAAACGACCGTCCGAGCTTTACTTGACACATTCTGGCTCATCAGGATGTGTATTAAACGATCTATCAGCGAATGACCAACAATCGCTATTTTGGAGATTACATCGCAAAATTACGAATACAATTCTTCATTTGCAAATTAATTAAATTTCAGTAATTGAGGGATAAAATTTGTAGGTTTTTTGCACTCCAGCACTCTTTGGTGTAGTTCCTTAGGAAAAGCGCCAAACATTTCCTCTCCTCATACCATGGACAGTAAATTTTTAATAGTAATCAACGACAGTACGCGCAAACGAACCCACTTGTTTACGGGGATTTCCGGAGTAATACCGGAAGATGCACTGCATACATAAAAAGATATAGTAACTAATTTTTAATAAGTTAGAAAAGTCACAATGTAATTCGGCGCGGAAAAACCTTCCGGGTATGCTAATTTTGACCTAAAATACTGCATTGCAAAAAGACAACAGTGGTATTGATGAATTCAGAGCCATCATAATCAGAGTTCAATATAGATTAGTCTGAAAGACTCTAAGACGGCATGTACATGTACCGATTGTTAGAAGGCTGTTCATTTCTTCACAAAATTGACAAGGACTGTCAATGTTTCTTGTTATTTAACCTAATTTAAATAAAACGTGTTACCAATTACGTTTAATTATTTATCTATAACGTACTAAAATTACATATTCATCTTAAAAACAAGAATAACATTCATGATTTGGCCATAAATAATTCATAAGTAATAAGTTTGTTTAAAAATAATAGCAAAACCACTTAAAGTGACCAAACCAATTTCTTTGATGTTTTATACTTAAAGTTCAAGGTGTGCATGTAGTTTATATGCCTTATAGGCACATTCGATTGAACTGATTTAACTGAATAATCTGAGTTAACTGAGGTAAACTGATGTGATATATTCAGCTAACTCAGATTATTCAGTTAAATCAGTTCAATCGAATGTGCCTATAGTTTAGCTAAGCAAATATCATCAGAAACTACTCTTCTGTGTGATTACCGTCAAAACAAATATTTTGCGAAAACTTTAAAAGTCATTTTCCAATTTTAATTACTAACTACGGTGTTTTATAATTTTTATAATTACAGAATATTTTTAAATATCATCGTATTGCATATATATACTGATCATATATCCAGAATGAAACTAATATTAGCAGTTGTACTTGCAATCACCTTAATCGGTTTATCTCAAGGAACACAAGTGAGGCAATGTTCAGGTAAGAATTTTTTTTTTTTATTACACCTTTTATATAAGAATAATCTTTTAATAAAACTATTAGCACCAATTATATTATTAAATAATTATTTATTCTAAGTGCTACTAGAGTACGTTTAAACCTAATTGATCGAGAGTCGTTTTTGTATTTTAATTTGTTTACTTGTATCACCTATATGCAGGAGGAAATTAAATGTCTAATTGACGTTATAATGATATAAAAGTTAGATTTATGGTGGGATTTATATTTTGTGACATGTTTCTTCCAAAATTGCTAGGCGAGGAGTGGTTGGATGGTAGTGTAGTTGACGTGGGACATTCTATTTGCCTAAAAAAAATCTGGGTATTAGTTAGGCTTTTTTTAACGTTGACTAAGAAGCGCTCCACCAGATTTTTATAACATATGTAATTTGATTTATGAGCTGAATGTGATTGTTTCTGTCATCGGTTCCTGTCAAGTTTAAAAATGCTTTGTCCTGAGTTTTTTGTAAGAGTTTACTGCGATTTCTACCATTTCGCCCTGATTTGACACCACTCTACCTTAACTTTTCATATTCTGTTCAAAAGAATGTTTGTTGAATTTTTCATAATTCTTAAGCATGTGTCAGCTGCTTATCGGGTTAAGCATTAACGATGGGCGAACTAACCCGATTTGGCCGATGCCTCTGTTGCACCTTCTCACAAACCCAACGCTTGAGTTGTTGTGCTCTTTATCGGCAAACACGTAAGAAAACTTGTACAAATCTACCACCTGGTACTTTCGTCTCCAAACCATGGTGCCGACCATTTATTATTTAGGTCATTATCTGCTTGACACTTTAATTGATTGTGTAACGATAGCTTATGCCGGCTAATTTATTAGCCCACAAGCAACAATTTTAATAGGTCTCTTATCTCGTTTATAAATAAACTGATCTTAACTCTTTTTCTAAAGTCCACAGATATTTTGAAAACGCTGATTGTGTTGTGAATGTGACACTCGATTTTCGATGCATATTAATGAATGGCGGAACATAGAATCCCTATCCATTTCTAATGTTGAGTGTGTCACCAATTTTTTTGCTAAATTTCAGCTATTTAAATTGATGGTTGGTTCATACAGGTCATTCACATATGGCACAAACTAGTAGTTGAGAACTATGTTAATATCCCTAATATTTTGATTTGATTGACCCATAGAGCTTTGCGGCTCCCACAACAGCTCATTCCTATTCCCTTCGATTAAGAACCGCGACTTCGGAGGTTATCATGTTTTGAAGTCATGTGCCAGTCACTTTTTGTTTCTATAAATGACCCATTATGATGTCACTCCAGAAAAATCAAATACTCACGAAGCAAAATTAATTTTGTCATATTATCCATAAAAATATCGTACACTTGAGATTAGCACAATACGATTAGCTCATAATATAAGACAAAAATTGCATGTTCCCAGGAATCACGAGTACCACAAATATCACGAGTGTTTTCGATACAACATGATGTTCGTGATAATCTATTTTCTATCTGTAACGAATTTTGTCTATGAAGTCAGTATATAGCTGCTGGCGGCTTAGCTTCCCGCAGCACCTATAGTTAGTCGGCACTCTGTGATCAGTAATTGGAAAAAATAATTTGAAATTACGGAACAATGCTATATACAATACAATAGGTCGACGACTTTGCCGCGGTCTATACCTCCGCTGCCGATACATTATCCATAGGCCATCATTTCCTCTCATTATAGACCCCGATAATTACCCTTCCCGGGCAATACTTACCGCCATTACCCCCACCGATTTATCCTCCGATTATTATTCATAAGTTGGTATCTTGGATGACTTGGTGATTTTCAGATGAAATTATAAAATTTTGTGAACCTGGACGGATGTAAATTGGATATAAGTACTAATGAATTTGTATGTCATATTTTGAGGAAGCTCTATAATGAGGCAACGTTAGAAGTTACAAGTTAGATCGAGATAGAAAATTCAAATTCATTTTTCTCCATGCGAAGGTAATTAATACTTGGGGATAATGTTGTGTAATGAATATAAATACACTGCGTCTTATAAGTAACCACATCCTTGAAGCATAGAGAATAGTAATATAAACAGAGGTAAAGCTGCATACAAAATTTGAAACAACTTTTTTAGATTGTAACCCCAAAATACAAACTCGTTTTACTACTTAAATAATAAACTTATGTGAAATTCTATTTATAAAAATCCGGCAAAAACAATTGATGTACATCAAAAATTTTGTTTTATTTGCAGAAAAAATCATTTTTTTTTTGATGTACATCAATTTTAAAAAATGTAAATTTTTCGTATTTTTTTTTTTTGATGGAGAAATACCAATACAAAATGAAACGTCAATTTTTGTAGAAACGTCAATTGGTGTGTTAAATTACTAATAAATTAAAGCATATGTTTTAAATTTAATTGAAATATATTTTAATCGTTCATTAGTAAATATATGACGATTATTCGTTCGGAAATATATTCATAAAATTTCGTATAGTGGAGTGCACAATTGATGTCGTTTTGATGTGACATTTCTAAACTTCAGAATCCTATTTAATATTTCCAATACATACATAAAACCACATTATTTGATTTTTTGTTCTATTTGAACCATAAATTTCACATTGATTTGGAAAAGTAAATAGAATTTCACATTAGAATGTCCAACTCTTCGAATATACATTTAGAGTTTCTTTCACTTTTCATATTGTTTTTGTAATTTTAAATTTGGTCAACATAAAACCGAATCGTGACCCCATATTTTACTATGAAAACAAGCGTAAAAATTTACAAGTTCTAAAGTAAAATCCCATCATTGCGATAGCTTTATTGCTAGTTTTGCTAATCTGCTGATTAAAAGTTCATCAATGCCAAGTTCTATAAGTTAAGTAATGCGCTCAATGGTCGTATTGGGAACGTTAACATCATTAACAGAAAACAGGAACAATATAACGGTCCTAAGTGACTGGCTTGATTAATGCCAGAAGTATCCTTACAATCACTATATACTCTCACCAAGCTTAACCATTTCTAGGATTTAATCCACAAGAACAAATTACAGTGTTATAAGAGATTCGATAAAATGACTTTTTGAAATCAGTGAGGACCACATAAACTTGCAAATCATCTTCAGTTGAATTTATCGCGAAGTAAACAAATTCAACGAGAATAGTCGCAGTCCATGTTGTTGGGAATTATTATCTAACCATATAAATTCAGGAACTATGGACATTGCACACCAAGCTTTGAAACCCGGTCGAAACTGCAGATTTGTTACTATCTATGTAAATTTAAATTACACGAACAATTTCCAGCGATCTGGAGGAAAACCGACTTCCAAGAATCTGTTAAATAATAATGATAATGAAAAAGGATATCATTGTGCGCATTCACATAATATTATGCCAGGAACTAAGGCAGGACCTGGGTTACGATTTAGTTTTGCATTTGTTAAATTTAGAAAATTGAACGAAAAAATATTGAAAACCCTTTGGCCTAAATTCATATAGTGCGAGGATAGCCGAGAGTTCCTCTGTTGTATAGATGACAAAATGACAAAAAAATTATAGGTAAACGTTTTATCCCAATTTCCATATTGTTCATATAAGAATAATACTTTGATTTAAGCTATCAGAACAATACTCAGTGTCAAGTTTTTGAAACGGTGCGATTAAACAAGTCTTATATATTTTACAAAGACGATGCATTTTAACTTTGGTATGAACGTAGCTCTCTATCAAACCAACGAACTTTAGAACACTGGTATGAACTCAAAGCGAGACGAA
The DNA here is from genome assembly GCA_932526605.1 of Nephrotoma flavescens. Taxonomy (NCBI): domain Eukaryota; kingdom Metazoa; phylum Arthropoda; class Insecta; order Diptera; family Tipulidae; genus Nephrotoma; species Nephrotoma flavescens. Next base: position 39,628,566 of record OW052220.1, read on the forward strand.
ATTTTTAATTCCACTAAGGACATTTTTGTAAAATTTATTTACTGCACCGTTCACAGTAGTTTACGCAGTAATCAAATCGTGCCCTCCATATTAGAAAAAAAATGAGTTTAAATCACAAAAATCAGCCTTATTGATGTTCAGGAAAGTGGTTAATATCGCGTTACCAAATTGAGTTTTAACTATAATTCAGACTCATAGCGTTCGTTAAAATTAAAGTGCGAGATTCAAATAAGTGAGAGATAACACTTTGCCAATAACATGAATTTCAAAAACTGATAAGGATTTGTTAAGCAGCATATAATTCGAATGTGGTGTCCAAGAAATATGCGGTAAATTAAAATCATCGCAAACAAGTAGGACTGTACTATATTCTCAAATCCTTCGGCAATGTTCCATGTAGCAGTCATAGGTGAAATTTGGAGTATATAATGCAGCAGCACAGCAAAATTTAGTGAAAAACCTCAAATCGGAGCTTAAGCGATCTCACAGTTAGTAAAATCATGCAACTGCGATCAAAACACCAACGACGCGAAAAAACTTAGCTTAAAAATTTAGGTTGACTAGAGTTACAAGTCACCAGCTACATAAATATGTCTTCGCCTTTTTGTTTATGACGTATTTCATTACTAAGTGAAAGGCCTGTTTTTAACTCTGAATATGTAAGGGTTGGTTGTATTGGATCAAGGGTCTAAACTTGTCGACGATTTGTGGCGATAAATTCTCTTCGTCGTCTTGACTGTACTCCCTAAATATTCAGCTTCCAGCAATATTAGGGCTTTATTGCCGTTATGTTGTCGTTATAGTTCAGCCACTCATAGCAAATTCTCAGTATGGTTGTTCTTCTCTAACAAATGAATTATAGGTTGACAGTTTTAAGTCTTCGAATCATGTGAAACCAATGAATTGTCTAAAGCAGTAAATGCAAACGGTTACTTAAATAAAACTCTATAAAAAGGCGCCTGTTGTCTCATTCTTGAACAGTTTTACGCTGATTGAAATTTTGTATGAGAATATCCCATGTAGTATATTACCACTTCCGTGTATAGTAAAAAGAGTTATTCATATGATGATTTCGTCTCAACTCTTTCTGCAGAAGTATGTGGTGCAATATAGGGTGATTGTTTATCAGTGAAACATTGTACGGTTATCATTCAAATAATAAACTATATTCGTAATAAAAATTCACACAAATGTTAAACGTCCAAAACAAATACACAGGACTCCAATTTAATATAGTAGAGTAAGTGACGAACCTTAAAAACCAATGTTCGCCTTCTACTCACAGCTATCACTACTAAACTCTCTGATTGACAATGGGCGAGAACGGACGATTTATAGGGTGTACTATACGGAATCCCGGTTTTATAAATCCCGGTTTTTAAAATCCCGGGTTTCAAAATCCCGGTTTTCAAAATCCCGGTTTCAAAATCCCCGTTTTCAAAATCCCGGTTTTCAAAATCTTTCTTTCAAAATATCGGTTATCAAAATTCCACATATCCAGCAAATGATACATTTTGGTGAAGGAAAATTTTATCAAGCGCAAATTCATTAATATTTGATAAAAAAAAATTGCGGCCCTTCGACATTCGGTTCTTCGACATTGAGCCCTTTGATATCATACCGAATTGTAGAGGCTTAAATAACTCCCGGACACGTGGGAAGTCGCATCACTCCTCCCCTTCCGTTTAGCTCTCCAAGGGCCTTTAGAAAAAAATTCCAGGAGAGTGGGGTTCAAAAACATGTCGGGAATAAAAAAGCAGTTTTACTAGTTTTATTCTAACTGAATTATTCGAATTCAAAACTGATTTTTTGATACAGTTCTCGAATACTGTCGATAGGGATGGAATTTGACCATTTCTTTACTGACTATATATGCTAAAACTCTACAAGTAAGGTCTAAATGGGATTCTAGAATGATTTTTTGCTAAAGCTCTAGAATATGGCCATTATAGCTACAGAACTTGGCTATTTCTTGATAAAATATAATAAAATTCGACAGTGTGATAGAAATAAGTTTCTAACATGATTTTTTGGCTAAATTCTGAAATATACCGCCATTTTTGTCTAGATAAGCAGAGCTTTATCAAAAAATCATTTAATAATTCCATTTAGATCGTGTCAAATTTAAACATAATCAGTTAACAAATGGCCAAATACCATCTCTATAGACCATATTTCACAGCTTTATCAAAAATTCATCTGAGAACCACATTTTCATCGCAAGTGACGAATTTCAACATAACCGATTAAGAAATGGCCTAGTTCTATTCCAAATAACAATATTCTAGAACTTTATCAAATATCATTTTAAAATTCTATGTAGATCCCATATGTCGATTTTCGACATAATTGGTTAAGAAATGGCCAGGTTTCATCCATATACGCCTTATTCCAGGACTTTATCAAAAACACATTTTTTTACTTCCATTTAGGACCCACATGTCGAACAACTAAATCAATTCAAAAATGGCCTAGTTCCATCTCTATTGACCGCTTATCGAAAAATTATTTTATAATCCCTTTTCCGTCGCACTTATCGAAATCCAACAAAATCTGTTAAGAAATGGCCAAACCACATCCCTATTAGCCATTTTATAGAACTTTATCGCAAACTCATTTTGCCTTTTGGTGGGGGTATACTTCAGTACAGAAAAACGATAGATTTGAAATTTCACTTTATCAATCGACTATTATTTAACCTTTTATTGTTTTATACACATGAGGCCCGCATAGAGAGCAGTCAATCTAAAGATATAGTGCGTTCTGTAATTTTGATCATTAAAGAGCGAGGTCGTCAAGTGTAGAAGAGTTTGAGAGTGGTTCCGTCGCTGTAATTTTTTTCCAAGTGAACGTTAAATGCAACGTACCCTGTTATATAGCACAGTAACAATCTCGATGATTGGCGGCCCAACTTAAATACTCCGTTTATGTCCGACATTGAGAAACAAAAACTTTTTAATTTGTCTCATACTAAGTGATATTTCTCGATCTGTTTCGATGGCACTGTTTATCCGATCCATAACTATTTTTCATAAATGGTTGTTGAAATAAAAAATTTTGAGTTCGATTGGCTGCCTTGTGCCTTAGACACAGTGACCACAATTCTAGGATAATTTTATTTTTCTTAGTATAGAATACCAAGTTTCCTATGGTTATCAATGCGTTCTGAGATTTTTCATCATGCCTGATAATTGAATAATTTCATTTACGAGATTGAATTTGATCATGATATAACCTGATCTGATGGCTTTAGAGTTGTTTGAACTGTTTTTGACTTAACTAAAGCAGCTTATGAAATCAAAGTGTTTATAATGCTTTGGTATAGGCATATATATTGTCATTTGAGAATTAATACTCCACGTTTAGTCAAACAGCCGAGTATAGTAACTTCAATGTAAGTTCTCGATTACCCCAACACCGTGAACTAGTGACAGCGCAACAACAATTTAGTACCGCGCAGTACAGAAGTAAGCAAATAAGTTTAAGTAACAGGAAATAAAGTCAATACACACTACTTTCGTTCCTTTTACTCCGCCTTTCTGGAAATAGAATCGACTGGCTGAAAAATATCCTCATCTACAAAACAAATATTTTATGATAGGCATTTTATTAATTTTCTTTTAGCTTTTGTTTTACTGGTACTCGTGAGTAAAACGCCTATACGTTATTTGCTAGGAGAATACATTAGTCGCTGCGATAGTGATTATTTCGTATCTTGTGAACTGCTTCTTGATCCAAATTTTTGATGTTTTGTGATAGTAATCGATTAAAAATAAATTTGTATATAAGGTTCGCAATCACGTTAAACTATTATTTTTTTCTATTCAATTTCTTACAATTACTACGTCAATTAAATAATTAATATAAATTATCAACATCTCAAGCTGATTAATAATATCTAAAGTAGTTTTTTTGTGTATAAATCAATTTGCAATCAATTATTTACATAAGTAGTTTGTGCAAATTCACAATATTAACATAATAATTTTGTCGTGACCTCAAAAAGTTGTTTTAAACCGACTTTGGAATTAAACGTTGTATATATAGAGAGTGAGTTAAGTGCAAATTAGTACGCTTGTTAACAGTTGAAATGTCATATATACTCAGCCGTACAGATATTTAAAAATGCCATTAATGTAACGTTACATTAATGTAACGTTAGGTAACGAGCATTTCAAATACTTGTACATAATTTTGAAAGACAATGAAAATTATGCTGCTTTAGAATAATTCGTTAATTCCAAATCAATGTGTTTTTAATATTTACGGTAACTTTAAAAATATAAATCATAATTCATAAATTATTCAAGCTTCTCGTTACACGGTACCGTGACAGAAATAATTAAACTTGGAATGAATTATTCTTATTGTGATATATTGTTGGCGATATAAACCAATTGCCAACAGATTAAAACTATAAATAAATTAATTAATATTCGGTATAGAAGCTCATCATTTAATCAGATATTGTAACACGTTTAATACCCATAAGTTCATGATTAATACGTAGACTATTGAATGAATCACGTAACAAAATATTAGATTGAATGAAGGTGATAAAACCAGCGAGGGTCATTTGCTATCAGAAATCAATTCGACTCGTGTGCGGTAGCAACGATTTTTTTTTTAAATTGAAGCTCATTTATTGTGAGGAACTAACATGAATTCATTCACATTCGTTTGCCAACCCTCCCCCTCCCCCCTACATTATAACAAAAATATAGAAGTTAAAATATAAAATTTTCAGTGTAATTGTCATTTAAGCCAATTAACCGAAATTTCCGGCCCAAAAAAATGTAGTTCATCGATGAGAAAGGACGTACATATAAAATATAGGCACATTATAGGCACTAGTGAGGAACTTCCTACAAAATTTTAATTAGGAACATGGTAACATTATTTAATAACTGGATTATGTCTTCAGGCTAACGAACCCAGACCAATTTAAAAATGTATATGCACGTCGCATATAATTTTTCAATCTGTTGGCTCAATCGCAAACCTAAAAAAACAATTCAGTTATTTTTTAACCAACTCTCTATATAAAATTTGTACAAAGCCTTTTGTAGGAAATTTTTTTAATAGTGATAAACGACAAAATACTGAATAAATTTACCATCAGTTTCTGCATCTGACCTATTTTGTCATTATAGATTGTACATCATGAACTTCGTAAATAATAATCAAACCTTTCTTTCTTCAACTTCAGTAGAAATTAGTATATGAAGTGGCAAATTAATTGTTCCATGAGGAAGCTGGGCCCGCATAATTTTAGAATAAGATTCATTTCCCAAATTTATTTTTGATATTGGACTACGGTTCCTCCAGGAATGTGGATACTACACATACGGATGTTTGGCCTTTACGTCTCTTGTCATATCATATTATATAACATTAACTATATCAGCCAAGAAATGTCGCGATAGAACACTCTTTTAAATTGACATCGAAAAAATTATAGTAAAGAAGTTTAAGATGTAACAACTGATAAGTAGTCCAGTTGAATTTTCCAGTTAAAAAATATCGATAAAGTAGATCTATTGCAATAACCATCTGAAAATAAAATAGTGGATAATACAGAAAACTCCTCAAACTACCCCAAACCATAATATGAAAATCTGCATAAATTCATGTAAAATCTGAATTGTGACACCATCTCATCTTTATAAAATGAGAAAATTTAATAAAACTTTCCCCCCTCAAACTCTTTAGTCCACTCCCATTTATACTATGAAATTTTCTGTAAATTCATGCTTCATCGAATATTCATAGTTCTCATAGTGCTCACGACCTGGCAAAACTTGAATGCGGGATCATTTTATCGTTATAAAACGAGAAAATTCTAAATTGCACCCATCAGACTTCTCAGAGCACCTCCAACCGTACAATAAAATTTTTCAAAAATACTTCAAAAATAATAGTCAGTTAGGTTGATAACCAACTGGCAATACCTTGAACACGGGACCATTTTATCATTATACAATGAGAAATTTCGAAATTCCATCCCTTAAACTCCTCGGACTATATACTATGAAATTTTCTAAAAATCTGTGCTTCATCAAATGGTCATAGTTAGATTGATGCCTCACTAGCAAAATTTTGAAAGCGCAGGGTCATTTTAATTTTATGAAATTCGAAAATTCGAGATTCCACCCCCTCAAACTCTTTAACCCCCCAAACCATAATATGCAATTTTTCATAAATCCATGCTTCATCAATATTGAATTGTTAACTTTTGGCTGAACTCTTCAATATCTATTTGTGGTTTTGCTTGTGGTCCTGTAGGCCCGAGGGACGAGGAGCACAGACTATCTGTATATTAAAATGCTGCCTCATCTCATTGAGAGACGAGGGGCAACTACCATAAATGTAACTATAGACATCGAATTAACTGATTCCAATGATTTGATTGTCTCCTGACTGCCAACATAAAATATTCCTCAGTCGCTATCACCTCAGCTTGATACACGCTGCAGTAATCAAAGAGACTTCAGCTCCTGCTTTACCGTCTTTTTGGTCACTAATCGCTCTCCCAGAGTTATCTGTTAAGACAAGCTGTCCGGCACCATGTATCTCCTCTTTTGGCGAATTATTAATCACAGAATGTTCTGGCCGATGACATTTTCATTGACCTGCTGCTTTTTCTCAGCGCTGCACTAACTTGCATATACACACCGTTTTCTGTGCTTTCTTCATCATTTTTATATAAGTGGTTTTGCTAAGAGCCGGCCATTTTACACTGACTTCGCATTTAAGTGCACGTGTTACTCCGGTGGTGTAGGGCCAGTGTACCAACTCCTGTTTAAAATTTCATCTTTCTCATTGGCGTTCCTGCATAAATAAATGGCTGTTGTAGCCTTTTTTACTCTCTCAAAAGTTACCCTCCAACTTTTACTTCTTTCCAAGATAGTGCCTTGATATCTTAATTTAACAGTAAAAGTGAGTCTAGCTCCCTCTAAAGTTGGATGGTCTAGTTTTGTTTTTGCTAGAAAATAGAACCAGCTATCTCTTGAACGTTGCCCGCAATCACCGATCTACTGGTCTATTTTGTGACAATTAAAAGGATATTTTGCATTACGCCTTTAATTGTATCTTAGTATTTTCCTGAGACTGCTATCGTGACATCATTCGCGACCTTACCTACTCCCCTCTCTCCAATTCTAAGAGTAAACCTTTAGCCATCTAAATATGCTGATACCAGCCAGATTTTGTAGACACCTACCTCGGCCTGCCAAGGTTATATCAGCGTCACTGTACTATAAGCGAAGGCGGTTCTTGAATAAGAACTGAGTCATCAGTATGTCTGAGAATGAGAGTTGCCGAAGCAGGTTTTGTGATGCAGGTTGATTTGAATTATTCGGAGCATTTTATCAGTTCTGAGGGTATCTCTTCATTGATCCTATATTATTATCATCTACTGTATATATACCGCCCCCACTGAATTCGGCGGGTTTCTCACGTCTAATAATTGATCGCCTGTATTCATGTCGGCCCCAGCATTTCCATATTCTCTAGAAGTTATTGACCCAGAGCCTAAGTTGATAATACCGTTTGTGTTTGTAAGAGAGGTTAGATATTCCTTGTTTATCGCCATAATGCAATATCTAGAGTCCGCTATAGTCTCTTGGTGTTTATGAAGATCGTCAGGTCTGCGGTAGTCCGCGTATGAAGTCAGCTTACTCACTAGATACTAAGCAAGGCCCTAGTAGATGGGAGGAGGTACATGTAGTTAGTATGAGGGCATGTTCTCTTTACGAAAGCTGAATTGCATCATATTCATCAAAAATAGGGTCATCTCTCAGTTAAAAGGGTAGTGTGGATAAAAAAGGCAGATTCTTCATTTGTAAATCTCATGGTGATGAATTAATTCGAGTGCTACTGCAAACTGGTCTCTTAAAACCGTTTGTACAATTTTCCAAAGAGACCGGTAAACTTAATGAAATTTTCAAAAATCCCAATTTGTTCTAGATTTAACTAATAATCCCATAATTCGAATCCGGTATAAGTTAAGCTTCTGCCACTTATAAAAGTTAATGTTTGATTTTGATTGAACATGTTTTTACGACACGTACGTGTATTTTTTGAATATTGCCCGATCATGTTTGGATTTACGTGCGGTGATAAAAGTGTCAGAATATTTATGACCAAAAAATATATTTTATCATTCAGACGACCAATTATCAAATTTTATAAATCTAAGACTTAAAGTTCATTTTATTTATAAACGTATGATTCAAAAATTTGCTGTGTGCATGGCTGAATCACGTACCGTATGCGAATCAATATTCTCGAAATATCTATTTTGAGTATAACAATGAACAATACGCAATAATTAAAACTGTATATAAACTATTTTTTCTCTTTACAGATAGTAAGGCTCGCAAATTAGAAACTACCGAGGTGAAAGTAGGCGGTTGCGAGAAAGGTACGTGTCGCCTACGTCGTAAAACTGATGCAGAAATTGAATTAACATTCACACCTGAACGCGATATTAAATCACTAACGACCTCGGTCAGCGGTATAATCGGTGGTATACCACTACCATTTGTCGGTGTCGATGGTACTAGTGCATGTGATAATGTGTTTGAAGAGGATGGTACAACAAAAACAAATTGCCCGCTAAAGGCTGACACAAAATATGTGTACAAAAATAAATTCCCCGTTTTAGAATTTTATCCCAAACTTAACCTAGTTGTGCATTGGGCGCTCCGGTCAAAGAATAACGATATCGTGTGTTTCGAAGTGCCAGCTAAAATTGTTTAAGATGTAATTTTCGAGGTTTTATGGGTGGTTTGGTTTTAAAATTAAAACAAGGTATTATTATTTTTAATTGTGTTACTATTATGTTATATGTATGTACGCGTATTAAACTTAGTCGATCCTCTCGGGGACATACTACTTTTCGATAACATTTTTATAGACTATATACATCCTAAAATTAATTGAATAAATTTTTGTAAATTATTTCTTGTGAGTTTTATTTATTTGGCAGCGCTGAGTCGAAATTTCATATACAGGTGAGTTGGGATTCGATGCGACTAAAAGTTTTCGAAAAATGGTAAAGCAATAAGCCACCGTTCAAAAATGAGAACACTCCAACACAATAAAATTTGAAAAGTTTGATATTGTTTTCAACATCGTTCCAATTCCTCAAAAATTCAGCGGCCCTATTCTGGTTCTCGCTGGAAATAGGGTATTGGGGGAAATATTTGAATAGCATTTTTATTTGAATGGTACTTTTTTGGTCTACTGAGGGAATTGCTTTGGTGTAAAAAATTTCGAAACACAATTTTGTTAATTGGGAAAGTTTTGTTCCCAGAAATTTTTTATAGGGAAATATAATTACCGATTTAATTTTGTTTCGTAAATATTTTACACCAAAATAATTCCATCAGTAGGCCAAATAGTGCAATTTAAAATTCGATAATATTTTTCCCCAGCTGCTATTCCCAGAAAAATTCAGAATGTCACAGGGGGCCTATTATGGAATTGAACGGAAAAACTAAGTATTTCAACTATCAAATTTGAATGAATTACAATAAGCCTTGGTTCCTTTCCATATAAAAGAAATAAGTATTTCGAATTGTTGTCCATTTGTTGAAGACTTAAAAATTCAAAATTTCCAGTTATTATTTAAATTTGCTAAAAATAATTTACTAAACATATGTACTAACATTCTAAAATTTATTAAATTGTATATATTTTATACGATATCCGTCACCTAGCTAGTTAGGTGACGGATATCGTCCTTACGATATCCGTCACCTAACTAGCTGTCGGATTTGATAATTGGTAATTCCCCGGGAATTGGGGAAAGAATTTATACGCTTTTTCTGTGCAAATATGGTTTTTCCGGCATACAGGCGCAAAGTTTGGTGTAAATATTTATAAAGTGCGAATAATTTTTGTTTCAAAAGTTTCCACCAGCTTTTCACCTTAGTAGGCCAAAAAAACGATTAAAGGATGAAACACACCAAGCAGCAGCAGCGAGCAGCCAATTTAAATATTGCCTTATTCGATTATTTAATGTAACAAGATCATAGCTCGTGTGGAAATATACGTATTTCCAATAAAAGAAATCAAATATTTTGTAATTTTAATAGAAAAATTTAAATTTAAAAAAATTATATTGAATGAAGTTGCATCTGTCGCAGCATCAATAGGTTCCACACACAGCAGCTTCAATTGACTGCTCTTTGATGCTACTCATAACCTCAATAAAATTGAGACAAGTGCATTTTACTACTAAAACAAAATAAACTGCTGCGCTGCTTGATGTGCACACCCATTCGCAGCCGCTAGTGTGGATTGTTTGGAATATGTTGCGCTGCTCTTGGTGTGTTTCATCCTTAAAGGATGAAACACACCAAGCAGCAGCAGCGGGCAGCAAATTTAAATTTTGGCTTATTCGCTTATGTAACGATACAAAATCATAGTTTGCGTATAAATATAGGTATTTCCATTAAAGGACATTAAGTATTTTGTAATTATAAATGAAAAATTTAAATTTAAAGAAATTGTATTGAATGAAGTTGCATCTGTGGCGGCATCAATAGGTTCCACACCCAGCAGCTTCTCTTTGCTGCTACTCATAACCTCGATAAAATTTGCACAATTCAATTTTACTACTAAAACAAAACAATCTGCTGCGCTGCTTGGTGTGCACGCCCATAAGCAGCCGTTAGTGTGGATTGCTTGGAATATGTTACGCTGCTCTTAGTGTGTTTCATCCTTAATGCTGGAAAAGGAGAATTTAGGAACCACTACTTTGGCTGTTTTCGAAACGAGTACTTATTTCAAACTTATTTACTTATTTGCCGCCATCTTAAATACGTAAGCAAAGTCGTTCGAAATGAGTTTGCTTACTTATTTTGACAGCAACATGAAAACGCATTACTGTTTACAAGGAAAAATTCTCAACAAATATTTTATTCGATATTTTTATTAATTTAATGTATACAATAAAATAAAATAACGAATATAAATAATATTTATATCAATTAAAATGCTTAGCGGCAATTTAGAATCATAAAAAAGGAATATTCTTTAAATATTTATTTTGATGTGAATTTTGGATGGTTTATCTAAGATTTTTATTACTTATTTAAAATTTTGCAAAGCCACCAAGGAAGATTTAGTTGGGTTCTTAATTAATAGCGGAATAGTTATTTTACGTGTAATCAGTTTTTAAACTCCGTACCGTCTGTTTACATTGTCCATGCTCTACCCGTGGATTGTGTGTGTGTAAATTAAAACATTTTAATGTACGAAATATGCATATAATTGGGTTTCTTTTACATCTGTTTTTTAATCGTTTTATATATTTTTCTATCCACAAAGAACCATTTGTTTTCTAGATATATGATCCTAAATCTAAAATAATAAAAGATTGACATGTAAATATCAACAAAAATGGCAACTAAATTAGATTTTTATGGAAGAAAGAGAGAGAAAATAAGTCACCTCGCCAGCTTACTTATTTGAATAAGTTAGGTTCCACAAATAAGTATTCGTTTCGAAAACAGCCTTTATGTCAAATAAAACACACGCATTTCGCATAGCAGTGTTGACTACACAACGACAAAAAAATATCATGAATTAATACTAACATCCGAGGGCTTTTCAAGGTTTTGACAGAAATTCAAAAACAAATTGTATATTGTGTATTGAAAACTCTACCGAAAAATAAAATGTCAGAAAAATACGCTCTTGTAGTTAACTTGTGTTTTCGTATGCGTAAATTCTGCACATCTGTTTCCAGCATAAATAGGAATTACATATAAATTCTTTCCTCAATTCCCTATTTCCGGGGAATTACCAGAATAGTGCCACTGGGACTATTATGAAATGTTTACGATTTTAGATTCTTCTAATAACAAAATAAATCGGCCATAAGATAGAAGAAAATTTAGAAACTTGCGATGGGAAAATTAAAAATCCGATTTCGAAAATATTAATTGGCTACCAGCAGGTTCAAAAATTTTCTTCATACATAATTCATGTCAAAACTCCAATCTTCAGAATTAGATCTAAAATATATTCTATAGAATTCAAATCAATTCTTATAACAAGAATTAGTACATAAATTGTTAGGAAAGGTGGGGTTTTGTGTATCTGAGTGGTTGGAGATCATGGTTCAAAAGTACTGTCAACTTTGTTCGTTAAGAAATGGCCGAGTTTCGTCTAATAATAAAATCCAATTTTCATTTTAATTGGTAATGAAATTGCGAAGTTCAGTTTAGCATTTGAGTAGTCCATTTGTCCCTCCTAGACGAGGAGGGAACGGGAAACTTGTAGGTTTTAATTTAGTCGGAATTTTTCGTTTAAAAAGTGAGGTACGAAAATTAAAAATTTGAAATGAAAATGAATGAAAATGTCATCTGTTGGTAAGTAGAGTTAATTACTTTCATTGTTTCTCTTTGGTAAATTTCTGGTATATATTTTACAGTCGACTCCGGACCATCTGGATGAATATCCACTCATTCAACTTGTTCAACCCATTTTTATTTTTGTCATACAACAATACCGAAATATACTTCAACCAATTCAGAACTATAAATGCTTTAGATTTTGAATCTGTCTTATTCCTCCTAATTTTAAAATTTTATTTTTAATTTTTGAAATTGTTGTTTCGCCAGGCCCTGTTATTAGATGAGCAACAATATTTTCCGTTGAGAATAACACCGACAAGTTATTTTCTTCCTGTTATATTCCTTTACGAAATGATTTTTCACATCAATTTGTCCACTTAACCACCCCCCAACCCCCCCCCCCCCCCCCTCCCCAAATCTTCTGATCAACCAATGTACCAATTATTGATAGAAAGAAAACGATTACTTGCTTGCAAGCCCTTGGTCTGCCTGAGATGTGCTCCTTACTACCAGTCGCGATCCAACCAAATACACAAAATTAGTTTTTTTCCATGAATAGCCGATTTGGTTGCCGATGTTGAAGCATGATTTCTTCTTTTTTGGGTTATCGTAGTAGATACATTTTAATCATCAGTGACTATGCGATGCAAAAAAAACCATTGCCTGGCAAGCAGCATTTCATTGGCGTTCAACATTTTTCGGCTTCAGTTCATATGGAACGCAATTTCCCTGCCTTTGCATTATTCCCAATGATTTTAAATGACGTGAAATTCCTTGTTGTCACTCCTAATGTATAAATGCAAGTTCTTCTTGCGTTTGGCACGAACCCAATAATGCTTCCAATTTCTCGTTTTCATACTCTTTCGACAACTTCTGTCACTTAAAGCAGCCTCATTATATGCTTCTACAAGCAATTGATGCGCGTCAGTTGAAGATTTCTTCAAAATAAAAAAGTAAATCGACAGTAACGCTCAAAGGTTATGTTGTTGACAGATGTCCAACCTTAGGATATGACGTTTTACATCAGGCGGAGACTCATTTGTATATACTGAATAACATAAAATGGTTTAATTATTTTGTTAATTAGTTAGGCAGATTGTAATAAAACCACATTTCTAGCGATAGCTGCAACAGAGAGTATACTATTATCTGCTGAAATCTTACAGAATTAAGAGCCCCAACAGACCAAGAGTCACAACGTTCGCTGATCACGTATAAAGTATGACCGCGGCTCACCCTCCCATTATGCAAGGCTACTCCGAATGTTGATAGTAGAGGAAATGGAACAATAAACAGCCGCCTCGAAGATCGTTCGAAATGGAGAATGCAATTTACTGCAACAGCGGCAGCATTTTCTATACCTATTTGAACTTCCTTTATCAGTTGACACTGAAATCACCGATGATGGTGAAGTCACATTTTCTAAACCGATTTCTACGTGGATCTCGTTGTAATTGGTATATTATTACTCAAAGGAGGAAGTTATTAAGCTGCCGCATAAAGAGTTATGAGAGTTTAGGAAATGAACCTTTTCAATTCACACTCGAATGCTACGAAATTAAAAAATATTTTTTCATACGAGTATAGTTTATAGTTGTTAATAAACACCGCCCAATACTTAATTATGTGGAAAAATTTCTCCGATGTCCTTTATATGGGATTTATCTACTAATAGGTCGTTAATAATATACAATGAAAATGCGTTAAGCTTTGATTTTTCTTGACACAAATGATTTATTTAAACAATTCAAAAAAACATAATTAAAAAATAAATAAATAAAATTATCACAATTATCTTTGCGTTCATCGTATAAATTTAATTTTCAGACTTACAAAAGTCTCAAAAACATTGCTAGGTATGCATGATGCATAAAATTTAGATGGAACGATTTGAAACAATTTCTTTCCCGGTTAAGGCATAGATGCACATTGCATTTTGTTCAAATAAAAAAAGTTTTATATTCGTATTCGGTGAGTTTTTGTCCGGCTAATTTTGTGGTCTGCCTCGTTTCTGTGTTTGATCACTATCAATCAAGGCTAGAACTACGCGTAGAATCTAAAGGCCAACAGATCCATTGTGTAAGTTTCTCCGATTTTAGAAACATCTTCCTTATATTCCAGCCAACTAGAGCACAACGCCAGTTCCACAAAATGAAAAACGATTCGTAGTATCCATTTTCAAGCGATCAACTCCGCCCATGTTCGCACTGTATTTCGAAATTATTGCTGTCTGTTTTATTTCAATCATGATTTTTTGTTTTTTATCCCACATTTTTATAATATATTTTCCTCGCCTTACCGATAAAATTGGAGCCAGTATGTACAATCCGATTATCCCGCCATTTTACGACGACGACATTTCCGTCTCGACTGCTAGTTTCATCACTGTATCCACGAATTTTCTTTTTAATTTCAGCATCCGTTAAAAATGGGGGATTACCAAACCGATTAATCCGTATAGTACCAATCGCATTAATTTGTTTGGCTTTTATAATATTTCGAAATAATTGTAGAAATATAAATTATGTCCTTTTTCAGTTATCCTTTTTATTAAATGAAGTACTCTGGTTCGCCAAATCCAAACCGTTTCTGTTCAGTTATAGATATTTCGGTCGATTGTCCTTGATACATAATTAAATCGTAAGGTTTACCATTTTTCCGCACAATAAATAAACTTTCGTCCCATGGGCATCTTCATTTACTGTTTTATTCCCAGTCTTCGTATTAAATTATCAAATTTATTACCGGGCGAACTTTTGCAAATTTGTCTGTATTTGTTGGTTGAATTTCCATATTATTAACAAAATGCAGATGTATTCTTAGTTGACAAAATCGGTCATAAGTCATACATTCAACCACTAAATTTAACAGTAGATCGTTAGACCAAAAGATTTTGGATCTGGGAAGGTTTAACGAACGCACAAGTATATATGAATCGCTGAAAATGAAAAGCTTCATAAGTTCATCAGCGTTTGTGTGTTTCCAGGCAGTGGTTCCTTGTTGTAAAACAAACATATTTAGCACGTTTTCAGAAAATTCTACCGGAAAATATTTAAAAAAAATATGATAAAGGCGTGTCTTCAAGGTTGAAATCATCTCACTCAGATTCTGTAAACATCACTTCTGATTTTTGAATTGCATGCAATCCTCGACGCCATTCTATTTTTTCTTTCGGTGTAAATGTGTAAACCTGCTCCAAATTTAACACTTCATTGCCAGATAAAATTTGGTAAATATAAATTGACTCATTCACTTCATCTGGTTGCTCTTCAGGAATACGAAAATCTAATACATCGACCGCAGCTTTTGGTGGAACGTTTACAAAATCGTCGTGCTTCATTTCATCAATAGCTAAATTATTTGGTTCGCTTTCATCATCCGATGAAAAAAATTCGAAATCTGAATCGCCAGCATCAATAAGCTGTTCAACCTCACTAATACCTATGTATATTGTTACTGTACTTAAGAAATACAAGTCTTTTCTTTTGAAGATTTTTCTCCATTTTCCGTTTGCTCTAAAACAGATAGATTTATGTCTCAAAAATGACACTTGAATAGAAATGTCCTTGATCTGGGACACAGATTTTATATTGAAATTACACTATATTATTGTGCAATATTCGACTAAATGCAAAATTAATTATATAAATTGCACTCTACTTTAAGTTTCAAATCACTGAATTATTAATATTTGTGAAACATAAACATAAACAAAACAAATTCTGAATTACATACCTATCCACTTGAAACACGACCGCTTTAACTGACACAAAATCTTCAAATGAGTAATAAAAATAAGCAAATGTGTGTACAACAATTAAATATTATTGGATGAAAAACGATTGTATGATTTTTCTAAATACCTAAAAAAAATATTCTACTCTGAAAATACCTATAAAGAATGCTTAAAATACGTGTTCCATAGGACAAGCAGAGCGAAAGGGTGAATCAAAATTTGGGACCTATTCCAAAAAGTTTCATCGCTGACAGTGAGCTGAATGTAATATATCAGCCCTTGCAGAGAAATTAGGATTCGACTATATACCATTGTAAACTCAAAATCGAAGGCCGATTCCATAGAAACAGTAAAAACAATTCCCCAAACAATTTACAACAATATATAAGTAGGACGAAAGCGTGCGTCCACCTGGAACTTCGATGATCGGTCTCTTCTTTGGTACGAGATCTGGAATAAAACTTGAGTTGATTTAGTCAACAGGGACAAAACTACAAAATAATTTAAAATTCTAATGCAATCTTAGGACTTGCAAAATATACATTTCAAGCACAAGAACAAAGAACGATTCTACATTCCGGAATTTTAATTTTAAGAATTTATTTTCGAGATTCAATATTTCCAGAAATAGAGTAATAGAGTAGTTTAGTAGTGAAAACACAATTCGATTTCTAAAATATAAATTTGCAAGTGGTATTATACCATTAATTGTAATTTTTTGGTACGTCAATTTTAGGGTGATAATCAAAAACGGAAACTATTAAGCCACTAGTAAATTAATTTTATTGCCTTTCGAGGTCTAGTATTTAAATTACTATTTGAATGGTAGGTTGACTGGACTCCGGCTTACTCTTTCTGAGTGATCGATCCGAAAACAGCAACTTCTGAAATAACCTCTTCACCTTTACAGACTTTCATAATGATTTTCCAGTACCCTGGTTTCAAAACCGCCTTGAATTTATCAACGTCGATTTCAGTTTCGCTAATTAA
The DNA here is from genome assembly GCA_932526605.1 of Nephrotoma flavescens. NCBI lineage: Eukaryota > Metazoa > Arthropoda > Insecta > Diptera > Tipulidae > Nephrotoma > Nephrotoma flavescens. The sequence goes on from OW052220.1 coordinate 39,645,663, forward strand.
ATATTCTTCCTATAAAATATATGTAAGTTAATTAATCGTTACAAACACAAAAAAATATATATACGAACCGCTGGCAATGGGCAAGTTTCAGGTGTTGGTACATTCGACGTATCCTTAAATTTCGGATAAATAAACTTTTTGTATGGCCCTTTCATGAAATCGCAAATATTTTTACGACCTTTGAATTTAGTTTCGGCCATTTCACCATCCTTCTCATCGCTATGGTACGAAATCATATCGATTTCCATATCCTCAGTTGTTTCCTTGTGCGTCAGTTGACCTTTAACTTTAAAAGTTGAATCACCCGTTTTTTCCACTTCAATCGAATGTTTTAGAAAATCATTAACATTCTGCAACTGTTCGACCCGATCGTATACGTAATCATACTTCACATCGTCGGCTTGCACTAGCACAGTAAAATAGCAAATTGTTAAAATCACTAACGAGTTCAAGTTTAACATGTCCGACTAAGTTAATTGCTCGTACCGTTTTGAAATCTGTTTTATGAATTACTAAATTTCATATGGTCTTGTTGCCCTATTTATGAGACTTTGATCGAGGTTATTTTTGCTATACCATTGCGTGCTACAAATCAGCGTCATTCGATCGGATCAGACATCTCACAAATTTTGTTGTACAGTAAACTATGTAATAATTATTGTTTGTGATGAATTGTTTTCGTGGTTGGCGGAAATTTACCCGTGTTCTAAATTTATGTTGTAGATTTATAGTCAAATTTAATAGCGAACGGCATAGTATATAGGTAATTATATAGTGTTATGAGTAATTACATTTTTTTATAATTTTAATTAATCGTTTAGTATTTTTTGAAAATATTTACAATTTCGTAAAACATCTAATTAAATAAATTAAATCAAATCCGAATTAGTTAAAATTTTAAAGTAACAAGTTACTAATTGCAGAATTATCTTAGTTATGTAACTACTGTTCGTGCGTAACTATAAGGGCTAATTAAATGCACGAATATAATAAATAGATATCGATAATTTATTAGAAAAGAAGCTACTCTGAGCCAAGGCTCCAGAGAAAAGAGGTTTCCTCCATAGGCATGTCTATGCGTGGACGATCCACTCGGTTGTTGAATTGATCAAATGCTGAAAGATAGAATTGTGACGGCTAATCTGGTAGTCGGCTTCTAGAAAGTAAAAGCTCCTTTCCATTGATCCTCATACCTTAAGCGGTAACAGATTGACCTTTGCAAAAGGCATAGTTTCCGCATCGCGTTCTGAATAGCAAACTAATCGCTATGTCTATGGTTAGAACTATCACTCACCTGTTAATGAGAAGTCAAATCAGATTAACAACAACCTGATATGGATGCCAGGGCGCAAAAATATGCTAAAGCATAAAGACAAATGATCTCCCTCGTTGAGGTATAATTTGCCTCATCTCAGTTCAGGATGATACTACGATGCTCCTCTTATGTAGCAACTAAGCAGATCTATCGAGTTCCGAGCAGCAGGTATTACTGTGAGGGCATTATATGAATATAAGTGTCACCATGACCGAAAATATTTAATCTATCGTATGATCATAACAACAACACTGCTCACATCCTGCGGGTTTCTCCTAACTCTAAAATAATTTGACTCAAGACTAGATTGGTGTTCGTCCACTAATCTCTGACTCTACCATATAGCTCCATCGTGGTGTTCTTGGTGTTTAATTGTAAAACGATCTCACACATCAATAACGCTAAAACGATATTACTATATCTGACGCCATTGTTTTATGTTGAATTTTAGTGATTTGTTGGATTTATCTCACCATCGAGAGAACGTCTTTACCGTTCGAACCAATTTTGATGTCTAATTTTGCGTAGAAAACAGTGGCGGTGAATTTAATTAAAATTAATATAATTATTAAGAAAAAATATAATTTATAAAGGGTAGGAGAAAAGTTCGTGTGTGACACTGAAACAAAGAATTTTCTTATTTCAAATGAACTTTATTAAACCAAATATGTACCATTTTGATCGATGTCCTTTTGCCATTTTTCTGGTAGAGCCATGATCCCATCACTCATTTTCGCAGGCCTCTTTTGAATTTAATGTTAAACCATTAGGATGGTTCTGCATGAACCGAAACAAATGGTAGTCTAAAGGTGCAAAGTCAGGACTATATGTCAAGTCTATCAGGGTCATCAATGATGTGTCATCAAGGATGGAACACAACGCTCTTTTTGCTGATCAATTCTGGACGTTTTAACTGAATTGCTTGCCTTAAACGCGTTATTTGCTGACAATAAAGATAAGAATCAATCGTTTGGCTCACTGGCAGCAACATCATAATGCACGATTCCTTTCCGATCCCATCAAACACACAGCATTACCTTTCGCGGCATCAATCTTGGCTTTGATACCGTTTGGGAAGCTCACCTCGTTTCGTCTATGATCTTTCTCGCACAAGTTTGTCGTATCTTATCCACTTTTCATCACCAGTAAATCATTCGTTTTAAAAAGGGTTCGATTTCGTTCCGTTTCTGCAGCGTTTCATAGATAGAAATCCGGTTCATTAAATTTGTAACTGTTAATTCATGGGGTACCCAAACGTTAAGCTTTTTTTTTGTAGCCAGCCATTTTCAAATGATTTAAAACTGTTGTTTAATTCAGCCTCAGCTTGAACTAATTTAACACTTTTAATACACTTTTAATTCCGAGCTTTCCACGGGTGAGGGCTAATACCGGAATATTGTAATAAAAGCGTATAGTAGAGTTTGATTAGAACTGAGTAGTTCATTTATTTTTTGGCGTTTATATACAATTTTGATAGTTTCTTGTTGTTGTTTTTTACATTACATATGATCATATATCAATTACAATATTTTAATATTTTATAAACTCCAAAAGTGCAGAATTGCATGTAAAAAATTAATTATTTTATTTATAGCTAAATTAAAATTAACATTCTGTAAAACTGCATATTGTTGCAGTTAAATGACCCTGTTCATATTGAACATCTTGCGGCGCGGGTTTGGACGGGACTTGGAAGAACGGATGATTGGTTACGGCGGTTTCTTCGTATGTGGCGAATTATGACAGTTATCCCAACCGCAAGTGCTATCCATAGGATAAGATGTATTGCTGTATAATGATGAATATGATGAAAGTGCTCGTTGGTTGTATTCTCTTCTACCTCTTTCATAAGGGAGATTTGTTCTTCTAAACCCCTTGTATCTGGAGTGGTTAATAGCTCATTTTCCTCATAGTTTTGTTTAGATATCTCTATTGTTAAATCTTTTAAGTGCATCCCCTTTAAGTATGGTGCAATTCCGAAATTCTCGATGGTAGTTTCAAATCTATCAGAGGCCAGTATGCTTAAGTGATTGTCTCTAAGGGCGCATCCCGATTCTAGCTTTATTATTCCCGACCCTGATAATTGCTTTTGGTTTGTAACTGATCCACATACAACCGTCACAGTTGTTTCCTTTGTCATTACGAATACCCATTGATTTGGTGCGTATAGTTTTATCCAAAGGTTTGAAGTAACATTTTGGTATTTTATCTCACATATGTCTTGTAAATTGGACCTGTGTTGCAATATTGCGATTTCACAGTTGGTTCCTTCCCAGACACCTGACAGTATTGTTGGTATCTCGCATAATAGATGATCATCATTGATAATGTTGCATTTAGATATATCTCTGGCTGATAGTTGCGTAAAATGTTCATTTTGAATATCAACGGCGATAAATTCAGTTGTTGGCACTATATGTGCACGCCTTTCAGTTACTAATATATTAGGTACAGCTACTACTGAATAAATGTTATAGGACCAAACATATGATAAGGGAATTGAAATTTCGATTATCACATATGCTTTTGTCACTCTAGTCCTGGTTGTCATACTTTTAAATAAGTGGTCTAACTTGCGCAATCCGTGACCCGGAATTGTAATGGAGACTGGTATTTGTTTTCTTATAGATGCTATTTGTTCTTCAAGTTGTGATGGGCTCAATAAAAGTGGGTGTAAAATGTTTAGATGTGCATTGTGAATAACCTCTAGTATCGCCTCCTGCACATCCCGTAAACTTCCCGTGGCAACGACTAGTTCAAGGGATGTCATTAAAATAGTTAATACTTGTTGTTCCGTTACACGTGTGTTATTTATGTTTTTTTCTAAGTGCTGCAACCTCCTCTGAATGTTATTAATAGCCTGTACTGTGGCATTTTGGCTGTGCTTGAATAGTTTTACAGAGTTATCAATCATGGAGGTTTGATTCTTTATTAGCAGTAATAAATGATCTTCATTGGTTTCTATAGTTTGAAAATGTTCTTCATATTGATCTGCTTCTCTCTGCGTTAATATTCCAAACATGTCACCTAACACTAAACCTGTAGTGTCACCAATCCCCCGTTTCGCTCTGGTTACTTCTTTATTGGATGACATCAGTAATTGATTGCCTTCATCTATTCTACTCATTTGAGATCGTAATTGCTGGATTACTAGTTGACAGTTAAACCTCTCCATATCTATTACCGAATGTACTGTTTTACACATAGTTGCAAGTTCATCTATTAAGCGGTATGCTTGAGTTGTTTCTTCCCAATACGTATTTAAATTATACCGCACAACCAAAGTCCATCTCATGGCAACTAGCTCCATCTTACTGATTTCCTCAAGATATATGCCAGTAGAATGTTTGAAGTTCTCAATCTGCATCAGTTCTTTGGCGCTGGTGGTAGAAAAACAAATGCTCATCAGGGCCAATAATGCCAGATGAAGCTTGATTCCCCCTTTCGCCTGTCTTCCTGGTTGGCGTCTAACTGGGTCATTGGTGTTAGGTGTTGCTAGTTTTGCATCTGGAGTCTTATTTGCGTTAATTATTTGTTGTGACCATGAATTGTCTTCTTCGCTTGGTAGCTTGCACAACTTAGTGATAGGTCGTTTATAGATATTCTGGCTGCATTTTATGGACGCAATACGAACCAAGCCATCTGAGCCAGTATGCACCTCCTGTACTCTCCCCATTTTCCAACGTGACGGCGGCAGTGATTCTTCCTTCAGTAGAACGACATCCCCTACAACTAGATTGGGCTGACGTTCCCTCCATTTAGTACGTTGTTGTAACTGGTGCAGGTAGTCTCTAGACCATCTTTTCCAAAAGTCATCTACAATCTTTTGTACTAAATGCCAACGTGTTCTTAGCGTGCAAGTAACATCATTACTTTCTGGGACTACCTTTATTGGTCCGCCTATTAGAAAATGCGCAGGTGTTAAAGATTCTAAATTTTCCGGATGGTCATACAAGGTAGTCAATGGTCGAGAGTTTAAGCATGCCTCTATTTGAGTCATTAATGTTGTTGCTTCTTCAAATGTCAATGCGGTCTCACCTATGACTTTCTTCATGTGAGTCTTTACTGACTTTACCCCTGCCTCCCATATGCCACCAAAGTGTGGTGCAGCAGGTGGTATGAAGTGCCAGGTAGTTTCATCTTGTTGAAATACCCTTGCAATTTCTGGTTCTAGAGCTGCAATCTTCGTGCGTTGTTGTTTCAGTACTCGTTCTGCACCAACAAAGTTGGTACCATTATCCGAATAGATTTCTCTACACAACCCCCTGCGAGATGTGAACCTGCGGTAAGCTGCTATAAATGCATCTGTTGTTAATCCGCTGACTACTTCTACATGTAAGGCCTTGGTGGTCAGGCAGACAAATACCGCAATGTATCCTTTGTACGTGGTTTGACCTCTTCCTATCTTGTTCCTCAGTTGAATCGGCCCGGCATAATCAATACCCACCTTGCTGAATGGCCGTGATGGAGTTACTCTGCAGGACGGTAAATCACCCATTAGTTGGTTGAGGGTTACTTGTTTAAATCTTATACATGTAACACATTTCTGTATAATATGACGTGTCAGATTTCTACCATTAATTATCCAAAATTTATTGCGAACATTTGCCAATGTAAGTTGTATGCCCCCATGAAGTGTTGTAGTAGTATGAGCATCTTCAATTATTCGCTTGCTGATTGAGCTTTCCTTCGGTAATATAATTGGTTGCTTTTGATTCATTGGTAGTTGCGAATTTTGTAAACGTCCGTGTAATCGTAATATCCCATCCTTGCTCATGACTGGATTTAACGCAGATAGTTTGGATTTTTTATTTAATAAAATCCCACTCATCAATGCCTGAAGTTCTTTACGGAAGTATCGGTGTTGTTCAATCCTAATTATTTGGACTTCCGCGAGTTTCAGTTCTGGTACTGTCACTTCTTTCGACTGTCGCCGTTGTTTATGAACATGCACGTTTATGAACCTTTGGCAGTACACCAATATACGCTTCAACTTATGAATGTTTGAAATTTTATCAATTAATTCATGTAGCGCGTTTGCTTTAGATTCAGCGGTTATTGTAAGACAAGTGATATCCGCTGCGCTGTCCTGGTTGTGATCACCTTGTATTTGTGGACCCTTGTGCGAAGGTGATGATGGCCATGCATCAGAATTTTCCTGCAAAAATGTTGGTCCCGTCCACCAGATCGAGCCTTGTGAGGTGATGGTAGCCGCTGCCAATCCTCTTGTTGCTAAATCAGCTGGGTTTAGATTTGTTGGTACGTAATTCCATTGTAGCTGAGGTAAATTATCTTTAATCTGAGATACCCGATTGGCTACAAAGGTTTCTAACTTCGGAATATCAGCTCTTATCCAGCTTAAAACTATGGTGGAATCCGTCCAAGCGAACATCTTTACATCCTGCATGTTCATGGTATTTTTAGCGTATCTTAGAAGCCTAGATAACAGATGCGCTGCGTTTAGTTCCAGCTTCGGAACTGTCAGTTTTGTTTTGATTGGAGCAACTCTGGTTTTTGCTACTAGCAAACTGGTTGTAACTTGCTCGAACGTATTTGTGGTTCTTAAATAGACCACCGCTGCATATGCTTGTTGCGAAGCATCTGCAAATCCATGTAACTCTGATTTTTGTGTTGACGTTGTTTTAACCCATCTTGGTACCTTTATTTTGCTTAATTCATCTAATTCGTTCTTATACTTTTTCCATTTTGCTTCAATAGCTTCTGGTAGCTTGTCATCCCACTGTGTACCAGCTCTCCAAGTGTCTTGCATTAACAGCTTTGCTGTTATCGTTATTGGTGATAACCAGCCGACAGGATCAAATAATTTTGAAGAGTCGGACAACAGTAGCCGTTTCGTTGGTTCTTCTGTTGAAAGATTTAGCCTGGTCAGGTCAAATTCAAATGTATCATCCTCAGGACTATAGAGAATCCCTAGTGTTTTTATTATGTGGTTGATTTTTAAATTAATCATTCCTTTTGCTCGTAGGTGGTCAGGAACATTAGTCATGACTTCAGCTGAATTCGACGCCCATTTGTGCAATGGAAATCCTCCGCTCCGTGCAAGTCTTGTCATCTGTTGTTGAATGGTTACGACCTCCTCAACGCTGTCACCCCCAGTCAGTAGATCATCCACGTAAAAATCTCTTTCCATGATCCTTGCAGCTGTCGGATAGTTGTTCTTTTCATCTTCTGCCAATTGCATTAATGTTCTTACAGCAAGAAACGTCGCTGCCGTTGTTCCATAGGTAACCGTTTTTAGTTTGTATTCTCCTATTGTTTGTGATGGATTTTTTCGCCACAATATGCGTTGTAAGTTCTGGTGACCATGATGCATCCAGATTTGCCGGAACATCTTTTCCGCATCTGCTGTTAGCACGAATTTGTGTGTTCGCCACCTCAAGATGATGTCAATTAGGTCACCTTGAATTTTGGGGCCGTTCATCATTATGTCATTTAACGATAATCCCGAAGTAGTTTTGCTCGATGCATCGAATACTACTCTTAGCTTTGTGGTAGTACTTTCGTGGTTGATCACTCCATGATGTGGTATATAGTATACTGGATTCTCATCTGGATCATCTTTTGCCAATTGCATATGCCCCTGCGCTAGATAGTCTTCCATAAATTCGTGATATAATTTAGCGAATGGTTTATCTTTTAGAAATTTTCTTTCGATTTGCAGTAATCGTGCTACTGCTTTTTTTCTGGATTCTCCTAGCATAGACGGTTCTACTTTGAACGGTAAGTGTACCATGTATTTCCCATCTGGTAGTCGCGTTGTGCTTTCTGCATATAGCTTTTCAGCGATTGCTTCCTCCTGGGTATGTGTTTTTTCTTGCGGAATGGCATCATTTTCAATTAATAAGTCTAGTTGTTGCTTAATTGTTTTGGTTGTGACCATTGACAACATTTTATCTTCTTGGTTATTGCCTGTGCTGCCCATTATGATCCAACCAAGCTCAGTTTCTTGGGCAATTGGATCTTGTGGGTGTCCTCTAATGATGTTACTGTTTACAATTAGAGGATAGTAGTCAACACCGATTATTACGTCAATGCTATTGGACTTGTTGTATTGTGGATCTGCAAGTTGTAAATGCTGCAAATGTGCCCATTTGTTGGTATCAAAGTCGATGTCTGGAATATTATCCGTTAATTTTTTGAACACCATTGCTTCAAACTTAATTTCAAACGAACTCTGAAGCCTTGAAGATAAAGTTAGTTCGACCTTATGACTGCACACTCCGGCTTCCTTTCCTCCCATTCCTGAGATTTTAGTGTTGACTTGTTTCTGCGTAGCCTTAAGAAGATTTGCTGCCTTTGCGGATATGAATGACGCCTGAGAGCCTGGGTCAATTAATGCTCTAAAGAGCATGCATTTTCCCTCGCTTGTTGTTAATGCGATTAGAGCTGTAGGTAATATCGCAGGACCTAATTGTGTTGTTAAATAACTTTTAGATACTCGCTGCATGTCTGCGTTTGAATCGATGTGCAGTCCTGTGTTATGCTTTCCATTGCATATGTTACATTGGTTTTTCTGCCTGCATACATATGTTTCATGTTCTGCTGATAAACAGTTTCTGCATAATTTATGAAGCATTGCCATTTGCGATCTTTCACTGGAATTTAATTTCCTAAATCCTCCACAATCATTAATTTTATGTCCCCCTCGGCAGTAGACACAGATATTTGTTGTTGTTAAGAAGGTCCTTTTAACTATTTGAGCTTTGTTTTCACGTGAGGCGGTTGTTGGTAGGATTAATGGCTTTTGGTTGCCATTGGCCTCTAATGATTTGAACCTTCCTTCCAAAAATTTTAAAAATTCCGTTGTTGTTTGGAATTCCCTTGGATCTTCTAAGGAGATCTCATAGAGTCGCCTTGACTCATTGTCTAGTTTTTTAGTTAATATGAAGATTATTATTGAGTTCCACGATTCAATGCTTACCCCTGCGTTACGTATTCCGTACAAACATTCAATTGTTGTATCGTGAAGATTTCTCAGTGCCGCTGCAGACTCGATGTTTATATTTACTTGACTGAGTAACGTATTTAAATATGTTGAAATCAGTAGTCTCCTGTTGTTATATCTGCTATTCAAAATTTCCCAGGCGGCTTGGTAATTTTCTTCTGTTGGTTGTAGGTGGTTGATTAATTTGGCCGCAGCACCCTCTAACTGACCCTTTAGATAGTTAATTTTATGGGTATCACTGATCTGTCTATTCTCATGGATGAGTTTGGTGAATGTGTCACGAAATCCAGTCCACTTCTGGTAATCTCCAGCAAATATTGGGATTTGAATTCGTGGTAGCCGAATGTCCGTTGTTTGGTTTGTTGGTATAATTTTATCGGTTTCATCTATCCTCGTTGTTATTTGAAGGATTACTGATTGACACTTGCTATCAATGTTCTCAAAGTACTGTTCTGTGAAGTACTTTATACGTTGTTCTTCCTCATCAGTAACGAGCATGCAAATTTCCTCATGGAGTTCAGCTATTTGTTCCATGAGTTTTTGCATCACTCCAAGTGACAGTTTCATTGCCGGTTTTGGCCCAGTCACGACAAGGTCTTCGGCCTCATCAATCTTCCTGTAGAGACTCCTCATCCGAATCGTCTGTCGTTTTATTAATTGCTGCAACTCTGGATTCATTGTTTCCAAACCTGCATCTTTGTTGTTACTGGTGTTCGACTCTGATTGGCTTCTACTGCGATGCTCTGGGACCGGTGTAAGTGGTGGGCCGTTGTTTAGTTTTGCACGCATTATAGTAATAAATTCATTATATTTTCCCACTACACTTGTTACCGTTTTAAAGTACGGGTGCTCTAAGTTGACATCTTTCAGCTTCCTTATTTGCTCATCTGTTTCTAGAAACTTTGTATAAAGCTCCTTTAATTGTTGGATTCGGTTGGTGAGGTAAGTTTTTGTTTTCCTCTCTGGGCCATCCTTCTTATAATTAATACATATTTTATCAATCTGAGTCGCAAGCTGTTCTTGATTGAATGCAAGGGTTTCCATTTTTGAATTTAGGCAGTTCTCGTTCGCCAGTTGATTAATTATCGCGTGTTACTTGTTCTAATGTAGAATACGCGTTTGTTTTTGCCTGTTCTTAATGGCTCGAAGGACCACTGTTTAATTCAGCCTCAGCTTGAACTAATTTTAACACTTTTAATACACTTTTAATTCCGAGCTTTCCACGGGTGAGGGCTAATACCGGAATATTGTAATAAAAGCGTATAGTAGAGTTTGATTAGAACTGAGTAGTTCATTTATTTTTTGGCGTTTATATACAATTTTGATAGTTTCTTGTTGTTGTTTTTTACATTACATATGATCATATATCAATTACAATATTTTAATATTTTATAAACTCCAAAAGTGCAGAATTGCATGTAAAAAATTAATTATTTTATTTATAGCTAAATTAAAATTAACATTCTGTAAAACTGCATATTGTTGCAGTTAAATGACCCTGTTCATATTGAACAACTGTTTTATGATCAATATTTAGTTCTTTACCAATTGCATGGCTGCTTATATGGCGATTTAATTCAGTTTTCTGCATGATTTCATCGACTTTTCCAGTGGTTGGTCGAACAGAGCAAGGTGCATCTTCGACATCCACATTTCCACAAAGTGCGCGCGCGGACCATTTCTTTGCTGCTGATTTTGATAAAACGCACCTTCTCCATAAACAGTACAAATTTTTTCGCAAGCCTGAGCCGAGTTTTTACCTTTGTCGTAATACAATTGCCAAAGATATCGAATTTTTCCGTTATGTATCTCCATGTTTAAAATGTTGTAACTTTTTATTCACTTGCCCGATACGATCAATGGTTACTGAGATATATGAATGTAAAGCCATCTACCGGGAAAAATGCCACGCACTATTTTTCCCCTACCCTTTAAATTACTGGAAACAGTGTTGTTCGAGCCCACAAAAAAGAAAAGAAAAAATGTTTACGTTGTCTTTTTTTTTGGTTATGTTATACAAAAAACAAAATAAAAGAGAATCAACGAAAACGAAAACCGTGTTGTTTGAAACCGTGTAGTTCGAGAGAAGGGGTATCCGTGACCCGTGTTCTTCGAAACCGTGTTCTTCCACTACCGTGTTTTTGGAAGGTTACTTGTATACAGACTAAATTCGCCTGAATGTCGTTTTAATTGTCGTAGGTATTACATACAACTGCTTTGATTCCAAATGAATGTGTTTTATAAAGCATATATTTAGGCGAATTACATTTAAATATCTGTCAAGTAAATTGAGCAACGATTTAGCAAACTTCTTTGATGTTTGAAGTGACAATCATTAACCAATATTGGTAGTGTATAAACGTGTTTTCGGGTTTGTTGTATGTTCTGTTTTCAAACTGCAGTCACTGTCCAATAACAAAATACCCATCGTAAGAAAATTATACGGCTTCCTATACCCGGAAAGATTAGCCGACCAGCCGGGATTGAATTTAGTTAGAGCTTGATCGGTCGCTTTATTTCTGTAGGCAGTTGGACGAAGTACGACCTAACCTATAGGTCAGTGTGTCTAAGTGAACATGTGAACAAGGAGGCCGTAAGAGCATACCATACGCGAATGCAAAACTCGAGTCTGTATCTGGGATTAAATTGACTAATGGAGGGCGATGGGTAACAAACTGGGCATAAGAAAATTAAACGTCAAAAAATAACGAGCAAATGCCCCTGGACGGATACGATATCAGTATCGGAGATGTTCGTGTCTAGACAGCAGATGGAGAATATGCATGCACTGCCATACCACAATCGGCCGGACGCAGAAATAGCTTGAACAGTAAAGCAAAGCATCCAGATTCAGAAGAACAATGGGTTGACTACGGCCTCGTACTTGGACACAAATCAGGCGCCTCGGCGATGACCTACACTAATATTCAGTTGCGACACGAAATTGCGACCGTAAATATTCACAAATATGCTGGAGTGGAGGCGAGGAGACTGCTGACCCAGCTCGAATATGATATGAATATGAACAATTAAATCGGGATATTGTCACAGTTCAAGCTTATGAAAGCAAATTGCTCAGAGTATTGGATACTTGACCGGCTACAACAATGAAAGTATCTGGAGGAGAAACCACCCAAGGCGAGTGAGAACTACAGATGGGCCACCAGTTGTGATTGCTAGATTGGCAATTCGCATGATGGTTTCCAACGTGGACGGTATTTGTAATGCAACGGCTCTCGAGCGGAAACGAGATTTCTGTTAAAGTTGCAAAAATCAGAAAGGAATGATGCACATTCTTTACGGAGGATTAACATGGTTCCTCAAGGTGGTTAGATCACCGATGAAACCCTGGTCAAAGAGGGCGTTCACAATGGGGGTTTTGGCTGTTTTCGAGGATAACGGTATAGATCGGGAGACGCGAGAATAGGTGGTGCCAAGTATTGAGAAGACGATGGTGAAGGTTGAATTGGTTGGAGCTGTTCGGACTAAACTTCACAGGTGGTAGTTTGGGTTCTGTTCCGAATGAACTGTTCGGTATATTTATTTGCGTGGTATAAATTCCACGTGGATTTGTCTCTTGTGCTGGTTGATTCTGCGTAATTTAATTTAATAACAATTTTGTCAGATTAATGACATCTAGGATTAAAACTGGTTTTATACCAGTTTAGTGGCATTGAAACAGTACGCGTATTTTGATCCAGAATTGGGAGACGAAACCACAAATTTGTGTATACGTATACGACGTATAATACGCGTAACAAATGACAGCACACTTATTCAAAATTATGTATTATACGTCGTAGACGTATACACAAATTTATGGTTTCGTCTCCCAATTCTGGATCAAAATACGCGTACTGAACGCGTATTTTGATCCAAAAATAATAAGAGGAGAGAAGTATTACCGGAACGCAATAGTGTAGAATATATGTGTTTTTGTATTAGTAACAAACAAATTTGTTCGGACGTAACGCCACACCATTCGCAATGTTTTTATTTTAGGTTAATAATTTTATATTTTGTAAATTAACAAATTTTGTATTTTATAAAAAAAAACAATTGTAAAACATTTCGTGTTCAATAAAACGACACGTAAAAAATAAATTTAGCATAATTTGACAAAAGCAAAATTATGCTAAATTTTGAGGAAAGTGAATTTATTTTTTACGTGTCGTTTTATTGAACACGAAATGTTTTACAATTGTTTTTTTTTATAAAATATAAAATTTGTTAATTTACAAAATATAAAATTATTAACCTAAAATAAAAACATTGCGAATGGTGTGGCGTTACGTCCGAACAAATTTGTTCCCCATCTAGATACCATGGGAAAATGTCACAAAACAGGAGTGGAAGCACCAAAAATTTGAACCGATCCCACCCGGTTCGATACATTTTGGTGCCTATGGTCACAAAAACAACACACATACATGTGTAACAAATGACAGCACACTAATTCAAAATTGTGTATTATACGTCGTATACGTATACACAAATTTGTGGTTTCGTCTCCCAATTCAGGATCAAAATAGGCGTTCTGGTTACAATTGTTAGCGGACCATCTCGAATGTTCAGCGCGGTATATAAATATGGTTGCGATGAACACAACAATGAGTCTTAACTAAGTCTTTGGTGTGTCTTGGTTAAGACGCGGTACGCGTAAAGTCGAAAGTGAATACCGTTAGAAAAATTAGTGGTGTGATTAAAAATAATGGTATGTACATTGTGAATTAATAAATAATTGTGGAAATTACTACATTTTAGGAAAATTAGTGTGTGAATTTTTCTAGAATTTTCGAGAATATTCTGTGGTTATTTGAATGGAAAGCGTAAGTATTTTTTAAATTTGGTGAAGGATGAAAGCTACACTCTATCTATTGAAATACTAAATACAGTGTTTAATTCTTTAACGGAGCAAATACTACTGAGGCAAAATGATATATCAACTTTTGAACTCCCCGGAATAGAAATGATTTCAATACACACAAAATATCATTGAAAATACAACGCGGGAGATCTTTTTATTTTTAATAAAATGGAAAATCTCCCCAACCTGGAGCAAATAAGGTTATTATGATTTACGCACCAATCTATACACTGTCACTATAATAGTGACACTTAACACCTTATACTTTATCTGTATAGAGTTTATTACATATACGTCAAATCGGCATATTTCAATCAAAATATTATTTAAATCTGGTTGAAAGTAGTTTATCACTAAAATACTGTTAATAAATCACAATTAGGTACTTAAGTCATCCGATTAAAAATAAGTAAGAAAATTACGCATCATTCATAAAATTCCCAAAACAAAACAATTCATATAAGGTAATTTTGACGAAAGGCATATCTCTCACCACCACGATCGCATGTATTATTTATCTATTTAATATTAATTTCGGTGTGTCGAATTACATAAATGCTGTCAATATTTTCATAACCTCTTCCACGATTTTACAATTTAAACAAAAGACAGCGACATGTAATTAAAAGAAATCAAAATCAATTTTGAAATTCTTATCAACAGCAGTTACCAAAAATTTATTTATAACTAGAAAATTGATAGCGCGACAAGAAAATCCAAATTTCAATGCTTTGTATAATAAGAGGTTGCCCGTGTAAAACATTGACCAGTATTAATCTAAATTCAAAAGTGGTTATATCGTGTGAAGTGAAATTTTTTTTGCAAACTTTTAAAAAAACGGAAATACAAATTGTAAACAATAAAAGCAATAACATAAAATGGGTTCAAAGTTAAATTATGCGAAATGGGATTTTCGGCGGAAAATCTTTGTTTTAGTTTTCATATTGTTGGAATGCAGTCTACAAAGTGAAAGTCATGCGATTTCGAAAGCAAATTTGCCGTTCGAAGATTGTGGTAAGTGTTTTTCGAATTTATTGTGCCATCATAAAAAATTATTTGTATTAAGAGATGGTCTCTTTAAATAACGGACAACCGACTTATCGTACTTACAAGTGGCTAATTAATTTTATTATCTGTTGCCTAATTAGGGACTAAGCTTTATAATGTGCAATTAGGCCTAAAAAATAATAGTGACACCCACCTACAAAATTTTCTTGGATTCAACTCAGTTCATTAAAATGTCAAGATTCATTATAAAACATAAAATTATAAAATTTGAACAAAAAAAAATATTTTCAACCGACTAAGGCTAATGCAGTTTCTTAGACCTCGCTAATTTATTGCGTCCTAATTGTAATCCGATTTGATTTATTGCACACAAAATGCACGAGGATTAAAAAGACATTCATCTTTATTCCACATAAGTACACAAAATACAGTTCTAGCTTCGTAATAATGACTCACAGTGATCGTAAAATAAATTTTTAGGAACGTAATCGATCATATTATTACACGAGCGTATGAAATAAAATTGTTTAAACCTAACTGAATTTAGATAAGACACACTGATACACTTAGTAAGCCTACTTAAGTAGTTACGTATATACAGTGCGCTCGATCAATAAATAATACAAAATCGTCATTTACTAATTCCAGGATCCAAATACCAGTTGCTCTCCGTACGGGTATCAAGTTGTACTTACGCCCCATGCCGTATACCAATCGGATCAACAGTTCATGTCAAATCAGAATTTAACAGTCAAAGTAAGTAGCAGCTATCTCGTATTTATTTATTTATTTATTTAGTGATAAGATTTATAACTGTTTTAAGTGGCTTATTTTTAAAAATAGATTTTAATTTTTTGCTTTGACAAATCAATCAAGTGTTTGAACACGATGTTACCTCAGCTGTAAAAAAAATACGAAGTAATTGTAAATTAATTGAATACCAATAAATCAATTTATAATTTAAGGCGCTTATCGCCAAAGTACACGATGATTACTATCAATATTTGTGTATTTGTGTGTATAGACAACTTTTGATTGATTATATATTTGAAGAAAGTGTATATTACTTCGCAATTAGCAATTACCTACACGCAATTAGATGTTTTGGTGTGATTGTTGTTGTTGTTGTGTTTATTGCGAGATTGATCAAAAATGGATTATAAATAGACGTGCTCCAACTCGTGCATGCATTTAATAATTGGTTCGATCAACAATGGGTAAAGGGTATGTATGGCTTGTCATCGTTGAGTTTAATAATACAATTTGATTAGAAAATTGTAGATAATAAGTAAAAGCTGTTAGGCTGTATTTGCTTGTAGCTGACTAGGCAGTTATTGTTGAACATGATTACTGGACAAAAAATTAATAAGGCAATGATAATACATTTTTTGACTGAAATCACTTTTATTTGTAATTATGTGTGAGCTCCTTGTATCTTGCAGAATCCAAAGATTATTCTAAATATTAAGTTTAATGAATTCATACTTTTAGCCAAAAAGTTTGTATTCTATATAGGTTTCAGTGGTTGACACTTAGGCCATTTTTGGTCATTGTGATACCACGCATTCATGCCACATCAAACAACCCATTCACCTATTTACCTACTCACACAAACAACTACAGTATAACTACCACCTGCACATTGCAAGCTCCATGCCAACCTGTACATTAACGTGGACGGTGGGTCGGCGCTGAATTCTGCACACCATCAGAGGGTCTTAGTTGAGTTTATTACCATCACCGATTGTAATAGATGGTGAAAATTCTGTTCGAAAAGTTTGACATTTTTATTCACCTCAATTTTTAACTTTTTATGCGGTTATTTAAATCAATTGAAACACACTCTCATATGCCTTGGTTTTTTTAATATCTTTCAGTGTTGAAGCAATTGGATAGTTTCGACTTTAGAGGTACTCTAGAGGTACTTTTCTGGGTTATGGAATGGTAATGGGCATTATTTAGTACCATAGGCAATTGCTGTACTTTTCTGTCGGTGTAGCTTCCTCTGGTTTCACCTTTTTGATACGATAGATGTGCCATTGCCATCGGCAAATGTTCCTAGTATTGTATTATCATAGTGGAATATCGATTGTGAATCAGACACTTCTTTATGGCATTCCAGATTTATCTCTTTAGGTAATTCGTTTTTTGCAACTATCTTTAATCTCGCCTATATTGTTTCGTGCTGACTGTTGGTTGTCTATTATGCACTTTCCAACGATTTCATCCAGTTATTTCTTCTTATCTTTCTTCTTATCTTCTTCTCATCATATGTAAAGGTAGGATTGCTTGGTTTGGATATTATTTTGTCGGCGGGTGCTAGTTTATACGATCTTTCCGCTGCAAAAGTTTCAGCACGGGACACCTAGATGCCCAAACGAAGCAAGTATTTTTGTAAACAAATTCTTTCTCCGAAATAGATCAATATGATTTTGCTGAAAATTTTGCAGCGAAAAAAATGTATAAGCTTGCACTGATAGTGAGCAGTATCCGGCAACTTCCTAGTTAAAAAGAAGTCGTGTAGATCGGGTATTTTATTCACCTCTATTTGTGTGGCCGGTTTTTCAGTTGAGTGCCAAGTACAACCATATTCTGACATTGCTCCGAAGAGCTCTCTAACATCTAGTGAAAACTATTCTTGATCCCCAGTCCCCAGTGAATATGTTTGCATTAAAGTTCCCTCCAAATAATTACCTTTTCTCCTAAACTATTTAAGAATTTAATAATGTTTGCTTTCTTTAGGTTATGTCGAGGTGGATAATATGTATACTGCAGTAACGGTTAGTGAATGATTATTTTTCTTGATGATGTGAGTGACTTGTAAAGTGTGTTTTGGATAAAGGACAAATACAATTTTTTTGGATATCCAAGAGCATTTGCAATTCCTGCGAATGTTGCAATATTCCATTGAGATTCCATGCTGATATTCTAACGCCACCATTCATTTTTATGCTTTTATTGCACGAGGTATCCAGAGGATGTCTAGTTTTCTAAGTCTTTGGATAGTTGATATAACTCTATCTTGTTTCTGCTCTTGTTCCTCTATTCTATCTAAAGAATTTTGCTGCACTTACTACATGGGCTGAAAAGTCCCGGGGCTAACAAAGAAAACACGTTTTTTTGTTCAATTTTTTTTTTGTTCAGTTGGTAATAACCTTCAAAAGACAACTGCCAAAATTTCATTATATTCTATTCATTAGTTTGTGAGTTATGTTGGAGTGATGCTAGTTTTGTTAGTTTCAAAACAATGAATCAAAAACAATTTCGTGTTTTAATTTTACACTGCTTCTTGATGGGAAAAAATGCCGTTCAAGCGAAGCAATGGCTTGAAAAGTGTTATAGGGACTCCGCTTCAACGGAAGCAACAATAAAACGTTGATTTGCTGACTTCAAACGTGGTCGTAGAGATATCGATGATGCAAAACGCAGTGGACGTCCTAATGAGGTGGTAACACCAGAAAACATAAAAAAATTCGCAAAATCGTTTTGAATGATCGAAAAGTGAAGTTGCAAAAGTAAAGATATCAAAAGAACGTGTTGGCTTTATATTGCATGAGCATTTCACTATGAGATAGCTCTGTTCAAAGTGGGTGCCGCGTTTACTCACTGTTGACCAAAAACAACAACGTGTTGATAACAATCGGTTGGAAAGGTTATGGCCTCGGTATTTTGGGATGTGCGTGGTGTAATACTCATCGACTATCTTGAGAAAGGAAAAACCATCGCAACGACCTCACATGGCAAAGAAAAAAATTTTGTTTCATCAAGACAACGCATCGAGTCACAAGTCAATCAAAACAATGGCAAAACTGCATGAATTGAACTTCGAATTGCTCCCACATCCACCGTATTCGACAGATTCGGCTCCCAGCGACTAATGGCTGTTCGCAGACCTCAAAAAAATGCCCTCCGGTAAGAAATTTTACTCGAATGAAGATTTTATCGCTGAAACTAAGGTCTATTTTGAGGCAAAAGATAAATCGTTCTACAAAAGTGGTATTGAGCGGTATTGAGCGGCGCTGGAACGATTGTCTTGCTCTTGATGGAGATTACGTTGATGAATAAAGCCAATTTTGAACAAAAAAGACGTGCTTTAAGAGCCTTTATTTAATAGTGTTCCACTTTTAGCAACTTCGGAATATTAGAAGCCTGTACAATGGTGTCTTTAGAATGTAGGTTTAATTTTCGATGTTTATGGGTTTCTTGGCTCTACGCGTTTATCTTTTACTATTTCCTTCTCATTTCGCATATGGTTCTCCATAGTTTGCACGCTATGCTTATTTTTCTTTTTTATTGCATTCCTTTGTAAGATCTTCAGCTGCGCATTTGACGCATCTTAATTTTCTATTGCAGTAGTTATAAGTGTGTTCATATAACTGGTATCTTTTACATTGTGGAACCTTGATTTTCGTAAGCCTTGAATCTCTATCTTCATATTTAAGATATATATATATATAATTTCATAAATAGTTATCTTGCTAGCATGGACAAGGGCAGAGCGTTTTGGCTGTTCTCTTCAAAAATTGACTATTTTTTTTAATTTCTAGATTTTTTATAAGTAAGTCTTCTTTGTGGCTGGCAGGAAGGATGCAGCCTTTTGACTGTATCTTTCATTGGTCGAGATTATAACTGGATGATCTGTGTCAGTTGTACTGTTTTTCGTTTGTGTGTTTGATAATTTTCATGTTTTAACTCATCTCAATTATTATTACTTAACCACCAGAAAATCCCGGTTGTATGAGTACAATCTTTATTGCTTGCTACCATTCTCTGTACTTACTTAGAAGTAATTATATCCACAATAATGAAACCTAGCCAACACTTAGGCGCATTGGATTTTACAATAGCTGGCCTTTGTTTAACGTGGTACAGCCGATCGTTACAAGACGTACGAGTACCATGAATTAACCTTCTCAATAAGAGAAAGAGTAGTAAATTTTCTGCCTCACTGTTTAGCGATTTTATTTGATATTGTATCAGATTTGAATCCATGAACTTTCTTGTATTCTGATAGTTTCCTACTTTATTTACCATTATGTGGCGGTTTGTTTTACCTTTTTACTTTCATCAGTGTTATCATGAGATTTATCAGAGTGTTGAGATTTATATCTTTTTGGTGACTTGTTATTTTGCGTTTTTTCAAACGCCGAGCCTTATATAAGAAGCGTCCTTTTTGTGTGGCCAGTTCATCCTCCTCGAATGAAGTGTTGTCTGTTTTTGGTGTTCTATTAGCAATGTTTGGCTCCCGCCACAGAAGCCAGCCTTGACATGAAGTGATGTCTTCTTTCGGTGTACTTTTATTGCATTTGCCCTGTGCGTTTGGTCTGCGGGAAGCATTTTAATTCTTCCCTACTCTTCAATATCTTTGGAAACCGGCGAGCTTTCCCCGATCAGCCACCTTAAGGACACACTCTGTATTGGTTATATACCTCGCCGACGAGAGACTACAATTTAGTGAAATAAATTTGTAAAATTTGTACCACATTTGTACCATTTTGAAATAAAAAGCATCATTTTATCACATGTTCGTAAGGAAAATAGTGGAAAATTGTTCCTCTATTAAAGCTCGTTGCAACAAGCTTGATGAGAAAAGGTCCGTCACAGAATACGAGCGTAAGTAGATTAGTAAGTGGATTAGTAGATTTATGCTCTGAAAAAAATAAAACTCTTAGTTTTGATCAATTGACCTGTCCAACATTTGCAAAGATAAAAATCAATTTAGGGCAGCGAGTAAAACAGGGGATTTTCCTTCTCATATACCACGTTATAATTTTATAAATTTTTTTTATGGCCAAATTGGGTAGATATCTTGGTAGAAGGATTCTAGGTTCAGCCAAATTTTCTTTGTTTTTTTCAAACCACTGCGAATCGTATAAAGCACAGACGATAACTCGACTAACACAATGACGACAGCCAATTATAAATAAACCATCAAAGAATTGATTTACTTAAGATAACGAAAACCTTTATCTGATATTTTGTATTTATTTCGATAAGCATCACGCGATTTCTATAAATAATTATGTGTAAAATGTGTATTGAAAAAGAGTAACGTGTTTCATTCGTTATCTGTTATACACAGTGGGAAAATCCGCAGTCAATCCGTAGTATATATATGGCCGCGTGAACTCATATGTTATCGATAAGGTATTTTAGTCAACTTATACAATGTTTAGTCTACCTTTATCTTGTCTCCCTCGCTGTTTTTTTTCAAGCCCCTCCAATTAATCATGATATGAATAATTTATCGTACGTACTTGGATTTTATTGTGGCGATGTACTCGATAGATAGTGGCAAAAGCATCTTTCTATCTTAAATAATTGACGTATATAAATATGATAATAAAGGCTTACGAAATGATAGATCCAAAGGTTGCCTTATTTATTTGCCTATATAAACGTTTCGTTAATTAATCATGTTTTATAAGTACTGTGGTGGCGATTATATCTTATCAGCTACGACTAACTAACTACTCGTATATAAAAAGTTCAGATGCTCTATAAAAGGAAAATCCAGATTTTATAACATTTTTTCGTTTATTTATTTGCAGCGACGTTTACATCAACGACTGTTCTCTCTCATAATGCAAACTGGATAATTAACAATGTGTATTCAAAGGCATCAGTGACTCCCGAACTTTGCTCAACCACAGGCGGTTGTCCAACGTATGGTGATCAAGGTTTATTAGTGCAAGCCGATTTGGATGTGCCAGGAACTATGCCAACCGTAAGCTACTATTTTAATTATTATAACGTTGTCTGATATTTAACCAGGTGCATTTTTCTAATTTCAGTTACGAGGAAGTCTATATTGGCGTGTTTACAACGCCGCAAATGAAGTTGTTTTGTGTTACAAGATCCCAATAACCTTAACAACTTAAATTTCGTAAATATGGGCTTATCACTTTCACCTCTACTGCATTCTTATCATATTGGCAAATAATGTTAAAGTTTATATTTTAGTTTTATACATAAAATATGTATATCATGTTTATGTCATGTGAAATGATCAAGAAATAATTAAAATACAATTAATCGAAAATGTTTTTTTGTAAATTTCAGTTATAAAACAAATCGAATATGTGATATTAGATAAAATGTAATGTTCAGTATTTTTTTTTTATTTATTTTTTTGATGAAAATTACAAATAAAATTATTTTATAATTTCTAATTCTTTTGATAAAACAACCCGCCTTCGCATATTCTCACACCGGCAGCATCAATAAATGCATAGAACAGCAGTAGATGTGAAATTTTTATATATTCTTAGGCCAAATCGTTTGGTCATCTAACGCAATTTCGCACATAATTTTCTAACTATTAATAAGCTTAAGTTAAGTGTTTGTCAATTAAATAAAAATAATTTTAATATTTTATTCCGAAATATCTATAAAAATTATTAAAGTAAATTAACGACCAAGTAAAGCACCCTAGATATACAAAAAGCTGTTGTAACAAAATGCCTTAAAACACCGTAATCATGGAGACGTATTATGATGTAAGTATGTTAACTTCGAGAATACTATCCCTTAGTCTGCCTTAGTTTTCAGCAGAGAAGATATTTTTTATACCAAATATTCGAAGCGTTACTGTAAAATGAGCCCAAGGCCACCCACCGTAAATCCGACAGACAAAATAGTTAGGTTTCTCATTTTCACAGCAACTGATTGCATAGTTGATTGAAAATGATAAAGTTAATTCTCTTTGTGTATCTCTCTCTCTAGCGCGTGCGCACAGTTGGGGTCTTCCTCTACGATACACACCGCTCTGGTCGTTGTTGGAACACTTTATATATCATGTTGTGGGAACCTTGCAACAAAGATACAACGAATGACCTTCTTTTCAAAGAAGTTAGTTAATTTTGCTGCTAGTTACTTCTAAACCAAGTCTTCTTGCGTAGCGATTTAGCAGTTCAGCTTTACTTTTTCTTACAACACGTACTGGAGCGGAAAATTGAACAGCACGGGCGCCGATACATCTCCCTGTCGAACACCAGATGTTATTTCAAAGAAGCCTGTTATAGATCCATCGATTACGATTCTACAAATAGACCCAGACGTTGTTAATTTGCACGGAGAAATAAGTTTCTCGTGGTATTCCAATACATAAGAGCGCGGCCCAAAGGTGCTCACGGTTGATACTATCATATCCGGAAGTCTATTTATAGTTGATACATTTTTCCAAAATCATCCTCCGCCAATGGTATTTTTTGTGATATGGATGTAAGCGGTGTTGAATAGAGCTATGCCACGATAGTTTTCACATTCAAGCCAGTCGCCTTTTTGTGCAGCGAAAATATGTGTGCGGTCTTCCAATTCTCCGAAAACTCCTCTTTGTCTCAAATAGAGACCACTAGCGTAGGAGTAGCGTCTCTGAGTTTAATCAATTCTGTGGGGATGTGAAGATCTGGTGACTTTCCATTAATGTTCCAGGAAGTAGATTTGCCAAACTGAAGAACATCAGCCAAGTTTGCTCTCAGTTGATGTTTTCGAGGCATTTTCCCATATATTCGCGGTTCTTTTGCCGGAAGAATTTAGTGGTAGCTTTCCTAGCACGGAGATATTCTGCCAGATAGCTTCTAATGTTGCGAGCTAACCATTTATCACCAAGCTTTTGTTCAGGCTCGACGGCCTGGTGGCACTGCTCATCGAACCAATCATTTCGGGATCTCGATGGTCCTTTTCCGAAGTATTTTGTAAAACCGAAGACATTGTAAAATCAGGAGCTCACAATCTAGTTTTATTATTTTATGCTGTACTATTATTTTATTGCAATTGAATGTATTCCATGGGATTTTCTAAAATAAAACTATGTGACAATAAAAAAAAAGGAATGTCATTATGTTGCTTGAGGCGCCGATGAATGGGAAAGCCCCCTCCATTCTGATGGCGTTGCGATGAAAAGTGTTACCATCTGACTTCCAGACTACTTAATCTCTTGTAATGTTTATTTCTAAGTGCCATTCTCGACAAATACTTCGTTATTGCTTCTTTGGGTCTTTCTGATCGTCCTTTGGAACTAGTTTCGAAATTACATTAACAATTTTTTAAATAATTTCTTTTCATTCTCAAATAAGAAGGCAAAAACTGAGAAATAATTGGTTTCAGATGAAATATGAAGATTTCGAATAGCCAGAAACAGACACCACAAAAACTAGGCCCAAATTAGAATATGACCGTAAGGTTCGTAACAGCACAATAAGAATTTTAAACTTTGGTTCAAATCGCCGATTCTTTTTTACGGATCTGATTAAAATTAATTTATATTGCTAATTTAATAAAAATGAAACTGCTATTCAAATATTTAATTTTTTACCACCTTCTACTCTTTCGACGACTAACCAAAGCTTAACAATTCTCCGTAAAGTTGATCCAACTATGCTCAAAATATTTTTCCATTGTGGTTCCAAAATTTTAAGGAAACTATTTACACAAACAAAGATATGACTGTGTGATATGATTGTGTCTTTGGATATTTCAAAATTATTTCAAAGAGTTTATCAAGTAAATTTCATTCGCTGATTTTACATGCCTCTCTTATATATAGCTAAATTATTTACTAAGCCAAAAAATTCAGGTTGTTTTGATTGATTTTAAGCTCGCATGAGGTAAATGCAGATGTGTCACAAGGCTCGTCCTTGTCCTCTACGCTGTTCTTGATTTACATCAATGACCTACCGACCTGAACTACTTGCGACTTTTGTTGACTTCCATTGGGTTTATCAACTTAGGAGAAAGCAATGCCTATCTAGAAAGTTGCCGAAAAGCTATGAACGAATCTATTCTCTCAAAAATTCAATTAATTGTAGAATGGGGTAGATCTAACAGAACGACTACTTTAACCCTAGTAATCCCAATCTTGTTTTTTTTTGCAGAAAGTATTACAACACCCATAAACAGCACCGATAATTAATGGGCTCAAATCTCCTTCGATTCAGAAGTTCAGATGTTAGATTTACATATTTCCAGCGATGTCGCAGAAAAAAATATAATCGATCTCCAAAAGAGCAAAAGAATGTTTCTCGTTCATTAGGCGATGCAACTTTTACTTTACTCTCCATTGGAGGTCTTAAGACTTTATAAGGCTTACGTTAGGCGTACTAGGGAGTTTAACTCATTTGTATGGAGTGGACGACTACATCGGTTATTTTCGCAGCCGGTTTGTTAAAATACTTTAAATTCAATGTATTAGAGGAATATGAGAAAATAAATTTGAAACCTCCAGTCTTTCAATTTTCAATAAAAGGGCTTTGTCCTCTATATTATTACTGTGAGTCATTCAACAAGCTCTCCCTTGGTAATATGCTTGTATTAAAAAAGCAGTTTGTACACATCATCCATCGATCAGGTTAATCTGATAACTGACAATCATGTAGAGAACATGTTGTCACAACATTTTAGTACCCAAATCTACGGTATATAAAAACATCATTATATTAAAGGAATTAAATTAATTGACCCTTAAGGAAGGAGCCTGACATTCGCTTCAAAATTTATTTTGTTGTTGAATTAGTCAAATTGTTCCGAATTCTTTGCGCTTTGTTTACAATGCATTTAGTTCTAATCTGGTATACTTAACATTCTTTAAATCGAACGCTATATCCATCTCCTGTTGATTGCATTGCAAATCACTGTCACCGCACACCACTCGATATGAAGTGTTTATTTTAAAAATATTATCGCCAATAATATATATTGCCAATACCTAAATGATTAGCGATTAGCGCTAAAATATTTCTATTTACGTTCATTTTCCGTTTGTTGGCAGATTTTATCTGACTTTAACTCCCAAAATGGTTTGACGGGCGGAATGTAAAATTTTTTGCACACATTGGTTTAAAACGCTACATTTTAAGATATCGCAGCGATTAATTAAGCCACGAAAGTTTATCGTGACTTGCGTCGATAAGGGATGTGCGCATGTATTACATTGTTCCGATAATGTTTGATTGGTGATATAAAATAAAATTCCAATTTGATTTGTAATTCTATAATTACAATAAATGTTAATTTATATTTATTCATAATATGACTTTTTGTTTTATAATAATAATGTTATAAACGACTTCAAATAATTTAATTATTATATATTTGTTTAATCAGATATTAAATATCTTATTTCCTTCTTTAGCTTACTATTTTTTTACACGGTTCTTCTTACAGACTACCAATATCATTAAATCTCTTCAACTTTTCGGGAAAGTTGTCTTTATACAGCACCGGATCGGCACGAAATTCGACCGTTTTCAATGGCATGCTACCGTAAATTTTCGAAAACCGATCGATACACGCTGATCGTTCCTTCATGTGATTCAAATCGGCCGATAACATTTCGGAATTTGTACATTCGGGGCATTTGAATTTTTTGCGAGGCGCCACCTTAATTGGAGGTTTATTAGTAACATTTGCAACAAGAAAATTCATTGCAATATCTTCGCAGTTCATTTTCTCGTCAACCCACTCTTTTATATTACCCGGCATCGAGTTGGTATACATGTAGCTCCAGAACTACAAAAAATAAATATTAGTTTGATAGTTATATATTTGTCCAATCTAACTGTACCTTATGATGAAACGCAGCTCCGGTCAACACCATCGAAATTTGATTAGTCCATTCCGATTCATAAGTCCATGTATTCGTCGTATTATCCCAGACATGTATGCGACTTGGAAAGCCAACAATCCGATCGGGAAATTCGCGCCATACTTCATAACCAAAATCTAACTCATCTGCGGTCAACATGATTATGTCGTCATCAATCGTTAGAATCGCTTCCGTTTCAATTTCTTCGTACGGATAAAACCGATTCGACAATTTATTCTCTTTTGTTTTAATAATTTTTAACGGTTTACTAATTTTCTGGAACATGGCCAAATGAGGTGGCGACTTCTTTTGATTGTTCCAAATAATAATGATTTTTTGCAGCGACTGAACCACAGCCAGTTTCTGGACAAGAGTCATTAAACTTTCCACCCGATCGTATGTTAATATAACCGCCGTGAATCCTTGTGACTTTGGGGCGATCAATGGTAAAAATAATGGATTTTTCGTCGATTTTGGCAGTGGCTGAATGTTCCAGTCTAAGTAATTTTTTGCTACGTGCGGCTGAATGCGATCGTTAAGTTCGTCGAGCATTGTATGCACAATGGTCTCGAGAGAGTTAAAGTACCTTTCGTATAGCCATTTTAAATGGCTGCGTAATTCGATTCGATGATCTAATGTGATACCGTTTAGTATATCATAGATACTACTCATACTCGCCTCGTTTATAGTTATGGCTGCAAGTTTCCAGTCTATGATCTAAATAACAAAATAAAACATATTTAAAAACTAATCTTGTGGTCTACCTAAAAGATTAACGGCCGCATGGGACAAGGAAGGAAAATGGAAGGAAAACAAGGTCATCCACTGATTTGGAGGCTACAACAAAATTTTGTACCACTTTCGAAAACTACTAAGTGTTGTAGTTGTAAAGCAGTGCTTATTTCATTCAAGACTTAGTCATATTACTAGATGTTATTGTACATAATTTTGAGAAAAATGGTGCAAACTGCAGACCAACATTTTAAGGAAGTTCTTGATGTCGCAAGAAGCTGGGTTAAATATAGAGGACAGCATTTTATGGAAATAAAAAAAATATTTTCAAGTAAACCTGTTATTAAAATGTTTCAATATGGAGAAGAGACCGAACTCACACTGATGCCAGTAAGGAACGCTACGGAGCAATACTAATTGCAACGATGCACTAAAGACGTATTCATTTGCGTAAACAAACATCATGTCAACAAAATTACCATTACAAAACCTCCTACAGAAATAAAACGATCGACTCATCCGTCTGCAGACACTCCCATATTGGATTATCACAAAAATCGTAGTTTTTGTAAATAAAGCGTTTCATTTTTAAACATCGCAAGTTTATACGCCTTTTTTGGCAATAAACTAAAGATTTATCAAAAATCAATTTCGGATGGGGACTTCGACAATTTGTATTGATTGGATGCTTGCTATATGGGTCTTCCATGTTTCAACTTTTCCTGCAGAAGAAATGTATCAACTCACAGTTAGGAATGGTAATGAGCATGCTCCGATAGAACGGATCAATTACCAATTTCAGTTGGGACCGAACTTTCTCAAATAAAATTGCGCGGAGCGATACCTAGATGTACACTATAGGAATCCTTTGGATAACAGACTTGAGCATCGTAGAGAACCGGGAAAAAGGCACTGAATCTGCCCATTATAGCATACTGGACATGAGCAGAATGATGCAATGCCTCCCACCCCATATAACATTCAGTTTATTAAGAGCCTGTACAGTCTATGAATTCAGCTTCCACAAACGAATTAAGCGTGCGAAACGCCATCAGAATTGGGTCAAACGGCATGAAAAATAAATTGTTTGTTTTAAGTTTCAAAATCTAAACAAAATCTTCTAACAAGCAATTAATATTCATGATGTGTATGTAACTAAAGCAATTAATATCCACCTCAAAAATGGTAATAAACAATTAAAGTCAATCTTTAACAAACGATTAGAAATAATTCATTATTACTCAAGGATAAATAAATTTAATCTTACCTCAGCGAATGGCAGTATATCAATGTTATTCAATACAACTGGTATACATAATGATGTCATGGCTTCGAGCAAGCTCATGTGATTTAAATTGCCATCCATTGTGATTAGGCAAAATTCACCAAGCTCCAATAAATTCGGATATTCGTATACATCTTTTGCCGGATAGCTGCAATAGTAGTTGCCATTTTCTGTAAGATGTTTTTGTGTCGAATATTCTGTTTGGTATTCGTTTTTACCGCACGCTTTTAAATATAAAATCTTCTGCTGATTAAACGCAATCTCATGAAATATGTTAATCTGGGGTACAGTCATGGTTGCGCTCGAGGCAATCAATAGGAATGGACGGTCATCTGATTCGTGTTTCAGAATATTTTTGTAGTTAATTTGATATACGTGCGGACTATAGAACGGAAGTGATATATCGAAACCGCGTCGATACGACCATGTGTCTAATTTAGCGCTAGCAACCAGCGCGTTCGCAGTTGCAAATTCATCCAAATTCGGAGCAACCATATTTATGAGGATATGATTTTCCCCATTGTTCCAACTAGAAACAAATTATTTAATTTTATAATAGTTTATTGAGCAAATAACAACACTTACTGTGGTAGTACAGCCAGTGCTTTTGATACCAGATCATGGTCCACATTGAAGAGGTTCAACAAATCAATCGATGGTACCAAGATGCATGCCTCATTCGGATTCGACGTATAATACGGGCTATTTATTATCGTTTTCAGAATTATATAAAATTCCTTGGTAATTGAATACGCCCTCGTCCCTTTTGTGTCCGCATAGTATTTTAACGGGTACACATAAATCGAAATCTTCTCGGAATTCTTTTGTCCGCATCGATACACATTGAAACAATCCCAGTATGAGCAATTTCGATTCTTCGGTTCCACCAGAACATTATCGTCGGGTAGAACAATCTTTGGTATTTGGGTCAAATCTAGCGAGACTCGAGTAAATTTTTCTGAATTGTAACTGTCTAAATTATACAGTTTTTTCTTTAAAGCTAAAAAACTTAAATAAATTAAAAAGCAGAAGAACACACACGGAACACAGTAACTCAGACAAAATCTTATTTTATTCACATTTTTTGGTTTTTTATTTACAAAATTTATGTATTTTATAATTGCCATTGCAGACATACACGATATGATTTGAGGCGAACACTTTAATTAATTCATGATAATGTAATTAAATTAAATTTACGTGCGAATGCTAACTTTTTTCTTTTACAATTTTTCGTGTTTTGCTCGTCAAATCAATCAGCACGTAAGAAAAAATAAACAAATCAATTTGACAGTTCGTTTGACGTGAGAACATATCGATGTCGATAACATTTGATCGTGATACCTGTTTGTAAAGCAACCTTTTCTAATGTCAAACTAATTTGCTATTGTACATAAATAACATAATTTTAAGCCGATTATAATAACATCTTCTAAAATATGATTATTAATATTATTTTAAAGAAAATTTTTCAAATTTTATAATTTCTGTTATGTACCTTCCAATATTGATCAAACTGCATATTGACAATCGATTTGTATTGATGGGTTTGTTACCCTAGCAACCAGTACAAGTAGTGAATAGAATTGGTGAACTCGTTTACTCTATAAAATAATATATAAAAATCCTCATGTTGTACCTTCCGTCAGTGTTTAACCAGTGCCATTGCGTATATGTATACGGCCAAGTAGAAGGCAAATAAAAAAATAGGGTTTGCATATATGCAGGCCCAAAACACGAAAATAAACTCACACGATTGCTATGGAAATTATTTTTTGTTAAGATTTTTTGTGATTTGATTTACTTATATCTCGTAAATGTGTCAGAAAAATAAATTTTAGTTCTCTTGAGGATGAACTATGTTTAATTTTCTTTAATCTTGATAGATTGTTTTTCATTTTTAAGTTTCATCAGATTTTTAATACAAAGTAAGCGTTTATTGTTTGTAAACAAAGTATATACATACATTGTTTATTTTGATTTGATAACATAATTGATTGCCTTCAAAATACAATTTAACAATATCACGTGACACGAGCGAAGGTGCCATTATTGGGTATTTATGTCATTAACTTTTTAGTTCATTTAGGTAAATTGTTTATATAGTTTAATTTATATTTCTATCAAGCGACCGAATTATAAAATAAATAGAAAATTTAATAAAATAGGTGCCAAAAATCAACTATAATACAAGCCGTATAGTTAACAAGGGAATATCGAAACTTCACCAGATTTGTAATGAGAACGACATGTGCAATAATTTATGAAAATAAAATTAGTTTTTTAGTTTTGTTATAAAATAGGTATGAAAAATAGTAAGTATGAGAATAAAATAATATAAATTATAAATTTAATTTTGCGTTTCTATTTCCAACATTCTTTTAAACTTCGATAAAATTATTGGAAATCATATGCAAAAGTGTTGCGTTAGAGAATCGCAAAAGTGTTACGTTTGCCTATCATTAAAAGTGAACAATATGCGAACGAATACTTCCCTAAAAGGTCTAATTATCTTGGGATTGAAACACCGTATACGGTTCGTTTTTTGCTGCAAAATTGATTCGTTTGCCAACTATTGTATAAAGTGTAGTATTCGTTTATAGATCGTAAACGGTTCATCTTGTTTAGCGGGAAGACATTGCAATCTGTCAGTTTATTACACATACATTTGTGTGAGCTGGGCTTAATAGTTTTCTCTGGTAGGAAAAGGGATATGGTATATATCTCCCGGTTACTCGGGACTAGGTTGCCCATTGAACCTAAATAATTCTTATCAAACAGTTTGTGTCGTGTAACGAGTACTTTAAAAATTCTCTGTACAATTTTGACGTTTGGTTTTCACGTCAACATCTCCAGCTACAGTTTGTTATATTTTTCATTTGCGTTCAGAATTAAAAAGAATATTATGATGATTCAAGAGAACTTTGACTTAATTTAAACATGAATATTAATTAAAAATATATCATTCTATTTAGTGTTCTTAATTTTATTTAAATATTTGAAAACCTATATAAATATTTATTGTGTTGCGAGTACGATCGTATTCGAGGAGCAAGGACACAAGTCTAGCAAAATTAATTTTTTGCCGTGGCGGTAGATTTTTCTATAAACCAAAGAAAAATGTTTGAAATTACGGACACGCAGAGTATATATTTGTGATGGACCTTGATTGGGACACGTATCATAAATAACATATGTTTTATATTGCAGAAATTGGCGTGGGGCTGGTAGGTTTTGGAGTAGCATTTTTGTTCCTTGGAATGCTGATGCTGTTCGATAAAGGGCTGCTAGCGATAGGAAATGTAAACAAAATTATTAGTGCATAATCTATAAACTAAACTTTTTAATTTAACGGTTTGGTATAATTTTAGATACTATTCATATGTGGGCTTACATGTGTCATAGGTGTGGAGCGAACGTTTCGATTTTTCTTTCAAAAACATAAAGTTAAGGCAACCATCAGTTTTGTTGGTGGTATTATCATAGTTCTAGTGGGCTTTCCTATAATCGGAATGATCGTTGAAATCTACGGATTTGTCCTGTTATTTAGTGGTTTCTTCCCTGTTGCAGTTAATTTCTTAAGGCGTGTACCACTTATTGGCACTTTCCTCAATATGCCCGGGGTCAGTAGGTTGGTCGACCGATTGGCGGGCGATTCAAATCGAACAACGGTATGATTATAAATCTAATTTATTAACATAAATAGGATAAAATACATTTTTTGGAAGACAATTATTTTTTGTAAATATATATATAAATAAACAAACCCTTTTAAATAAAGATAAATGTAAACATTTCTAATTAAATAATATTTGTTTTTATAAATCATTTCAGGAGGATTAAAAATATGTGTTGCTCAATAAAATTCCAGTTTAACATTCCTATTTTATTATTTTTGTTTATTTATTTTTTAGCATAATTAATTTTTAGGCCCTTTATCAAATTAAACAATTCCTTATCTAACACTGATTTTAGAATTTCACATTTTTTTAAAACTGGGTCATGGAAGTGCTCATTTCATTCGATATTGCAGGTGGAAATTAGAGCAAATGTTGTCGGCATTAAAGCAACTGTGTTATCGACTTAAAAAATTGACAATTGTAGTGTAGTGTACGTAAAGTAGTACCCTTGTTTAACAGTGCGTATTTTGGTCAACATAATTACATACAAATAAAACATCATGAGCAAGTGAGTACATACAACAACTTATCATTTTATAACTGCGTTGTGTTTTAATTATAAATACTACAATCTGATATGTTCAATATCAAAAAAATGTATGTATTATTAATTTAATCTGTAATATATACATATTATAATTCGGTTAGCGTTGATAAAATTTTGACAATTTCAAAAAATTACCCAATAAACAGTGTGATACATTTTCGAACCTCGGATGGATTTATTGATTTAACTCCGACAAACCGATAAATGTAATACATATTAGTAACAAAATCATGCTGACGGCATACGTATTAGAAACATTTCTCAAATAAATTTGGTTGATTAATTTGCCTAACCAAGCAGAAATTTGTAAGGTTGATTGAAAACAAACATGCAACCTGTAAAATTATTGTTGCATTCCTTAATAATTTTATAGTATGTACCATCGAAAAACGGCATGTGATTTTTATGTTTCCGCTCTGCGGTAGAAAGCACCGCGAACTGTATCCACGACGCGAGATTATAACTAATCGTGTTCGTACCAACATAATAAAATTAAATTTGAACATATTGTTTTGAAATTTTGACTCGTAGATGGAAAATCTGTAAGAATCTCAACAATCAGTTTCTAACGAATGAGAATATTGGTTTGAAAAAATTAAGGTGGATTTACATATCCGATGATTTATCTGCGCCGAACATCACGTGACACATTCAACCAATCAGAAAGAAGTTCTTCGCCAAATTTTTGGCACGGCGAAGACATAAACAAAATTTATCTTTTCGGCGCGACGTCACAGCACACTTAGATAAAAAAAAATTTCTACGATTTTTTTATTTTTTTATTTTTATATCCATGCCATTTGTTTTGGGGCCGAAGCACTCCCTGCTCTTTCGCGGTTTTGTGTGTAAAATACATATTGTTTATCTATGTATGTGTGAAAAAACCGTCGAATATGTAAATCATCGATAATATAGCGTTCGCCGAATTTTCTGCGGCAAGCAGCTTCGCCGAAAAATCGTCGGATATGTAAATCCACCTTTAGTCTTCTCATAAGGGTTCGCGACGACTGATGTTGTATTACGCACATTAGAATTGAATCCCACGATTGTGTATTTAATCTAGAGTACTGAAAATAGACCAATGTACGCAACAATCACAATAAAAACTATTACAAACAAAATAAAATAATAAATTCGTAAGCACGAAGTTTGGAGTGAGAATGAAATATAGAGGGAACATATGAAAGAATTAATTTAGTAGGCTAAGCAGTAATTTGCTAGTACTACAATACGTACTATATTATACAATATTCCAATGTACGTAATACAACGCCAGTCGTCGCGACATGTGGTCCTATTGTGGTTTTCCCCAGGAATAGGGAATCGGGAATTAGTGACGTATTTCTAGCAGTCTGGAATTTTTTGTTCTCCAAAGTGTATTTTGGCGTTTGGGAATTTTTGTTATTGGGAAACAATTCCATTTTATGGCAGTTTTGACGTTAATTTCGCTCCATTATTTTTGTTGGAAATTGTAGTTTGTACATTTTCAAATTTTTAAACATCATTTTTTCTAGTAAATATATATTTAAAAATAAATTAAACTTGTAATAAGGTCGCAATATGTGTTTTAGTGTATAAAAACCAAAATAAAATAATTTTCCCAGAAAAATTATTCTCAGTCTACCAGAATGTACACTTGGGAACGGGAAATAAATATTTGGCAATTAGAGCAATTTGTAATTGCAGCAAAACATTTTCCCAATTCCCTAGGAAAGCCAGAATAAGGCCACAGATGAGAAGACTGATTTTTTCAAATCAAAAATGCCATCCGTTCGAAACTAATTGGTATGATTTTTACAGATTTTCCATGAGTCAAAAATTTAAAACAAATGTAAAATTTATCCGCGGTCCAGAGTTAGGGGACGAAAAATTATGGGGTGGTTGGGAAGTTGATTGTGTATAAGTAAGTAAGTAATTATATCGATTATCATAGTTGTTCTCACTCAGATTGACCCTAAATAAAGTATATTCCTACGATTGTATATTTAATCTAGAATACTGAAAATAGACTAATATGTGCGGAACAATCACAATAAAAATTATTACAATAGAAAACAACGTATTGTTACGATCCGACCTATTGGGTTGATGGTCCCATTTACTTTTTTTTTTGAGATTAGTGATATCTGGGGTTGAGTAGTGGTACTAAATAAAGTGGTTTTATGACCCTAATCTTGTTGTATAGCGGATTATAGGTAGTTTAGAACATAACCTCTGAACACAATAACTTACGTATGTGTGATATTTGGGAGATTCGGTATGCGGAAAGAATAAAAGCGAAAATGAATAGTGGGAAAATAATAAGTGGTGTTAGTGAAAATAGTGGTGTAATTAAAAATTGTAATTAGTGTATTACGTGAATTAATAAATAATTGTGGAAATTATTTGTTGTTGTGATTTAGTGTAGGTATAAAAAGTGGTAATATTATTGGCGGAATATTTCGGGAATATGTTATTCCAGTAGTGGCGTAAATATTAAATTATTCAGAGATTATTGCCGGTATTTTCGCGTGTATTCTGGAAATGTTTGATTTATGATACTTAGTGTTGTAACCGTCAAATTCTATAACAATATCCACAATCCAGTGCAAGTAATTGCTGTGAAAAAATTACCGACATTTTCGGGAATACTTTTTCTGAAGTTAAAAAGTAATGTTGATCGTTAACCGATAGACCAAATTCTTTAGAATTGATTATAGCGGTGGCATTAAATAGGAAATAGGTCTAGTATATTTAGGGAATTATAACTTCATTTAGAGATGTAAGATGTTGAACCTAGATAATTACGAGTCCGAAAGAAGTACATATAAGCCCAGAAAAGTATCGATGAAAAGGAGAATACATGCGAAGTTATCAAATCAAATCACGTGAAATAGAGGATTCTGTGAAATTTTTGTTTGGTTTTTGATAAATGATGTTACAAATTTTGGAACAACAAAAACTAACAACCCTTCGGCTTTGTGGAATCAAGTGATATGGCGAAGAGACAGCAGATATGGGAAATCAGCTAAGCCAGCTCGAATATGATGGCAAATATGTATTATTGAAGAATATGATGAAAAAGATGTTAATGATTTCAGGGATGCCCTTGTAACGGAACAAATCGAGTATGATATCGCCCATAAAAACAAATCCGATGTGTTGATTCGACGGAGAAAAAAGGCAGGAATTGCTACGCACGAATGGTGTGATTGAATACGTCGTAAGGAAAAACGATAGATATTATACAGGTATGGCGATGCTCTCGTGTGATACCGAACAGTAATTATAGAAGATGTAGGTTTAGTCAGACTAGAAGATGTAACAGGAAAGAATGCTGGTCAGGTCGAATAAAGTTTGACGGAGTGGTTGGGCATGGCTGTGAGCTGGTACAGTGAGGTATATCAGGAGGCGATGCTGGCCAAGGTGAGTTGAAAATGTGGATGGTTTATTCATATTAAGATAGATTGCGAACATAGGTGGGTATTATTTCAAATTCGACTATTGCGAAAATATACTCACTGAAATTGGTCGCTTGGGCCAATATTTAATAAAAGTGGTGATATCTATGTTTAAATATTGTTACTCGGGGTACTCATAGCATTCCGGACCAATTGAGAGTAGGCTTTTCTATATAAATTTATGCGAATCTAGAATGTTCCCCTTTGTATATAATTATTATATAGGAGTGTTGACTTGTGAAATTGAACTGTTGAAAAATAATTAGTAGTCATTCCTGCGCATGTATGTATACCGTATTCTGGTTTGGTCAGTTAACAAAACATCCCTAATCTTTATTTTTTTTTTATATATTATTTATATTTATGTATACAGATTAGTTTTGGTAAATTAACTAATAACTTTCCTTTTTTATTTTTCATGATTTTCTCTTCGATATTTTATGGCGTAATAATATACGTGAGTATGCAAATTCGTTCAACATTTTTGTTCATTGATCAATAGATAGTAGGTACAATATACGCACACTTTTTGTGGTTCTTTACACTCCAGAGTGATTTTTAACCGAAATCGTTCCATCGGAATTGGTAGGTTCTATAGGAGCTTTTTGTTTTTGGCGAATATTTTGGAAAGCAGATCATTTACGAGAGAAACGACTAAGAACTAAAAAGTTTTAGATCAAATTTGCAGCAATACCGATTCAAACCAGTTACCCAAAATTTAGGCAAAAATGACGATTTTTGAAAAAAGAAACGCTTTGAAAAGCCCACAAGGATTGAGTGATTGGGATGAAACTTCATTCTTAAGCTTTTTCTATAAATTGGGAGATTGCATTGATTTTTGGCCCAAAATCGGTACACCGATAGTAGTAGCTTCCACAGAAGCATTTTGTTTGCTAATACATATTTTGAAAAGTATATAGCATTTACGAAAAAATTATTAAAATCAAAAATATTGTAAATTAAATTTCAAACAAAATTAGTTCAGATCAGTCTTAAAATTTTACCGGAAATGACGAGTTTTGATAAGGAAAAATTTTATTTCACCAAAATTCGGCATTTCTACAGTCGGCGGATTGGCTAGTAGGAATGAAACTTTATACTTAAACTTTTTCTATTAATTGGGATATCCTTGTGTAATTTAATGGAAATCTGTGTACCGGAAGCGGCTGTTATAATATACGTGAGTATGCAAATCCGGAGCTTTTTCAATTTTTGCAATGATGTTGAAAAGTTTAGCATTTACAAAAAACGACAAAGAATTAAAAGATTCCAAGAAATTTAAAGGTTAAAGGTTTTCTGAAATTTAAACAGGAACAAGGATTATAGAAGGCAGTTTAACCAAAAGTCCGGTTTGCTTAATTTTCCACTTTATAAATCAAGTGTGGTGTATTCGAGATCTATGTATTCATCGAGATGTATGAATCCATGCGTAAAAGAAAGTTGGGGCCCCAACATATTCACACTTCTATTTTTTTTATTCACTTAACCAAACTTATAGTTCAAACGAACTTAGTAAAATCGAGCAAGTTGTTAGATATTGAGTCGCCTTGAGTAAATATAACTTGTGACCAATCAAGGCTATGCCCCGTATTTCGATCGGTACTGAATCGTCTTTAAGTTTTTTGGAGGGACAACTAATATCCATATAAGACATTTGATGAGAGAATTTCTAATTTATCGACAATTTCAATTCACTGATCCATCGACTAATTGCATTTTAATTTTCCATGAATTAGCCGCGGCTTTTTCCGGAAATAAGTTCTAAAAGATACTGCCTTAATTTCCTTGATTGGTAAATATTGTGATCACCACCCTCTTAACCTATCTCTTGTTTGAGTCCCTAAATTGTGGATTCGGAAGTGGAAGCCATAGGTCGCTTTTCTAAGAGTGTCTGCCTCTTTGCTGTGATACGGCTCTTTTTTAATAGTAGAACGTGAAATGTTTTGAGCCTCAGCAAGAAAATGGCTTTACTCTTAAAAACCACTTAGCAATTCGTCCGTGCCTTGAGAAATTAAAGTCAAAACTATAGCGGACTGAAGGCAACACACCTATTTAAATAACATTGAGTGGTTCTCCGTTTACGGGAACTCATGTCCATCATTTGACATTATGAAAAGATAACAGAATTAAAAAAACGACGAAAACGGGTTCATCGGCTGAGAAGCTGATGGCAACTGTTTTTTGGATAAGCTGGAATTCTGTTTATTGACATTTTATAAAAAGATAAAACAATGACAGGGCTGTACTATGTATCATTATTAGAATAGAGATAATCAGAAATTGTTGAAAAACGGTCCCATTTGGAAAGGAATAAACTGCTTTTCTATTAAAACACGACACCGGTTTATTGAACGGTCAAAGTTTTGGCTCGGAGGTAAGAGATTTTAGAACAAGGCTATGTCAGTAAATCTCATTTTGATAAAAAGCGTCTTGTTTCTGTTAGTTAGCCTCAAAACATTTCAAACGACCTCTTACGTATCTGTGAGCACTTCACATCACTTTCACAAAATGGTGCATTCAAATGAGTGTTCACAATAAATATTTTGTCCAATACTCAAATACCAAATTGCTTTCAACTTTGATTATCATAGCGAAAATGATCGGGGTTTCAATCTGAAAGCTTTATCTCTCAATGATGCTTTGTATTGCTAATAATCCGTCAGTTACCACAACCTTTTACTTTTTCTTTTGACGTTCGGCTGTTAGTTTCGGATTTTTTTGTTCGAAAAAAAAATCGATTGATGGAGGAGATAGTCATATCATCTTAACATGTTACAAATGACGATCTTCCACGTTTAATAAGGCGCATCTGAATCTTATCATCTGAAAAACGTTATTTGGGCACAAGGAGGGTTTAAAAAAATGTTATTTGGGCACAAGCAATGACGCACGCAATTTTTTTTGACGTCGTGCTGCAGTGTGCGTCAAGACGCTTTCGCGATGAACGTAGAAAGCATGATTAGTTTATTACTGTTAATTCTCATTTTCTCTGCTTTTACTACAACCTGATCACAATGGAAGTCTCATTATCGAGCCTCGACCTTATTTTAGATCCGCCTTTACAAATTGATCAACTGAATTTAACAATCAAATTTGAAAGATTTGAAATTTAATTTTATGCTAACCATATTTCAGTGTTAATAGATAATATAAATTCTAGTTCTAGTAGGGCGAAACGTTGTGCAGCAGTAGGATGTAAGTCAAATTCACAACGAATTGCAAACATCTCATTTTTTCGAATACCGGCAAAAATCGAGAGGTATGCATGGCAACAAAGTTTCATACATACATTTTTCTGAAATTTTAATGTTTTTGACTTACCTATTTCTAGCGCTAAGATGTGGATCGAGAGAATCGGACGACACGATTTGTTACAAAAATCGTTTCGTCACCATCGAATCTGTAGTCTACATTTTAACCCCGGAGACATTTTTAGAAATAATCAACGAATGCGTTTAAAATCAGGCGCGGTTCCGAACGCGATAAGTGTTTCTAAAATTAGTCCAAAACGAGAGGTAACCTTTTTATCTTTAAAAGTTAGTTATTATATAAATAATTTTTCCTTTTGGTTTCAGAATAGTGAAATAGACTTAGAAATAAATTCGACATCATCGACTTTGGGCGATTTGGTAACTTCTGATCAACACCTGTCAAGCTCGCCCGAAATTTTCGTAGATTTCTCACAGTTGTTGGAGATAAAATCTGAAGTAGATGATACACAAGTCGTAGTTAATTTGGACCCGTTGGCAATTCAATCTTTTTCTGAGGAGCAAATACCGGATTCACATTTAAAACAAGTTCGTGTACGTAAAATTTCTCATCTGACTAAAGACACATTTGCCATCAAGCGTATTGAAAATGTTACTCCTAGGGAAATTGATCACGGGTATACTAAAAAACGGAGAATTGTTGATTTAAAAGCGATTTTAGACATTCTAAAAGAAAAAAATTTGGTAGAATCTGGAAATTTGGACCGACTCGAAGAATTGTGCGTTCCTGTATTCGTGGATATCGACAGCGGAATACTATCAAAACTGTCAAACAAATTTACACCAGAATTAAGAGCTTTAATTCTAAATCTAAATTTTTACTCACCGAAAGCGTACAGTTTCGTCCGGCATAACATACTCACAGGACTTCCACAACCAAATATATTGTGTGAATGGTACAAAAATATTGATGCAAAACCAGGTTTTACATCTGAATCTTTTGATTTAATTTCTGAGAAAGTCACCGAGTTCTACAAGTCTGGAAATTTTTTATTTCTTAATTTAGTTTTTGATGAAATGGCCGTTAAATCTCAAATCGAATGGACTGGAACCCGATCTGAAGGCTTTATAGATGCAGGTGATGGAACAGAGACCGCAACCGCAGCGACATTAATGTTCGTGTTATTGGTTGTCTGTGTCCAAAGCGCTTGGAAAATCCCAATTGGGTTTTTCCCAATCACATCGATGACGGCTGAACAAAGAGCCAATCTTATTATACATAGTATACATGCCGTCTCTGAAACCGGTGCTAAACTTATTGGAGTTACGTGTGATGGAAGTGCAACGGATATATCAGCCGCAAAAATATTAGGATGTCATTGGAAATTGGGAACGTTAACGCCAACATTTAAAGTTTCCGGTCTAAATGACGAATTTCTGATGATACTCGATCCGATTAATATGATTAAACTTGCGCGCAATACGGTAGCATCCCGAGGTCCATTTCTTGATAGGCATAATACACTTATCGATTGGAATTATTTGAAAAAATTGGTAGAACTTCCCGAAGCGGCATTAAATAAATATTTTTCGAAGGATCGAATTAAATTAACGTTTGCGTCACAAATTTTGAGTGATTCGGTGGCTGACGCTTTAGAATACTGCAGCTCTACGTTAAAATTGGAGCAGTTTAGAAATTCTGAGGGCACCGTCAAATTTATACGAATCTGTAATAAAGTATTCGAAATTTTGAGTTCGCGTAAATTTTATTGTGATGGATATGAAAAATTTGATTCACTGAGTTCATCGAATTATAAAGAAATCTTAACTTTTTCATTATACGCTATAAATTATTTTTCAACACTAAAATTGCCCGACGGACAGCTTCTAGTCGAATCGCTACATAAGACTGGGTTTATTGGTTTAATACTAGGATTAAAATCAATTGAAATATTACATTCCAAATATATAAGTAGCGGGCTCTTAACTGATATTTCGATTTATAAATTCAGTAAGAATCACATCGATTTATTTTTTGGAGTGGTTAAAGACCAATTGAAAAATACGAATCCCACCGTTGGACAGTTTATAACAGCCTATCGAAAATTAGTAATTGGTAATACTTTACCACTGGAAGAATTACCTACGCTCGAACAAAATATTAATTCTTCCGTTAAATTTATAAATTCAACTATTTTAAATAAATTAACAACAAACGGTGAGGTTACATCAGAGCCTTATAAAAACATAGAAGGTTTAAACCATTTATTGGATGCTGTATGTGATAATATAAACGAATACCATGAATCTATTATTGCCTATATCGCCGGGGTGGTTGTGTTTCGCTTGCAAACAAAACTTCAATGTGAACAATGCAACAAATTATTAGAAACTGATAGACGTTGCCTGCACGAAGGAACTACTTTATTAAAATCATTAAACTTAGCACAGAAGTATAATGGAAAATTAAAAATCGCTTCTGAAGATGTTTTAAAAATTTGCCTAAACACCGAAAAAGTTTTAAAGCACATTGTTTTAATTCAGAATGATATTGAAACTTCGGTACTGGAGAAAACAACTTATGCCAAAGTTTTGATAAAAACACAAACTGTTTGTAAATCAAGACTAATATTTACGAATAGCGACCATATTCATAATAATTTTTTGATAAGAGCTATCATCGAAGAATATTTAACTGTTAAAGAATTTTATATGTCACAACGTAGTGCTACAATTGTAGTTTTTAATTAAGTTGGACCTAATGGATATTTATTTAATTTTTGTTAATGAATTTTTTTTTATTATACTTGAAAATGTTTACTGAATTTAAGAAATGTTATTTTTAATTAATAAAAAATCTGTGTCGTGTTAACCAAACCACTTGTGTACATGCCTATGTTTTATTGGTAATGCACTCGTTATTAAACCTGCTGTTCAAATATCCTCGCAATCTCAACCATTAGAAAATGGCATGGTTCTAAATATTCAACAACTAGTTGCAAAATACAGTGTACTAATACTGAGGCAGTCAATGCCTCGAAAGTGAAAAAAGAGCAGATAAAAATCTAACTAGAACCCAGCCATCTCATTCTAGATTCCGCTAAAGTCGTCAGGATTTAACTAGTGTGTTTTAGTTGGTATTTTTCTATGTCTCTACATCAACGGTACTTGCATTTGGTCTTGTGATGACATTAGCACAACCAAGATAACTAGGATGGATACAATTTAAAACTATTAAAACTAATTTACACAACACTAAAAATAAAAATATATAAATAATATCGCTCTTTTTCATATGAAAAGACAAAAATAGGTTCTCCCCATTCTCCGTTGGTTTTGCGCAAACCGCTTCATTTGTAGCCACAATATCCTTTTCGGGTTAAATTCAATTGCATTTTTTTTGCAAAATACTCCAGATGTTATTTTCTCCAGATTACTTCTTAGAAATTTATTGGACACTTCGAGTTTCTTAGGAGATGTGTGTGTTACTATCCATGTTTCACACCCGTAGGAATGAGCCCACATACGCATACCTAAATTTGTGTCTACGTTATGATATTTCGGCTCAGTTCAACCGTTATCAAACTCCTAGGTGCACCATACTATGGAACAAAATACGAGGTTCAAAAAGGGGGTAACTTGACCGCCACATGATTCACACGCGCTGATGTACGTTCGTCATTCGCACTATATTATTGACTATACGGAATATCCTGCTTTGTCGGTGAATAGGTGAAGTAACCATTTTTTAAAATTTATGTACAAATTGCCGCGGAAAACAAAATTTAAATTTTACTGCCTGTACTAGAGCAAAAACGTTTTTCCTGCTTCTACCAAAAACAACTAATTGAGTGCCTCCGAATTACAATTAGAACAATACAAAAATATTATTGTAATACACACATAATGCAAATTATTAAATATAAAGTGTTGAATAATATAACCATATGTTTAAAATAATAACATTATAATAATTTTAAATTTGACAGTACATTAAATTGTAATAATAATTAGCATAAATTTGTACATCACTCTTGCTTGAAGCAGATAAAAAGTTTGACATTTTTGAAATTTTTAACTTTTTAACTTTTTATGCGGTATTTAAACCAATTGAAACAACTCTACCCCTATAAACCGACCGGTGCAAACAAAACCTACAAACCATATACGGCGACGCCACAGGAGAATCTGGCAGA
Organism: Nephrotoma flavescens; assembly: GCA_932526605.1. Lineage (NCBI taxonomy): Eukaryota > Metazoa > Arthropoda > Insecta > Diptera > Tipulidae > Nephrotoma > Nephrotoma flavescens. Next base: position 39,689,492 of record OW052220.1, read on the forward strand.
TGCCGCCAGCGTATTCGAGATAGTTTAGGTTGTAGAATGAGCGCCATTGTATTCTATTCAATGCATGGATTTCGATTTGCTTCATCAAAGTGTGTGTTCGGACAGCTATTCAAATTTATTGGCTGGCTGTGTCGTGGTAATACTACCTACTAAATTTAAAAAAAAATAATTATACAGTGCTGCTGACGTGAAAGTTTTCTAATTGAATGCTTGATACGGAGAAACTTCAAGAAGACTTAGATAGAATTAGTGAGTGGTGTTATCGAAACTCACTATACTTAAATGACGTTGCAAATTATTATAAATTTTGAGATGATTACACCACATAAAACATTTTCTGGAAGCTCGAAGAGCCAAAGAATTAAATTAGGAAAACTATACATGTGAAGATCAGTTTCGGATATCAAACACTGATTTCGTAGAAAAAAAGCGTGACAATGTCTGCAAAGAGATTAAACTACATTTAATAGGATTACGTTCATTCGTTTTAGGGCTATTAAAGTAAGGCAGAAGTCATTTGCACCTGCCTGCACATTTAAAGACATTTTTTCTAATTTTCTTCAACTACGAAGTTGCTCTTCTATCGTTTGGAAGTTAGAACAAAATTAGAGGATTGATGAAAATAGGTATGTTACAAAGCTATGGCTTAAAAGCCGCGTTAACGGCCCACAGCCCCTCTCACTTGAGCCCGACACACGATAGTTTGTTATGTCTGTTGTCAATAAAATCGGTTACCGATAAATTTCTCGACAGTTCTGTTTTCTTAGCCAACTCCCTACGGCGACGACGAAATGGGTACGTTACAAGTATGTTAGATCATTGCTGTATAAAAGAGAAAAGGGTGCGTTTGTTGGCTAAAAATGTAAGTGAAGTTAATGTTTAAACAAAAATTAACTCCCATCTTATATAAATCGTGCGTACGTCACTGGTTAGTGGTAGTGGGTAGTTTATTGCTCGAATGTTTGATTCATTTATTATTCGCTAATATTATTAGTTATCTTTTATTATTCTGCTTAAATATTGGTTATGAAATCCATTAATCCATTTTACATTTTCTTCTTCACATTTTAGCTCCATATTTTAAAGAATTTCGATTTATTTGAATTCAGAGTGTTTGAAGCCCTACAATGTTATACTATTTTAACAACGGCCATCTTTAAACGTCTATTATTTCAAATATTTTGATTTTGAAATTTGATCATTTTTAGCTTCATGTAAGTAAACTTTTATAAAATATGTAGATATTATAAAAATTAAATTTATAATGTAAATGCTTGAATATTTTGTAAAATCTTGAATGTCTTATTTAGAAGGCGAATTCTACAATCGTTGCGAAAAAAAAACTGTAGTCGACTATGCAGTTTCGGAATAGTAAAGGCGAGAACCATATAATTATCGACAAATTTTCGAAATAAATTATTTCGTTTTTTGTCCTGGAAAATTCGAAACATTTTCGAAAAGTTAAAAGTCGGTTTTTCCTGGACTTGCACCTTTCCCCCTAAAAGTCGACTTTAGTAATTTTCACTACAGAAGAATATTTTGGTAAGAATTAAATTACCCCAATGTTTCTCCGTGAGGGGAATTATAGTAATTTTCAGAAAGAAGAGAAAATTCACAACCTCTACTTTTCCCCAAGATGATTCAAATTTTTAAATATGAGTGAATTTTTTTTACAAGCTTGTACAATTTTTTATTGTGCCTATAAAAATTGATTATGGATACATTAGGGCCATACATTTCAAGGTAATCTTAATCTAATCATGTTGAAATACCGTTCGGTTTCGGATATATTTGTTTATTGTGAAACAATATTAGTGTGTTTCAAATTGACCGCGTACCATGTGGGTTTTACATGTTAATCCATATTTATGAACCAAAAACATTTATATTAACTCTTACTCCCCACATTATACGGATATTGTCTATTGAAATAAACAAGATTTTTTTCTCTCGACGCCACACACAACCGCAATATGCACATACACAAGAAAAGGACTCGTATTGTAGATAATCCAATTAAAAAACTGTAGTAACAGCAACAATTAAATTTTAGATTGTACTCGTGGTGTGCCATCCTGATCACCAACTTCCCAACACATTTAGAGGCAATATTGAAATTAATTTATAAATTGGTTTTATTAGGGTGTACCGTTATGTGTCCGACTTTTCTAGTTGTTAGACTTTTTTGCTTGGTTCTTTATTAAAATTTTAGTCTACAATAATTATTTTGATGCTGTACACGAGCGGCTAATTTGCATAAGATGAAGGTGTGAGTGTCGTAAAGAACGAGTACGTATATTTAATGGGCTTTCTTCCTAATCGAGAATATTAGAAAATAACAAATCGATTAATCTTTATTTCTGTTGAAATAACCTGCTTGGCTCCAATTATGTATTTTGAATTGAACATCGCAACGCCGGATATGTTTTCATTTTCCTTATAATTTTCGATATGCTTACGTGTTTTGTACTCCTTGAATTTGAAAGTTAATGAATCATTATAAAATCTGATTTTCTCAATAATTTCAATATAATAAAAGAAAATTCCACGGATTGAAATTTATTTTAATGCGTTGGTTGGAAAAAATTTGCGCGCGCGGGATCGAAAAGAAAACCCATAGAATATGTTTTGAAAATATTTCATGTAGGTTGCGGTTGTATCTAACATGTCACAGAGTTTTATATATTTAATTGATGATGTGAGCTTGTGTGGTTGTTAATATTGATAAAATATACATAATTTTTAACTTATAGAATATCAGATTTTAGATTGTTGTTGTTATTGCGTTTGATATTATAAGCTTCTTAAAAACATAAACCATTAGGAAGATTGTTAACACCTCAACATTAAGGCGCTTTTTTCTTTTAAACAGCTACAAAATCATGTCGACCAACCCAATCTTCAAATATGTTTTCAGAACATTAAACATGGTATTATGTGTTGGTACAATATGTGTTACATATAGTCATCTCTAGCTGAATATATTTTTTGGCTGATTGGACCAATTCCAGCATTTAACCGTAGTAATTCAGACGGAACATTGACGAACACCAAAAAAGGGATTTCACCAAAGTTTATCATTAAACGGCTTCGCGCATTTAAAAAAAAGAAAATGTTCGTATTTTGTGTCTTCGTTCGTTAGGACTAAATTAAAACCAATATTTTTTACCAAATAACCCCGAAATGGCATCCGATCTCACAAATAGTTTTTCCATCGACCAAATTAGCCCGCCTCAATGAAACCCGTACCATAATTTGTTACACATATATATTACAATTTATTACAACAAATCCCGACTTTATTACAGTTACCGTAACTGTGTTACCGCCAAAATTGTAACTTTTGATAATTACATTTCATTTATTAATCCAAGACCATCCTTATGATTTTTCTAAGGGTAAATTTCACCCAAACGATTTTTACTAAACACTCATTGAAATCAAAAAAGAAACTAAAGGGTTTGGCATCGTTTGGTTCGTTTTTAAAATTAAACCCCAATTGGTTAGAGAATTGAAGGCAGTTGACCATCAATTGCGTTTCACTTCGCTGAATGGGCCAATTCTCGTTTGGAAGAAGATGAGCATCTTTTACCAAAAAATCATCTATCCGATTAAGTTCATTTTCCCTCGGCGATTATGTGAACAAGCAAAATGCCTGTATTTGGGCACATAAAACCCACAATTGACAATTGAGAAGCCAATACACCCAAAAAGAGTTACTGTTTGGTTTGGAATATGGTCCAAAGGCATCATAGGGCCATTTTTTTCGAAAATGAGTGAGAAGCCGCACTAACAGTCGGTGTCGACCGTTATCGTGTATGTTAACTAACTTTTTATTCCCTACGATTGAAGAGAAAGACTTGGCCGATACTTAGCACACAATATTCTATAAAATTTAATACAGTATAATCGGTCCCATCCAGGTGAATCAAGATTGTGTGGTGAAAACTGGAAAAATAAAGTTCAAACATGATTAAAACAAAGACGTCTATTTAATACTTTCAATAATTTATTACACAGGACCGCCACTAGATATCAAATGTTAGTCCACAACTCAAAGTTAATTTATTTCACACCACGATAAGGTTGACCTGCTCTTCTCAAGGCCCATAGAGTAACACTTGACTTAATATCTGGTGTAATACATTTTTTAGAGTAAAAAATCGACTTTATTTTACATATCTGAAGCCAATTCCTTCTAATCTGACACAAGAAAAGTGCTTCAGATGCTCATTAGCACACCTGCAGACCTATTCCTGTATACGATACGAAAACGAAAGTATAAGATTCCTATTCAATTTTAAATAAGAATCGTACGAATCTGATTCAATTCAAATATGAATTTTCCATTTTCGTTTTCGTATCGTATTCAGGAATAGGGGGGCAGGATAAAGTTGATGTGCACTTTGCAACGCTCATGGACTAGCATTTGAACCAATATCTGGTAGCGGTCTCAAGCTAAAATTGCCACTCAAAATGATTTATTACATACCTGAACAAGTTTAACATGTCCGAGTCACCGGTCCGTTGTAATATATTACTAAAAGTGGTAAAGGCGGGCTTTTTCTATATATCTGAAACCCATATCGTCTGAAGAAAATTCCGTTTACCAAAAATAATTTATTACTCACCCAGATGAGGTTGACTTTGTCTCTAGGCCAAAACTCATGAACAAACATTTGACCCATTATCTGACGGCTCTCTCTCTCTCTCTAGCATTTACATCCCATGAAAGGATTTTGCCGCCCGCACTATGGTCCTCCATCCGTCTCGGTCCATCGCTCTCGTCCTCCAATTTCGACATCATAATGCGAGTAGGTCTTGCGTCCGACGTCGTCACGCCAGCGCAGTCGGGGTCTTCCTCTACGACGTACATCGGCTGGGTGTTGATGGAACACTTTGTAAATCATTCGTTGTTGGTGAGACCTTGCAACGTGGCCGAGCCATCTAACTCGATTAGATTTGATGAAGCCGATAATATCGCTACCTCCGAGAAGTTGCTTTATTTCGTGGTTCATGCGAATCCGATATTCATAGTTCGCAACTTTAATAGGACCAAAGACGGAACGGATGACCTTCCTTTCGAAGGTAGATAATAATCTACAGTCGTTAGAGGTCATGGTCCAGCTCTCGCTTCCGAAAGTCAGCACAGGACTTAGTAGTGCTTTATAAAGTGCAAGCTTGCACGACTGCGAAAGATGTTTAGATCGCAATAAATTGATTGGGCGTAGAAAACTCGTTGTCCGGCAGCGATTCGGGCTTTTATTTCTGCCTGCATATCATTGAAGGAGGTTATAAGTGACCCGAGGTATTTAAAGTTTTCGATGCTATCAAAGTTATGGTCGCCAATTTCGAGATTTGCCATGGAGATGTTCCTGGGTGTTGTTAAAAATTTCGTTTTGGTACTGTTCACCTCCAAACCAAGTCTACTTGCGCAGCGATTGAGCGGGATGAAACTGTCCTTGAAGTCGCTAGGTCTTCGGCCAAGAAACACGAGATCATCTGCGTATCCAAGAATTTGGCCTGATTTAATTGAATATACAGCGCGAAGTTTCAATGTTGCTTTTCCTCACTACGTACTCAAGCGCCAAATTGAACAGCACAGGCGCGAGTGCATCTCCCTGTCGAACACCAGATGTTATTTGAAAGGAGTCTGATACAGTTCCTTCAATTAAAATTCTACATACTGATCCAGATGTTGTTAATTTACACAGCGAAACACGTTTCTCTGGAATACCTAGGCATATGAGCACGGCTCAAAGGTTGTCGCGGTTTATACTGTCATATGCCTGCCGGAAGTCTATATATAGTTGATGAATGGTTATGTTGTACTCCCAACATTTTTCCAAGATCATCCTCATGGTAAAACACTGGTCAGTGGTCGATCGGTTGGTACGAAAGCCACATTGATAGTCGCCAATGATGTTTTCGGCGAAAGGGATGAGTCTGGCAAGAACAACATTAGCCAACACTTTGTAAGTAGCGTTCAATAGAGCTATGCCACGATAGTTTTCACATTTAAGACGGTCGCCTTTTTTATGCAACGAACATATGAGCGCGGTCTTCCAATTCTCAGCAGCTCTTCTTGGTCCCAAATAGACACGATAGAATCGTAAAGATTTGTTGCAAGAGTAGCGCCTCCGAGTTTAATTAATTCTGCGGGGATTCCATCGAGACCGGGTGCCTTTCCATTTTTCACTCTACTAATAGCTACGTCTACCTTCCTCTACTGTGTGATATTCGACAAGGACCTCTTCACCTGCTGGAGATATTGCTCTAATGGGGGTCACGTCGTCATTCCGATTTAGCAGATTTTGAAAGTAGGTTTGCCATACTGAACGAACATCAGCCACGTTTGTTCTCAACTCTCCATTCCCGTCTTTGATGGCTGTACTTCTTGGGTGGAAGTCTTTAGTAAGATTCCTGGCATTGGCAAAACAGTTCCTTGAGTTTCCTATTTCCACTTTGAAGCTGATGTTTTCAATGCATGATTTCATATGTTCACGTTTCTTTTGTCGGAGGAATTTAATCGTGGCCTTCCTAGCGTGTATATATTCTGCTTGAGTGCTTCTAGTGTTGCGAGCCAACATTTTTCACGAAGCTTTCGTTTATTTTCCACGACCGGGCGGCATTGATCATCGAACCAATCATTGCGGCATCTCGGAGGTCTTCTTCCGATAGTGTTTTGCGCCGCGGTGGTTATGGCTGACTGTATAGCGTGCCACTGCTCCTCAATGTTAGAGGGAGCTTCTTCATTGTTGCTGGACCGCTCTAAATAGTTAGTGACAGCTGATTGGTAACTCTGCAGTGACGCTTGGTCTTTTAGAGCATCGACATTCCATCGAACGGTTTTTTGTGCTTGTCTGTTGAACGTAGATGATAGTTTGCGCTTATATTTAAATATGACAAGCATATGATCGCTGTCCATATCTGCACCTCTGTAAGATCTGACGTCAGATATGCTGGTAGAGTATCTCTTAGACACCATGACGCGATCGATTTGGTTTTCCGTTCTTCCATCATGCGATCTCCACGTTACTTTGTGGACTCTTTTATGTGGAAAAAACGTACTTGATACAACTAAGTTGTACATTATTGCCAGGTCGGTGACGCGTTGGCCGTTGTTGTTACTAGTTAGGTGCAGGCTGTTAGGATCGATGTGCGATGTATTTTCTGCACTCCTACCGATTTTTGCATTAAAGTTGCCCACGATGATTTTAATGTCGTGGCCGTGGGGCGGTATGTTATTGATGACTTCCTCCAGCTCGACAAAGAATAGATCTTTGATGTCATCAGATTTATCTTCGGTGGGTGCATGTACATTAACGATCGTGATGTTAAATTTCTTAGGGCGAAGTCTGACCGTGCATATCCGCATGTTGATAGGGAGGAAAACGATGATAAATATGATGCTTGACGCGCCGATGGATGAGGAAGCCAACTCCAAATTCTCCTCCGTTCTGATGGCCGCTGTAACGAAGAGTGTAACATTGGTGGTGTCATGGATCCCACTTCCAGACCATCTGAGCTCTTGTAGTGCAAGTACGTCTAATGTGTAACTTTTTGCTTGGTTCGAAAGGTTCTGGAGATCTCCAGGTCTTAAGAGGCTCAGTACGTTCCATGTTCCCATTTTTAAAGCGTTGTCCGTGTACAATTTCCGAGGTCGATTTTGTGATGAATCCGATATGGTTATCCGAGGCCTTTGATTAGGGTTCATAACTTGATAGTTTTTATGAGGGCAGGTTGTTGGCACCGCTCAATCCGCTTGTTACGTGTGTGGGTCACGTACTGGTGAGAATCTTAAGTCATCCAGTCCTACCTTGAACACATTTATATAGCGAGCCACTTGATACAAGACTGATGCCCGCTTCAGCCACACCTAACCTGGAGAATAGACGCTGATTTGGTATTGGTTTTGAGGCGTCAATAACTCGCCCTAACATGTAGTGTCCATGACTATAAACAGGATTTAGCTGCTCGTCTCCACTACACCGCCTGATTCACTTAGAGTTACCCAGAAAGCACCGCGAGAAGGCATGAATCTCGGACTTCGCCCCTCTCGGACTTCTGATGGCGGTCTGGTGCAATAAATTATTGAAAGTGGTTAAATAAATAGACGTTTTAATTTTAGTTATGTTTGAAGTATATTTTGGCAGTTTTGGCTCCAAAAAATTCTTGATTCGCCAGGATGAGACTGCAATACTTTATTAAACTTTAAATGACTTCATCTAAATGACCGCCTCTAGAATTGAAAAAAAAAATCGATTCTGGAACACCGCATGAATAATGTTGGATTTAAGGTCATCGATTGTTTGTGTTTATTGGAGTAAATTTAAAATAACCCCATCTTGCGGTGGCCAGTTGACATTGAAATTACACGGTCATTAAAATTTTTCTCAATAAATTGATTGTGTCATGAGATGTATGGCATGTTGCACCATCTTGTTGAAACAACATATCGTTCAGGTCGAAATCATCTGATTCATGCCACAAAAAATCAGTAATCATGTGTCTCTAGCTTTCTCCATTGACGGAAACTGCAATACCATTTATTGTAAGATTCAATTACACCTCCAGACCATAAACCACACCAAACTGTTAATTTTTGCGGACGTAAACGTGTTCATGAACAGCAGCACAATTATCATCAATTTTTTAATTACAATACGAATAGTAAGCTCTTTAGGTCGATTAAGCTGACCATAAATTTCACGTAGTGAGCGAAACGTAGCCCGAATAGATTCATTATTTTTGCAATAAATTTTAACAATAGCAAAAAGTGATGTTTGTTTATATGAGAAAAAGCTTCATCGCATTTTATTATTATTTCATCATTTGTTACATTAATTGTAAACTAATTGAACATTTTACATAATATCCAGTCGAATTATAGTCATCTATGAAGTTTATATTACATTAAAACTATTTTTTTTGAGAAGTCGATCACCTTTCGCTGGAGTTCCAAAATATTCCGTCAAATGTCAGCCACTTTGCGTTAAAAGGCGAATATATTATGTTGTAGATACTCAGGTAATCCATTTACAAAAACGTAGTTGACGGAAAATAATGATGCGAGATGTCAAAATTTAACTTCAATTGAGACTTGTACCCCTGTGCTAAAAGAGTTTAGTCCGGCTTTTCTATGAATTATCTATGAAAAGCAATCTTGGAAAGTTTAATATTATGTGTATATTTCATTAAAATATAAATACTATTAATTTAAATACAATTAATATTAATTAAAATTATCAATTTCAAAATGGAAAAAGTGTCTCGGGTGTATCTGAAGCAAGCTTCATTTTATTCCACTGGTAGAGTTTTCTATACTTTCTCTAGTCTCAACGCGGTATTGGGGAATGCTTATGATAAACTGAGCCATCTTTCCACAACACAAAAGTATTATAAATTTCAGTTAGCAAAACCACATTTTTGAAACCACAAACAGATTAAGTGTGACAGAAACGCTGATAACGATTACCTAATTACCGGGAAAGTATAAAATTATTCTGACAATTCTAATAAACGACCATGCAAAATATTGTAGCCGAAAGTTTTAATTTCCATTATCGGAAGTGTGTGGGGCTGGTGATTTTTATAACTTCTGTTTCGGGTAGTTGATACAGTTAGTTTAGTTTGAATATTTTTTCGAAATCATTGTTTTCGGGAAAAAATGACGAAATCCGATTTCCATATAGCCGAATTTTCTGTAACCGTTCGGCAGTAATTTTGGAAATATCCGATGGATATTCAATGACCGTAAAAGTAACCAATATTTAAAATAATATTTAAAGTTCAGAATGTAAAAAAAAAAAAAATAGAGAAAATTTAGAGAAGTGCAGTAAACACAGGACCAACGTTAGCGCCTGTTTTAAACCCTGTTTTCTTGAAGAGTTAAATTAAACTGCTTGTAACGATCGGAACAATTCAGAATATCTATCTTGGTCAATTTCAGAAAATTGCACAGTCTCATCACAGTACAATCGATTCATAGCCAAACTCAAAATTTGCTTGTGCAGCAACCATTTTATTTAAGCAATCAAATCTTTTAGAGCATTAGTCTGCGAGTATTAAAATTTATGATTGGAATGTTCTAATCGGATGACGGATAGTGTTGAAAAAATAATTACGGATACCGCGTATTGGAAATACGAGTATCATAATTTGGTTTGTAAAATTGAATTTTATTTTCCAAACTTATTAAAAAAACCCACATTGGCCTTGGACACTATAGATGGCAACCTCGTTTTGAAAAACCAACGGGAAAACCAACAAAAAACATATTTCTTGCATTGTCTACGAATTATCTACATACTCTAAGTTTTGAAATATGACCAGTAGGGATGGAAGTAAACTATTTCTTATTTCCCGGGATTTAAAAATGGTTTTTAGATCAAGTACTGAAATATGGGCAGCTGTAATGGAAGTAAGCCATTTTTTGTCAAGGGTGTTGAAATGAAATTTCAAAATGATTTTTTAGGATATTCTGGAATATGAGCAACTGCGAAAGAACTAGGACTTTCCTTAACAGTTAATGATGATATTGGTTGTTGTGGATGGAAGTGGAAGGAAGAATAGAGGCAGCTTGCATGCAACTCGGCCATATCCTATCCGTGTACGATTAGCCAAGTTGCTTTTATATTCGCTGCACATGTAACGCACATGAACTGGGAGGAATAAATGTATGCAATGCAATGGTGGTAGTCATGCACGTTTACATCGGTTGTTGATGTTTCTAGACGTTTGTTATGTTGCTGAATTTAGGCCTCGCTAGCCTTTATTTCTGATAAGGTTCTTGCTGAATCAACTCACTTAGATTAAATTGTGGTATAAATTAAATTTCTAATTACTGTCTGATGTCCTATATAGCCTGACACTGTGAACGTATCTTCTCTTAGGATACAGTTTGGATGCAATTCTAGAAATCCTTTTCCCTCAATGAACATGGTTGTTATTTTAATTGTCCTATACAGCTGTCATCTTTGACAGATTACACAAGGTCCTACATTTTACTACAAAGATGCACGAATACGATCTGCACAAAGGAATCCTTAGTCTAGTGATGTCCATTAAGCTGATTTAACAGCTTGCTTGAGTTATTGTAATATTTACAATTACGTCTATTTATGTTATAATCAAATAATGTTTGGGTTATATTGCAGAGAAGAGTATGTTACTCCCCATTGTGGGAGGTGCATGAATTAAATTTATCGGCAGAGAGTGTCGTGAATTGGTTTTGTTGTTAGGAAGTGGTTTTTATTAGGAAGTGGTTTTATTAGGAACTGGTGTAACATGATATAAATTTAATCGTGCTCTCTGAACCAGAGGATTTTTATTTCGAATGTGAATATTTCTTCCATTTTTATAGTTTTGATTTGAGCTTGCTATGAGCTTGCTTTGGCAAGGTATTTCTTAACTCGGTTTCAGACTGTGAAAGATTTATCTCGTCTATTCTTGGAGTTGGTGCGGTATCAATATCAGAGGGTCTAGTGTTTCTTGTTGAACCTCTGTGATAATGTCAACTATTGCGGATTGAAATGTGCGAACTTTGAACATTTCCATCAGAACATGAAGAGAGGCAGCGAATCTTCCTGAAATATTATGTTGTTCAGAATATTTCCTCGTAATTCTGCTTTAAGTTGATGGTTAATTCCAATATCAATAGCAGTCGTTGTAGTCTTCGACGATTTTCATCTCGTCCATAACTCATGTTTTAAATTTTCCAACAGCTGCCATTGTTACGACTACGTGTGCGTTTCTGCTTAACCGATTGGGTGGGTTGTGTCTTTGTTTTCAGGTATTGAGTGTTTTGGTTTTGGTACACCGTTTTTGTTTTGTTTGCGATGATAAGAACAGATAAAAAATTGAGAGCGAGACCAATGTGCATCGAGTGTGTGCAATGCAAAGTAAAACGTTCTAGAAAAATGTTTTTTCTTATATTCTTCTCGTTTATATCAATGCGAATTGATGTAAACGAAAAACAGAGAAGAGAGAAAATTCTTCTAGAACGTTTTGCGCGTCGTTATTTGGTGGGAGAATTTGTTTTTTAGTTAGGCTGGATTGTGAAATATGAAAAAATCAGTCTCGCTTGGATTTCATTAAAGGTAGTCTTGTTTTTTTATAAGTGGAGTCAAGTTTTTTTTATTTAAAATACAATACTTTATATAATAAAAATCGAATTAAAATGTACTTAGTAGTAAACAGTTGATAATACAATCTAATATCATATAGTGTAATGTTTTTATGACTTATCCAGTTAATTTCGATGTTATATATTTATAGTATATAGTTAAAATAAAGTCTGTAGTTATTTTGGACAATATAATATGTTTTCTTTCGGGTCCTCGTCGCCACGATTCATTTATGAAAAGGAAATCTAAAAATCATTTTTTGTGTATGCAATTTTGTTTATCGAAAATGAAAAATTAAAAAATTGAGTGAAGTAAACTTTTACAAAAGCATAAAAAAATATAAGAATAAAGTGAATTTTCGGTATCTTCGAAAAAAAATATATATAAAACAAAACGCCATTACTGATCTAGCTTGCGCAGGGTGCCTCAGCTGGCCACTTCATGTGTTCCCGTTTGTGGGCGAGACAACATCCCAAATCAACGAGTAATTAAATTTTTTCGGAAAAGCCGCTATATTTGTTACGGTGTACCATTTTCTACGGCATCGGGGAGAGGCCCCGCAACTAACGGAAGCCAACCGGCTATTCTTGTCTTTTGTATCAGGGAAAGGCCCCGCAACAACAACGGCACTAAGGCCGCCACGCTAATTTTTTTTTTTGAAAAAAAAAAATTTCTTTTAATATTAAGGTACAGTTTTTTATTTATTTTTTATTTTTTATTCTTATATTTTTTTGTTAAATTATATTAAATTCTAAAATTATTGTAATCGAGCGCCGGATAACGGTCGACGGTCGCGCGCTCGTTGCATATTGGTCTCGTTCCCTCATTTTGTTTCTTGAGGGAAGTCGTATCTTTCTATATTTGTTTTATTTTGTTGTCCAAATTTATAAAAAATGAATTATTAAATTTCTCGGTTGGGTATGATGAGGGGGAAATTCCCATCCTGTGTCGGCGTAGCGTTGGCGGTCCCTTGGTGCCCTTATCCGGATTCGAAACCGGTGTTTACCACCGTTTGAGTTCGGACGAATGCGCACACCAAGGCACCTCTCTTCCGTTATAATTTTTTTATTTGTTTCGTTCGTTCCTCACGTTTCGGCGGAACTCCGGTTTATAATTAATTATTATTTGCGTTTTTTTATTATTTTTTAAAATCTCTGTACACGGTGTAAGCCAGGAGCCATGCAAGCCTCAAACCCGACGACCCATAGCACTTCTCCCTGAGTTGTAGCCGGCAAAAATCACCGTGGAGGCAGTAGCCATCCTGTAACGCCATCTTGACAGTCTATGAAAGCTTGATGTTGATAGATTTCTTTCGTGTACTGTTGTTGTTGTTGAGCCTATTAGGAAACAGCTCAGCGTGCGAACTTATAGATCAGTTATATCATTGAATATGGGGCATAAGGGCCAATAATTTAACACTGCCTCCTTTTTGGCTTATACACCTGTTGTTAATTTTTCGTAGGTCAGTGTGGTGTTTCCCACAGTCTACCATCGGTGAGTTTTAACTTTACGCTAAAAATCGTCATTTCCGCTCATATTTTGGAACACTGGTCAGGCAAAATTAATTTAGACGTTTAGAGTTCTTAATGATTTTTCTTGTAAATGATATATTTTCAAAAATTTGCAAAAATCGAGATTGTTTCTATATGGAGGCTGCCACTTCCGGTGGACCGATTTCAGCCAAAGACCATTGGGATCTCGTAATTTATGAGAACAGCACAAGTATGAAGTTTTACCCCAATCAGATAATTCGTCTGAGTTATAGAGAAGCTGCAGACGTTTAGTCTGTACGAAACCACACACAGAGATGTTTGTTGATCAAATCGAAATTGATAACTATCTTAACGGAGTTTCTTAATTCATTCGAAGTTCCAGAATTGCCTCCTCATTAACTGCAGCTTAAAGTAGGAACCCCTATGATGTTCCTACGAAATTTGGCTCAGCCTAAACTTACCAGATTAGTTATAACGGCTTTACATCCAAGCTGTATACCATGGCGGAAATTTGGTAGCGGAGCATAAGGGATTACGCTACTCACCACAAGTGGCAGCATTATCCCAAAAGAGAACTCCTTTGTATATTATAATTATACCAGCGGAATTTTTTTTATTCATTTTGTCTCTCTTTTTCCACTAAATAAAACATCGCAGCAGAATAAAATATTAAAAGTGATCCTTAAAATGACTAATTGATTGATCCCTGAAGTAAAGGAATCGCGGTATTTGACATTTAACAATATTCCGTCTTTCCGCCATTACTTAATGGATTACGATGAAATTTGGATAGTAGTATTGGTTAGGGGTTTTAAAGTGAGTTTGGGACAAAATCTACTTGAATTGCTTTTTTGGAAATTTAAAAATTGAATTTGTAATTTTTGGTGATTGAGCTGTCAAAAATTTTTCTACACTGTATCCGAGACATTATTTGGGAGCTACTATTCGGGTCATTTAATTTTGGAGACTGTCTATATTTATCTAATTAGGTTAGTGAACCACTTGGATTAGAGACATCTATCGTTATTTATATAATGTCGAATTGTAATAAATGTAATAAATTAATTGGAGTGGCTACACCTACCATTACTTGTAATGGATTTTGTGGCCTGGTCTTTATCGAGCAACTGCAAATATTTTAACAAAAAATAAAAATATGTTATTGATGTGTAAGGAGAAGTATCGGTACAAAATATTATTGCGGATAAATTTCTGCGCTTAGAACAGGTTATTGAGAATTCATGCCAGAACATTGACCAACGTATTAAAATTGACCGTCAACCAGATCTCTCAAGAGGCCGTGATCGTTTAAAAATTTAGTTAATCGATCGTACAAAATGCCGTTGATGCAACTGAATTGGATAATTTACTTTCACTGCGTCATTCTTGCCACAAAATATTCTCGTCAAAGAGTACCAGGCTCGTCGTGGAAATTTTTGTCATTAAAATCGAGCTCAATTTCTAGAGTAACTACAAATGCCAAATCGACTTCAGTACTTTATAATAAAAATCTATTTATATTTTATCAAAATGTTGGTGGAATGTCATCGAAGTCTTCGTGTTTTTATAAATTGGTTATTCGTACTAAATATGACATTTATACAATTACGGAAAGTAAGTCCCATGAATCCATTAATAGCGTTGATTTTTTCCCTCAAATTTTGTGGTGTACCGTTGTGGCTGGTCTTCTTATAATAGTTCAAAAACATCAGGATCAGGAGGAGGCGTTTTAATTGCAGTTGATAAAAACATTTCTAGTCAAGCATTGGATACTCCACCTTGATTAGAATGTATAGCTGTTCAACTTAACATATTCAAACAACTATAATCGTCACCATCTACATACCATCACGAACTAGTTTGGAAATTTATTCAATATTTATTGCATTTAATTGTGTTGATCATAAAGCTATAGAAATCTCGAATTAGAAATTATTATACTTCTGATATTCCTATTTCTGAAAAAATATATATTATGACTATAGGAATGGTAATATTTACGGGTTAAGTGAATATTTATCTATAACATTGATTGGCGGTTACTTTTTGGTGATGGTGATATTAATATTAATATTGATATATTTTATAAAATTTTGTTCGCTAGCATTGAAAGAGTGATTAAATTACGCAACTATAAAAATAGGTGTCGTGTGAAATTTAACGGGACATAGTATCTTCAAAATTGAAAAAAAAAGTTCTTCAAAGATTTTTTTTTGGAATAAAAAGAGATATCTTAATGAAACTTTCGATTGACATTTTATTTAACTGAAAGTATACAAAAAAAATTTTTTTAGATTGGATGTAAGCGTGATGGGGCTTTTTTCCCCAAAAAAGAATTCTTCAAACATCGAACGCCAAACAAAATCTACAACAAACTTGAACCAGTTTCATGTAGAAAGTATAAATATGGCAAGTGCAAGTGTAAAACAAGTGGGCAAAGTTCAGCACAGCCCAAAGAAAACACCTATGCCAATAATTAAAAGTGCTTCTTCGACAGAATTAATTATACCTCAGTTTAAAAATCAAAATCAAAACCGCGATGAAAAAATTAATTCATCAGCAAATTTAACAATGCAGTACGAAAATAATAGTAATGAACTCAGTGCGACGAACTCTAGTGACCGTGGTCAGTGCGAAAATAACCTAGTGCAAACGGGAATGGTTAGGTATATCACTGTTCAATCTAAAAGAAAACGTAGCCCGAGATCTGCCCAGTTTGCTGGCAGGAGCAAAGTGACACGGACTGAAGGAGGTGTTAACCAAATACCGCTTAACAATCGATTCTCTAGTCTAGAGGTCATTGACCCCAATGCAGTGCCAAATTTGAAAACTGAGAAACCGCCGCCAATTTATTTAAGAGAAGCATCTAACAATGAATTGGTTAACAACATCGCAAAATTAACAGATTCTAAATTTTATATTGCCCCGCTCAAACGAGGTAATATAAACGAAACAAAGATTCAAACTTTCGAAATCGATGGCTTCAGAGCCCTAGTCAAACATTTCGACGAAGTTGGTAAAAAATATTACACATACCAGCTAAAAAGCCAAAAAGGGCTGACTGTTGTGCTAAAAGGAATTGAAAGCTGCGTAGATGTTAGCGACATACAAGCTGCACTTGCTGCGGAAGGTTTCCACGCCAAATCCATTGGTAATATAGTAAACCGTGAGAAGGTACCACAACCAATGTTCCGTTTGGAACTAGAGCCAGAGGAAGAAAAGTCGAAAGGAGTTCATAAGATTTACAACTTAAAATATTTGTTACATCGCAAAATCGTAATTGAAGAACCTAAGAAGAGGTCTGGACCAGTTCAATGCATAAAGTGCCAAGAATACGGACACACGAAAGCATACTGCGCCTTAAATGAAGTTTGCGTTATTTGTGGTGAACTCCACGACTCCAAACAGTGCGAAAAGTCTCGCAATGACCCATCTGTGAGACACTGTAATAACTGCGGTGAAAATCATACTGCAAACTACAGGGGTTGCGCAGTGTATCTGGACTTAAAACGCAAAATAAACCCTAAAATGAGAGCTGAGCAACGAATGCTGAATATGCAATTTAATCAGAGGGCCATGTTACCAAAAAATACAACAGTCACCAAACCAACGAGTGCAAACACACAAAACGATAACTCGGAGACATTTGCCAGCAGTTTTGCACAGCCAGGTGTTTCTTACGCAAATATCCTAAAAGGTAACAAACCGAAACCAAAAGTTCATTCTAATGAGGACCTAAACATTCACACCATGATAAATAAATTAACCGAGACCATACAAAGTTTCATGTTGATGATGGAAAGACAAATGAGCATGATGATGCAAAATATGAATACGCTTATGCAAATTATAGTCAAAAATCAAAAATGACAATTCTAAAAATAGCCATTTGGAATGCGAACGGGCTCTCGCAACATAAAGCTGAGGTACAAACATTTCTTATCGAACAAAATATAGACATCATGTTAATATCTGAAACACACTTCACAAAACAAAATTTTTTTAATATTACCGGCTATTCCGTTTATGACACCAAACATCCGGATGGAAAAGCACACGGCGGCACTGCAGTCTTAATAAAAAGAAGATTAAAGCACTACGAGCTCCAGAAATATGCTAAAGATCACATCCAGGCTACAACTGTCAGTTTGGAAGAATGGTCTGGGAAATTGTTAATATCGGCTGTCTACTGTCCACCGAAACACGCAATTAAAAAACAGCAATTTATCGATTACTTTAACCAGTTGGGAATCAAATTTCTAGCAGGGGGTGATTACAACGCTAAACATGTGCAATGGGGTTCGAGGTTGACGTCACCGAAAGGAAAGCAACTCTACGAAGCAATAAACGAGAAAAACCTAGATTATTTATCATCTGGACATCCCACATATTGGCCTACAGATAGAAAAAAAATTCCTGATTTAATAGATTTCTGTGTAATACGAGGAATAGCACGCACCAATGCTCAAGTCGTTGACTGTTATGATTTATCATCAGATCACTCACCAATAATAGTAACACTAAGTACCCAAGCATTAAAAACTGAACCACCACAACGTTTAACAAACAAACTAACGAAATGGGTTCTCTATAGAAACATAGTAGATGTAAATTGTCATCTTGATGTTCCACTTCGCACACCAGAAGACATTGATGCCGCGATAGAAAACTTAAGTCAAATAATGGAAATGGCTGCAAAAAAAGCTACTCCGGAGAACAAAAATTCCGAAAAAAATATAAGGCTTTCAAGTAACATTCAAAAGTTATTAGCAGAGAAGCGGACAATTCGGCGGCTATGGCAGCTTCACCAATCTCCTTTGCATAAATGGAAATTAAATAGAGCTATTAAAGCTTTGAGAGAAGCAATACGGGAAGAACAAAATTTAGGAATACAGAATTACCTAAGTGAGCTCACAGCAACAGAAACAACAGATTACTCACTGTGGAAGGCAGCAAGAAATTTAAAAAGGCCAGAGGTATCGAACCCACCGATAAGGAAACCAGATGGTCACTGGGCCAGAAGTGACTTAGAAAAGGCTATCGCTTTCTCTAACCATCTACAAAAAGTGTTCTCCCCAAACGAACAAAATAATGATTGCGTACTACCACAGCTTACGAGGGACGAGTCGAACCCAAATCCAGTAAAATTTAAATGGAAATGCGTCAAAAAAGTTATCAAAAACAGTATAAATCCCAAGAAAGCGCCAGGTCATGATCTAATAACTGGGAAAATGATCAAAGAATTACCAGATAGATGCATAAAATATATAACATATATTTTTAACGCGATTATGAGATGTGGATACTTTCCCCAAAAATGGAAAATATCTCAAATTATCATGATTCCTAAGCCAGGTAAAGACGAAACCCAAGTCTCGTCGTACAGACCAATAAGTCTACTTCCGATAATTTCAAAGCTTTTTGAAAAGATGCTACTACAAGAACTAATACCTATATTATCTGAAGGTCGCATTATACCAGATCACCAATTTGGATTTAGAGAGCAACACGGCACAATAGAACAAGTGCACAGAATTGTAAATACAATTAAGGTTTCCTTAGAAGAAAAGAAATATTGCTCGGCAGTTTTCTTGGATATTGCGCAAGCTTTCGACAAAGTATGGCATGAAGGATTAAATTACAAAATTAAAACTCTTTTGCCCAAACAATTTCATGCAATTCTTGAAAACTACTTAGCCAAAAGGATGTTCCAGGTGAAACAATATACGGCCACTACTGATCTAACCGAGATAAAGGCAGGAGTACCGCAAGGTAGTGTATTGGGACCTGTGCTATACTTGTTATTCACAGCTGACCTACCAATAACTGAAAAAATCGTCACTTCAACTTTTGCTGATGACACAGCTATATTATTTTCACACAAAAATCCTCAAACAGCATCGAGAGAATTACAAGAACATCTACACAAAATAGGAGATTGGTTAAAAACTTGGCGGATAAGGACGAATGAATGTAAATCAGCACATGTAACATTCACACTAAATAAACGTACATGTCCAGCAGTAAAATTAAACAATATCACAATTCCTCAACAAACAAACGTCAAATATCTCGGTCTTCATCTCGATAGAAGATTGACATGGAAAAAGCACATTGAAACAAAACGCAATCAATTAAAAATAAAATTTTCTAAAATGTACTGGATGATCGGAAGAAAATCGAAACTCTCTCTAGACTGCAAGGTTCTACTATACAAAGCGATCCTAATCCCCATATGGACATATGGTATCCAACTATGGGGCTCAACTAGTGCATCAAATATAGATATCGTACAAAGAACGCAAGCAAAGATACTTCGTAGCATTACAAATGCCCCATGGTATATTCTAAACAGCAACATCCATAGAGACCTAGGAATCAAAACTGTTAAAGAGACAATTAAATCATGCAGTCTAAAATACCAACTGAAACTGGAATCACACCCTAACGAATTAGCTAGAGAACTACTAAGGCAACCGAAATATGGACGGCTTCGCAGAACAGATCCTCTAGATTTAATTAACTGAGAAATATAATCTAATAATTTCGTGCATGTTGAAATGAAATTAAGTAATTAATAATAATTTAATAATAATAATAATGCATAATGATATTAAGTATTAACATAGGTTAAGGCTTAAGTTAAAAATTTTTTTATAGTTTTTAAGAATTTCACACTTCTTGTTAGTTTCGTATAAAGAAAGATTCAAGAATAAAGCCTTTGGCAATAGTTACAAAAAAAAAAAAAAAAAAAAAAAAGATTTTTTTTAGCCCACTGTCGTCTGCTACAAGGGTTTTCCAAAAACACTGAAAATTCCCGGCGTGAATCATAACTGCTCTCAGAAACGACTTACAAAAAAAACCGGGTTGTATCAGCATTAAATCGCCCTTGGAATGAACTAAAAGGAAAAAAATTGGTTGAAAAATAAAAAAATGGCGACATTTTTTCGAAAATGCAGCTTTTTGTCCCCCCCAATTAGTTGTAACTCAAAAAATTGAAAGCCGATTATTCCTTCCGTAGTTCATTCTGAGCAGAAATATATGTAGATCAATTTGTTAAAATTTTAGAACGATTGCGCATAAGTAGTTTTTTCTCAATCTTGCACGCCAACTTGAAAAACGTCATTTCGAGATAATCGCGTTTAAATTATCGCGCTTTAAATTAGGCGCGCTTCGCAATAAATAAAATAAAAATATAAATACATTTTTTTTTTTGAGATTTCATGTTTATATCATTAAAATCATGTTTTTAAACGTTCATTCTAACATATTCTATCATAAAAAAAATTTCGATTTTTTGAAAATTTGAAGGTGCTATGTCCCCTTAAGAATAATCCTTCCTTATATAATAAAACTAGAAAATTGGAATGAGAGGCTTATAATGAGTATTTACGGGTTATTGAATCTAAAATATATTATGATCCTAAATGTTTTTTGAAATTTGTTAATTCCAAATGTAAAACATCTGAGCTGTAGACTAATTGTAGATTAGTTTAGGAACTTTTTTCAAAGTGTATAGAAATTTGTTGACTGTTCTAACTTTAATTTCAACTTAAATTTTAAATGTCCCGCTCAATTTGATGTTCAATATGTGTGCGAATCTGAAATTATTAATGCATTGAACTCTTTCAAAAATGGTTGTGGTCCGGACGGAGTTTCTTCGTATATTTTGAAATTGTTAAAATATCAACTTTACTATCCCTTGAAATTATTATTTGAAAAATATTTAAATACTTCAGTTTTTCCACAGAGATGGAAAATATCTGCAATTACTCCAATCTATAAGGCAGATGACGTTCTAATATTGTCAATTAAATACCTCTGTATGTCTATATTTTATAATCAATTCCTAAGCTCTTTGAGGCCACAGTGACAAAATACATTTTTTTAAATCATTAAGAATTGCATTTCAACATCTCAGCACGGTTTTTTTCAAAGGTAGATCCATAACAACCAATCTTATTGAGTTTCCACGTGAAATTGTTGATAAATTTGAGTCACAGAATCATCTTGATGTCGGTTTTGTTGATCTCACAAAAGCGTTTGACTCTGTTCAACTCCAAATCATCATTATATAAACTCAATTTGTTTGGACTTTCTGGAAAAATTCGTTAATTGGGTGGGGTCATACCTATCTGATCGTGTTTAATACTCTAAGCTAAATCGTGTCAAATCAGATAAAATAAACGCTCTTTCCGGTGTTCCGCAGGGCTCACACCTTGGTCCTCTATTATTTACAATATTTGTAAATGGCTTGATGGATGTATTGCGTTACTCTAAGGGACTTATGTATGCAGACGATCTCAAATTTCTCGGTCGCATTTTTGGCCCCTTGGATGCCACTAAATTACAATCTGACCTGGATTCGGTATTATTATGGTGTAGCAGGAATCAATTAAAGTTAAATACTAAGAAGTTTACTGTTATGCCTTTCTCAAGGAAAAAAATTCTGATAAATTTTTATTATAATATTAATAGCGAAACATTAGCTCGGGTTACACACGCAGGAAACGACTGCACAGTTCCCCGAATTACAACACCGAAGTGTATCAACTGTAATGGCCAGCATCCAGCCAACTACAGAGGATGTGAAGTAGCAGTAGAGCTACAAAAAATGAGAGATAAATCACGCAAACCAGATACACCAAGAAATGTACAATCTATAAAAAAAACCACGGAGCTTAAATCGTCAACTCCTAATTTTAACATACAAAGAGAGCGAGTAAATGAAAACGTTACTTATGCACAAATAGTTCGGCAATCAGAGCAGAAACAGTTAAAAGTGGATCTCGTTTTACAGGACATACTGAAAAATCTAGAGAACCTCAACAAAAGACTCATTTCACAGGAAATGAGTCTGCAGAACACACTAGAAGAAATGAAATCACAAACAAGTTTCAATAAAAAAGTAGAGGAAAACCTTGATCGAGTGTATCAAAATATAAATTATATAAAATCGAATTATAAACCAAAGAAATGAATAAAACATTGCGAATCGTAACCTGGAATGCGAATGGGCTATTGCACCACATTCAAGAACTAGATATATTTTTAAACATGCATAATATAGATATATGTCTCATATCAGAAACCCATTTCACCAAAACTTCATTCTGTAAAATAAAAGGATATAATTGCTACCATGCATTACATCCAGAGAACAAAGCTAGAGGTGGATCAGCTATCATCATAAAAGATTATATAAAACATAACGAAGAACTTAAAGTCGAGAAACTTTCCATGCAAGTCACAACAATCAAAATACAATTAAACAATAGTAAAACTTGTAGTATATCAGCAATATACTGCCCTCCTAGATACAATCTCAAACAAGTAGATTATACTAATCTTCTAAAAACACTAGGAAGTGTCTTTTTAATTGGAGGGGACTATAATGCAAAAAACACCTATTGGGGATCACGGTTAACGACTGCTAAGGGAAAAGAACTGTTCGCAGCAGGAAAACAACTAAAATGCGAATTTCACTCAGGCGGTACACCAACCTATTGGCCTACGGATATCAGTAAGACTCCAGATCTTATAGACTTCTTTATTACAAGAGGGATTTCAGATAATTATATACATATAGAGAGCAGTGAAAGTCTATCATCAGATCATTCACCAGTTATTATGATACTTAGCCAAACAATAATTATGAAAGAAAGCAACCCGAAATTAACGAGCTTCAAAACCAATTGGGATCTCTTCAAAACACAATTAACAGAAAGAATTAGTCTGCAAAACCCAATACAGGGACCAGCCCAAATAGAAGACGAACTAGATAAACTCATCCATAATATCCAAAGTGCTGCGTGGGAAAGCACTCCAAATAATAGTAAAAAAATGAAGCGCAATATCAGCTATCCAGAGGAAGTGAGAGAACTTCTTAAAAATAAAAGAAAAGCACGGAAGAATTGGCAAAAAAATCGAAATTCGGAAAATAAGAGGGTATTTAACCATTTGTGTAACCAACTAAAATACCTCATAAAAGACATTAAAAATCAATCAGTTAATAAATACCTCAGCACTCTAACTGGGCTAAAAGATACTGATTATTCATTATGGAAAGCAACTAAGAATCTTAAAAGACCCAAACTTCAGGTTCCTCCAATTAAAAATAAAGAAAATTGGGCCCGAAATGCTAAACAGAAAGCAGATTTGTTTGCAAATCACCTTGAAGAAACATTCCAACCTTACCCCAAACAAACGGAAGAGGAAAATATCATCCCGATAAATAAACAGGATGAACTAAAAATTACACCTGTAACGATGCAAGAACTAAAATGGGAAATCAAGAATAATCTGAATGCATATAAGGCTCCAGGATATGATCTTATAACGGGCCAGATAATAAAAGTGTTACCTGATAAAGCGTTGAGGAAGCTAGTGCATATAATTAATGCAGCATTTCGACTAATGTATGTACCAAGACAATGGAAAGTTGCAGAAGTAATTATGATACTTAAACCGAACAAACCTCCGAATGATAAAGCTTCATATAGGCCAATTTCGCTGCTACCAACATTATCGAAACTATTTGAAAAGGTTCTTCTTAAAAGACTAAAACCAATTATCGAGGAAAGGAAACTTATCCCCTCACATCAGTTTGGATTTAGGGAAAACCATTCTACGATAGAACAAGTACATCGAATTACTGATGTAATCGAGAAATCACTAGAAAGCAAACAAATATGCTCAACCATATTTCTTGACGTAGCGCAAGCATTCGACAAAGTATGGCACCAGGGGTTAGAATTCAAACTTCATCGAGATCTTCCGGAGCAATTTTTTCAAATTTTAAAATCATACATATCAGAGAGGCACTTTCGAGTAAAGTATGAGAATGAATACTCCCAACTAAAAAGAATAACAGCAGGAGTACCACAAGGAAGTGTTCTTGGGCCAATCCTCTATCTCCTATATACTAGAGATATACCAACTACAGAAGCAACAATGGCGACTTTTGCCGATGACACCGCAATACTTGCAACAGCAAAGAACATCCATGACTCCACTAGTAAATTACAGAAAGCTACTAACCAAATATGTAATTGGACAAAGAAATGGCGAATCAAATTAAATGAAGCAAAATCAATTCAAGTCAACTTTACAAATCTAAAAGTTGATCATATACCAATAATGATAAACTCAATAGTAGTACCGCATGCAAACACTGCTAAATATCTCGGCATGACCTTAGATGCTAAACTTAGATGGAAGGAACACATAAAAAAGAAGAGAGAAGAACTAAACATAAAATTTAGAAAAATGCATTGGCTCTTAGGGAGACAATCTGAACTTGCGATCCATAACAAACTGCTGCTGTACAAACAAATCCTGAAACCTGTATGGACATATGGTAGCCAACTCTGGGGTTGTACCAAGAAAACAAATATCAAAATCATACAAACAGTTCAAAATAAAATCCTGCGATGTATAGTTAATGCACCGTGGTACATTCGAAACGACAACCTCCATCGAGATCTAAAGATCGAGCTTGTCGCGGATGAAATTAAGCATCATGCAACAAAACACCTACAACGTCTGCACCAGCATGAAAATCTGGACATACGCTGTATGCTGACTACTACACCAACAAGAAGACTGCAAAGAACCAAACCACTGGACTTATCGCGACCAGGAGGTCAGTAGACTTACTGTGGCGAAAAATCTGAGGAGTTACATGAAACTGGGGATAATCACTTGATTACGCCGACTAATCAAAATACTTTATTATGCAATGTAAATTACTAAATGGGTGCAAGACTCAGTCGTAATATAAATAAATAAATAAAATTTTATTAATAAAAAAAAAAAAAAAAAAAAAAAAAAAAAAAAAAATTAGCTCGGGTTAACCAAATCACAGACTTGGGAGTAACGTTTGACCCGGCTCTGAGTTTTATTTCGTATATTGATAAAATAATATCAAAATCGTCATCTTTGTTAGGTTTTGTAAAGCGTCTCTCTAAAGAATTTAAGATTTTATGCAATCGACTTGTGATTAGTTTATTTTTATTGTGTAATTTATGCTCTTGTAATTATATTGTAATAATCGTACCCTGTGGATTATATTTATTGTAAATAAATAAAAAAGCCAGTGTTCCAAAAAGTTGGACTAAACTTGGCCATTTCATAACCAATAATCTTTATGAAATTTGGTTTCTATCTGTACATTCTACACGATTAAAATGGATTTTGAGCTGGAGAGAACTCTGCTATTTCTTAAATAATTGTAAAATTTGCATCGCACACAGGGATAATTCGGACACAATTTATTGATTAGAATTTTCAATGTAATTTTTTGATTTTTTGCGGCCATATAGATTTTTTTCAGTTTTTCAGATGTTTTTCTAATAAATTTGAGGACAATATTTATTACCCTGTCTTATTTCCGACGTTTCGGAAATTACGTTTAAGGACATGCAGAATCTTGAGCCGAAACTGTTTAAAATGATTTAAACTTACATGACAGGTAATTACAGCATATAAAACTATCCTGGATCTTTATCTTAATTGTAAAATCTGTCAGGTTCACCCACAAATGACATTATTTATAACTGAAGAATTTTCAAATTTTATTCACCTTAATTTCTCGTTATATGCTGTTCAGATTTATAATTTTTGGTCGGTACCTACCGACACAGCTGGTGTTGTGAGTTGTGTACAAAACATCATATTTTTATTTTCACATATACGGTGATATGGTACAATAATATATGCACATATGTACGAGCATATACATATATGAGATGATATTATGGCGAATATTTTAGTGGTTATGCCACATTTTTATTTTGTTGGTATGCATTCCGAGTTTTAAAATGCTTTTCGAATGACATAAACAAAATAAATTTTTTTGTGCTTTGCTATACGAGCACTAATATGGTTTGTTATCTTGATTGGCCGAAACCGCACCGCACCGGAGCAAATATGTTTTTTTAGTGCGGTAACTCGTTAATTTGTAAATTTTTATCATCAACCCAAGCATTGTTGTCCTAAAACCCAAAAGGCAAAAAATCACGACCAGAAGATGAACATTAATTAAATTAAAACGTAAATGTGTGACATTTATTTGTCAAAATTTCATTTATTTTTTGTTCCTTGTATTCCCCCGAAAAATATGCAAAATAAAATATAAAACGAAATAGTTTTGTGGTTTTAAGCTTTTCGTTACGAGCTTTTCATTTTCAAGTGATATTGTTATACGTGTTATCTTGAATGAGCGAAATACTGTAATATAATAGTACTTACGTATGTACACATAAAGCATACATGAGAATGAATGGCATGAAATAAAAGTTTAATTTTAAAGCAAAATAAAACATAAATGTGCATTAAACTTGGTATTTTAGAAATATGACAACCATTAAGCCTGAAAGCGTAATGTTAGCAGACGCGAGGTAAAGATAAGGAATATAAAGTTTAATTTGAAAGTTTTATTACAAGAGTTATAGCATTTTTGATGTTCCTTTATAAAATGATATATGAAAATGGATAAGTTGAGAGTTGTGTATGTGTTTCAAAAAGTACATCTGTTCCAATATAGATGGGGCAGAGATCAATGAATCGTTCAACATAGCCTGCATTTTCTTGGGACAAAGTCACAACGGTTAATAACTAAAAGGGGTTTCAGAATAATTAAGAACTTGGGCTGAAATTTATTTCAGGGGTAGTACACAATTTTAAATTTACCTATGGAATTCGATCTCGTTCATATGACCGCCGCGAGTACATTTGCAACGATTGTTTCTTTGGAGTCAATTTTCCACAAGTCTTTCACACATATTAGCCGAAACGTTGGCAATTTTGCGTTCGATGTTGTCCTTGAGCTCCTCTAGCGGCGGTAATTTGTCGAGATAATTTCACGAGATTACACGGTGACCGAACTTCCCCTTCGATTGATCAATTGTTTGACCAGTTGTTTGGCATTTGGCATCATCTTGTTGGAGCCACACGGCCACACTGGCCAAAAATAGCTTTCCAATATATGGCACGATAGCGATCTCCATTGACCGTAACATGGCGATCATTTTCATCGACAAAAAATATTGCCCAATCTTGAGTCCCTACATGAAATCCACTCCACACGGTCACTTTTTGTGGTTGGAGTCTCTTGAAACACATGCAGATTTGTTGCTGTTCCATAATGCATATTTTGCTTATTTACAAAGCCATTAAGCCAAAAATGAGCTTCATCGCTGAATATGATTTTTCTATGAAATTCAAGATGTTCTTCAAACTTGTGCAAATCCGAAACGGGGAAGTTTAGACTCTCCAAATGATCAAGAGGCTCCAGTTCTTGAGTTAATTTGATCTTGTAAGGTTGTAAGCCATGATCTTTACACAAAATTCGCCACAATGTTGTTTGAAGCATTTATATGGCTACGACTCTTTCAGTACTTCGCCCCGTGCGTATTGACACAGGAACATCCATTAGCGAATATTTTGATTTAAATTTATCCACTTTCGCACGCACAGCCTGGTTAGTGGCATGATTATTACGACCGAAAATAATAATTTCCAAACGATGCTCGTTCGTGAACTCCACCATGATAAAAATGTTAACCTTCGTTGAATATGTAGGGTTTTGTGATAACTAGAAACAGTATTTGCGGTAAGTGTTAATTTTTTGTTTTAATTGAAAATTGAAGCGCATCGAACGTTTATGGAAGTTTGCTCCAACCGATAAATCATCTAGAGAATCGTTTTGACGCTTCAAAAATGAGATTTCAGTGTTGAAGTTAAGCTTCGCTTAGGAAAGCCAAAAAATTCGTAGACGATGTGTTAGAGGCATTGTTCGTTGAAGATCCGACTCGATTAGGGGTGACCCAACAAACAGTTTCCGTATGATTGATTGAAATCTATGAGCATGACTCAAAAGCAAGGCAATTGGGTCCCTTATGAATTGAAACCAAGAGACGTGGAAAGGCGATTTTTATCTTGTGAGCAGCTGCTTCAGAGGCAAACAAGAAAGGGGGTTCACATCGGATAGTGACTGGTGACGAGAAGTGGATCTTCTACGATAACCCTAAGAGGACAAAATACTACGCTTTGCACGGCCAATCATTGCCATCGACCTCAACATCAACACCAAAGACGAACATTCATGGTTTGAAGGTTATGCTGTGTATCTGGTGGAACCAAAGAAGAGGCGTTGGGTACTACGAGCTGCTACAACCTAGCGATTCCATTACGGGCGACCGGTACAGACTCGGCAATTGAGTCCCCTAACTAAAACCACCCGGTGCTAATTAGTAGCACGACTTTAGGTTTTTCGAATTTTGATCTTCTACGTGTACTTATGTCATTTTAACACAAATTTAGATGGTCATTATCGACCATTTTCAGAGATCATGATTCAGATATGGCTAGTACATGAAGGTGGTCATTGAGACATCCAACTAAGACCACTCGAATTTGTATCGAAACTTAACAAGTCCATAAAATAGGCTTGCTATATTTAAAGTCACTTTTAACAGCACAAATAATTTTATTAATTTTATGGGAGAATAACTCATCACACCCGTGGTAGCTCTGTCTATCAGAATTCAACTAATCTAAAGGTGAAAATTTCGAAAAAAACAAGTCTCAGTCCATGAAGAGACACGTGTGGCGAAGGATGAATGACCAAGGAAACATTTTCGTCACCGATCTTATTTTTTCGTATAAACAATAAATGCCACATATAGCCTGTATCGTCGGGAGGGTCCTATACCACCAAGAGCTTTCACGATAGTAAGAACTACGTATGCAGCTCTGTATAATCCCGGTGGTTGTTCTAGAAGAACACACCAACATGTCAATGTTTAGGACTAGAAGGTTAGAAGTCCGCAACTAAATGAAGTGGCAAAGAAACGCATGGTGTTTTTAAAACAATCGGGTCTTTTTTATCATAACGTATTTAAGGCCAGAGCTATCCAAATCAAGAGCAAATGAAGTTGATCAGATGGCTCGAGCTCTGAAACTCACTAAACGGGATAAAAAATCGTAGCCTCTCTTGGCAATTATCTCAGAACCAAAAACTATAAAAGAATCAGGCTCAAATGATGCGGCAGCTGATGGAACCAATGTCCAACAATAACCTCATTACAGTGACACGTTGAAGGCTATCAGGTTGGCATTCACCGACCACACGGTAGCAGATCCTTCCACGGACGATGTAAGCTCAAACTTTCAGGTCTGTATAGAATGAGAAATAGTTGATTAACTGTTAACTACGCTGAAGAAGATGTGACAAAGCTCACCACGACGGTTCCGACATTATAAAGCTATGGGGCGGGGCACCGTAACTTAAAAAATTTTGCCGTCAAATTTTCTTTGTTTGCATGCCACACTGCAGAAACGAGACGGATGAGAAAATCAGCCGTTATCTTCTGGTGCAAAACAAGGTGCTACGGAGCTCGGTGTAGGAAATATGGGATATTTAGAATTAACCATCATACCTCACCCACCTGAAACGCTTCTATTGCAAAATGAATTTTTCGGGTCTATATTCTTTCAATTGAAGAAAGAACCAAATGAGCAGAATTCCATCGAGAAAACGGAAGAAATCTTAATTTTGGTACTGTCGTTAAATAATAGAACCAATGAGATACCGTAGAAGCTTCAACTAGCCTGCACAATGAATCTTCCAAGTCATTGCATTCAGGTCTCAATTAATATCTGCAACTAGATTATGTTGAGGTGCATTCAGATTGACCTGCATACGTGAAAGGCAGCGACTGCTTAACCATCACTCTAGATAAGTAAATATCTTCTTAATATCTTCTCCATAAACCAACACAATTCCAGAAATTTAATAGTGATCTATTTTAACAATGAGGCGTATATAACAAGGTTTATTTTCCCGGCGGCGAAAATGATCCCCCGACTGTAACCATGAAACCATCAAAGATATTCAAAATCCACTGTTCAGTTGAATAAGAAAATATCCAGGAAAAAATTGGAGATAGCTATCATAAAGCTACTGTTTACGTTCCGCTGTGGCGAAGGTTTACTTAAACATAAACCGCCTTTAATTCCAGCCGCTTGTGACGCGTTCTGTAGTCGCGATATACTAGGTTGCTCAGTAAGTTGTGTCGTTCGATAAGAGATAGTGCTATAAGGTTCGTTTAATTTTTCTAGAAATGGTACTATTTTTTTATAGACACGTGTAAGATCTGTCAACTAAACCTGTATTATCGACATATTTTGTATTAGGTGGTAGTACAAATTTCTGTTGATATGAGCCGAAAATTACATGTAATTCAAATTATAGCAGTAAATTTTTGGCCGAAAAAATATTTCAAAAATCTATATTACAAGATCCGAATGTTTAAAGGTAATATGAACTCCGTGAAGTTAGGCCAATTCGTAAATAGCTGGATAGAATATTTATAATTTGTCGTGTTAGAGGGGTGTAAGCTTGAGTTGTGGCACTATCAGTGAACACCTGTGCCAAACATCAGGTCATATTTTATGTAGCATCATAGTGAAATAAATTAAAAGCTGGACGCATGTTTAGTGGTAATTTGGACTGGGTCAAGTTAAAAATTAATAGATGAATTTTATAATACAGCACCGTTTGTTTGGCCAAGTTCATTTTTTGATGTCCTCCGTTGAATGGCAGAAATTTGGTATGCTTGATGCGCATATTTTATTTTTTTCTTCAAAAAAAATCAGATCGGGTGAAATTGATTCCATCATTGCAACAGAAATCCGGATGAAGCTGTTGATCAGAAATTGGGTGCAGTGGGTGTCTAAAAATATGATCCATGAGCCCTGCGTAGTTTTCAACAACGACTCACCCTCTATGATCGATGGCAAGTGTTTCAAGCGATATCCGTTAGACCTGATTGCCGACAATGTCACATGCAATGACGAATAGCCATTGAATCGTAGGCGATCAGTAGCGGACAATGCGTGATCTACAGTTGTGAAGGGCAAGATGAACCACATCTACAGTTAGCATCCAAATAACGATTTTTGTTGCTAACTTCGATTGTTGTTGGTGAATGTTCGTGGTCCGACGTCGTTTCAATAACTAAGAACTACCGACCAAATGGATCGGGAGGTACAGGGTTCGAATTCCGATAGCGGCAGGATGCAAAAGGAAATTTTCATCAACAGATTACGATCTGTGATTAAAAGGAACATGCAGCTACGACCCCCTAACGGCGTGCAAAACTCATTTGCCGACCCATCTTACCGTAACGAGTGTCAACTCTTACAGTGGCTCGATAACGATTCGAATTGGGACAATACGCTCAAAAATTCCGTCATATCTTCATCACCTCATCAAATCTGCACATATTTTGCGATTATCATATTAACGTGTTCCCCTTCGAATCCAAACAATTTGTGTGTGAAATATAAGGACGAAAGCTGAAATGGACAATAAGGCATTGATTATGATAGAAGCCATTTGTTGGCGAATAAAGTGTTGTCGAAGGTTCAGCCACGAATTACAAAGAGAACAACAATACGACAATAAAGTATTAGCCGAAGCAATTCGTACAAATGTTCCGTTATTGAATAAATAACAAAAGGTTGCTTACGACTTTTGATAGGAGCTGTGAACAATGAAACTGGAGGGACTGGAAAAACGTTCTTAATTTCATTGCTTTTGGCATTGAAGTTGCCCTGGTATTGGCTTCCTCTGAAATAGCAACCATTTTGTTTGAAGGCAGACGAACTGCACTACTATATTGAACTTGACACTGGACATGCGTCGTGTTTTTAATTTATTTCACTATTGATGTTACATAAAATATGGCCTGATTTTTGGCACGGGTGTTCACTGTTAGTGCCACAACTCAAATTCATAGCCTCCTAACACGACAAATTATAAATATTCTATCCAGCTATTTACGAATTAGTCTAACTCCACCCAGTTAATATTACCTTTAAACATTCGGATCTTGTAATATGGATTTTTGAAATATTTTACAAGTAATTTTCGATTCATATTAACAGAAATTTGTACTACCACCTGATACAAAATATATCGATAATACAGGGTTTTTTTCGACTGAAATTTTTGGCTAACTTCAGTAGCATATATCGTGCAGTGATATAATTCTTATCTTTGGAAGATGTAGCACCAAAACAAATTCATGAACGATTGTTAAAGTGTATAAGGACTCTCACCTTTAACTAGAACAGTAGAAAGATGGGTTGCTGAATTTAAACGTGGTCGTAGAAGTTTTGAAGATGATCCACGTGATGAACGTTGAAAAAATGCATCAGCACCAGGAATCCAAATGGAATAAAAACACATTCGAATGCGACTTTCTTAGCAACATTTGGAGTGTTTTAGAAAAGATTAAAAGGATATTGTGTGCCGTTTCATCACTATAGATGAGACTTGGGTCTACCACCACGATTCTGAATCAAAACAAGATGCTAAGGAGTGGTGTGAACCCGGTACTTCGGCTCTGAAATCAAGCAAGATGGAGTTAGCATCTGTTTTTCGGGATGCAAAAGGAATTTTGTTCGTGGATTACCTCCAAACTGGTAAAACAATACACTCAGATTATTATTATAATCTTTTGGGCCAGCTGGATGCAAAATTTCGTGAGAAAAGATCTGGTTTACTTAAGAAAAAAAAATTTTCATCAAGACAATGCACTCTCTCACACAGTTCAAAAAACCATACCAAAAATCAGTGAATTAGTACGAATTGTAGCAACCTCCACCCTATTCGGTAGATTTAGCTCCCCCTGGCTCTTCTCACATCTAAAAAAAATGCATGCGTGGGAAACGATTTTGAACGAATGAAGATGGAATCCATAAATTAGAAGATCACTGGAATAAGTGTATTGAACTTCAGGGAGATTATATTGAATAACAAAATGTATTTCAAACCATAAAATCGTGTTTTCTTATCGAATGATAAAATTTACTGAGCAACATATAGTAATCGACATAAAAACTTGTCAGGCTATGGAATTTTTCTCCCCAGAAAGTCGTGGTAACATCATTTAAGATTTGCTAAATGGTTCTATGTCACGTTACTTCATAACAATTGGATTTTGCCATCACTAAACGCAACAATATATAAAAGCCTCGCGCTTTAGGAGCAAAAATCGCATCCGGGTTTGAAATTCTAGTCCAAATTCGAAATCGAATGCACAAAAGCCACTATGACGAGGGCACACGATAACTTGGTTATGTCGAAAATTTAAAAAGTAAAAAATAATTTCAAGACAATCTTAAAGGCTCGAAAGATATCAGAGTTTACTGAATGTTGCTAAGAGTATTATATTGAAAATCATGCCACACAATATTTGAAATTTAAGCAAATCCCTAGCCCTAGACAATGACGATAGGTATGAGTATATCCTCAGAAGAACTTGGCGGAAAGTAATTATCACAAAATGAAAAGGTGGGCAAACTTACGGTGGTGAAGAATTTCCTAAAACTTTGCTAAATTTAAAATCGTTTGATAGTATTAGTGAATCTTTCAATTATTGCTTATAATATAGCATTCAACAAAATAATTGAATATAATGATTAAAAAAATTGCTAGTGATAATTATTACCAACCGAAAGCTTTAATAAAGAAAAATCATGGTTTAAAAATCTAAACTAACCAAATAATAAAAAACTAACATTATCAATTTTATTTTAAAATTATTATTCAAACTAAAACGTCCCTGAAGAACTGAAATTACTTTTCGATCAATTGAATAGATCAGAACTCATGATTTTGCCTCCACAAACTATTTTAGGATTCGAAGGCATCAATAAGCGAATATTTGTTCAGTTTAAGATATGCAAAAAGTTTCAAAAAAAAACAATTGGGGGTTTGGGTACGATTTCCTTAAAACTACAATAAATAAAGTGTACATACAAATTAAATCGATTTGCATTCATAATTATGTTTGTTCTAACAATATTCAGATCATATTTGGTCCATTCGAGATGTACACACAGTTTAAGGAGATTCTCTTGGCAATAACAGGGTCCAATATGCCATTAACCCCCATGTTATATGTTGAACGGAAAAATTTCAATATATTCCTTCCAGAAACTACTGTTAGGTCTTGGCCATGAATAAGACTAGTATTTTTAGATCATGTTTGGTCCATTCGAGATGCACACACAGTTTGAGGAAATTCTCTTGGCAATAACAGGGTCAAATAAGTCAAAAACCACCCCTTGTCATATGTTGAACGGAAAATTTTCAATATATTCGTTCCAGAAACTACTGTTAGGTCTTGGCCATGAATAAGACTAGTATTTTTAGATCATGTTTGGTCCATTCGAGATGCACACACAGTTTGAGGAAATTCTCTTGGCAATAACAGGGTCAAATAAGTGAAAAACCACCCCTTGTCATATGTTGAACGGAAAAATTTCAATATATTAGTTCCAGAAACTACTGTTAGGTCTTGGCCATGAATAAGACTAGTATTTTTAGATCATGTTTGGTCCATTCGAGATGCACACACAGTTTGAGGAAATTCTCTTGGCAATAACAGGGTCAAATAAGTGAAAAACCACCCCTTGTCATATGTTGAACGGAAAAATTTCAATATATTCGTTCCAGAAACTACTGTTAGGTCTTGGCCATGAATAAGACTAGTATTTTTAGATCATGTTTGGTCCATTCGAGATGCACACACAGTTTGAGGAAATTCTCTTGGCAATAACAGGGTCAAATAAGTCAAAAATCACCCCTTGCCATATGTTGAACGGAAAAATTTCAATATATTCGTTCCAGAAACTACTGTTAGGTCTTGGCCATGAATAAGACTAGTATTTTTAGATCATGTTTGGTCCATTCGAGATGCACACACAGTTTGAGGAAATTCTCTTGGCAATAACAGGGTCAAATAAGTCAAAAACCACCCCTTGTCATATGTTGAACGGAAAAATTTCAATATATTCGTTCCAGAAACTACTGTTAGGTCTTGGCCATGAATAAGACTAGTATTTTTAGATCATGTTTGGTTTGGTCCATTCGAGATGCACACACAGTTTGAGGAAATTCTCTTGGCAATAACAGGGTCAAATAAGTCAAAAACCACCCCTTGCCATATGTTGAACGGAAAAATTTCAATATATTCGTTCCAGAAACTACTGTTAGGTCTTGGCCATGAATAAGACTAGTATTTTTAGATCATGTTTGGTCCATTCGAGATGCACACACAGTTTGAGGAAATTCTCTTGGCAATAACAGGGTCAAATAAGTCAAAAATCACCCCTTGCCATATGTTGAACGGAAAAATTTCAATATATTCGTTCCAGAAACTACTGTTAGGTCTTGGCCATGAATAAGACTAGTATTTTTAGATCATGTTTGGTCCATTCGAGATGCACACACAGTTTGAGGAAATTCTCTTGGCAATAACAGGGTCAAATAAGTCAAAAACCACCTCTTGTCATATGTTGAACGGAAAAATTTCAATATATTCCTTCCAGAAACTACTGTTAGGTCTTGGCCATGAATAAGACTAGTATTTTTAGATCATGTTTGGTCCATTCGAGATGCACACACAGTTTGAGGAAATTCTCTTGGCAATAACAGGGTCAAATAAGTCAAAAACCACCCCTTGTCATATGTTGAACGGAAAATTTTCAATATATTCGTTCCAGAAACTACTGTTAGGTCTTGGCCATGAATAAGACTAGTATTTTTAGATCATGTTTGGTCCATTCGAGATGCACACACAGTTTGAGGAAATTCTCTTGGCAATAACAGGGTCAAATAAGTGAAAAACCTCCCCTTGTCATATGTTGAACGGAAAAATTTCAATATATTAGTTCCAGAAACTACTGTTAGGTCTTGGCCATGAATAAGACTAGTATTTTTAGATCATGTTTGGTCCATTCGAGATGCACACACAGTTTGAGGAAATTCTCTTGGCAATAACAGGGTCAAATAAGTGAAAAATCACCCCTTGTCATATGTTGAACGGAAAAATTTCAATATATTCGTTCCAGAAACTACTGTTAGGTCTTGGCCATGAATAAGACTAGTATTTTTAGATCATGTTTGGTCCATTCGAGATGCACACACAGTTTGAGGAAATTCTCTTGGCAATAACAGGGTCAAATAAGTCAAAAATCACCCCTTGCCATATGTTGAACGGAAAAATTTCAATATATTCGTTCCAGAAACTACTGTTAGGTCTTGGCCATGAATAAGACTAGTATTTTTAGATCATGTTTGGTCCATTCGAGATGCACACACAGTTTGAGGAAATTCTCTTGGCAATAACAGGGTCAAATAAGTCAAAAACCACCCCTTGTCATATGTTGAACGGAAAAATTTCAATATATTCGTTCCAGAAACTACTGTTAGGTCTTGGCCATGAATAAGACTAGCATTTTTAGATCATGTTTGGTCCATTCGAGATGCACACACAGTTTGAGGAAATTCTCTTGGCAATAACAGGGTCAAATAAGTCAAAAACCACCCCTTGTCATATGTTGACCGGAAATATTTCAATATATTCGTTCCAGAAACTACTGTTAGGTCTTGGCCATGAATAAGACTAGTATTTTTAGATCATGTTTGATTCATTCGAGATGCAAACACAGTTTGAGGAAATTCTCTTGGCAATAACAGGGTCAAATAAGTGAAAAACCACCCCTTGTCATATGTTGAACGGAAATATTTCAATATATTCGTTCCAGAAACTACTGTTAGGTCTTGGCCATGAATAAGACTAGTATTTTTAGTTCATGTTTGGTCCATTCGAGATGCACACACAGTTTGAGGAAATTCTCTTGGCAATAACAGGGTCAAATAAGTCAAAAACCACCCCTTGTCATATGTTGAACGGAAAAATTTCAATATATTCGTTCCAGAAACTACTGTTAGGTCTTGGCCATGAATAAGACTAGTATTTTTAGATCATGTTTGGTCCATTCGAGATGCACACACAGTTTGAGGAAATTCTCTTGGCAATAACAGGGTCAAATAAGTCAAAAACCACCCCTTGCCATATGTTGAACGGAAAAATTTCAATATATCCGTTCCACAAACTACTGTTAGGTCTTGGCCATGAATAAGACTAGTATTTTTAGATCATGTTTGGTCCATTCGAGATGCACACACAGTTTGAGGAAATTCTCTTGGCAATAACAGGGTCAAATAAGTCAAAAACCACCCCTTGCCATATGTTGAACGGAAAAATTTCAATATATCCGTTCCACAAACTACTGTTAGGTCTTGGCCATGAATAAGACTAGTATTTTTAGATCATGTTTGATTCATTCGAGATGCAAACACAGTTTGAGGAAATTCTCTTGGCAATAACAGGGTCAAATAAGTGAAAAACCACCC
The DNA here is from genome assembly GCA_932526605.1 of Nephrotoma flavescens. Classification (NCBI taxonomy): domain Eukaryota; kingdom Metazoa; phylum Arthropoda; class Insecta; order Diptera; family Tipulidae; genus Nephrotoma; species Nephrotoma flavescens. Next base: position 39,727,390 of record OW052220.1, read on the forward strand.
CTTGTCATATGTTGAACGGAAATATTTCAATATATTCGTTCCAGAAACTACTGTTAGGTCTTGGCCATGAATAAGACTAGTATTTTTAGATCATGTTTGGTCCATTCGAGATGCACAGACAGTTTGAGGAAATTCTCTTGACAATAACAGGGTCAAATAAGTGAAAAACCACCCCTTGTCATATGTTGAACGGAAATATTTCAATATATTCGTTCCAGAAACTACTGTTAGGTCTTGGCCATGAATAAGACTAGTATTTTTAGATCATGTTTGGTCCATTCGAGATGCACACACAGTTTGAGGAAATTCTCTTGGCAATAACAGGGTCAAATAAATGAAAAACCACCCCTTGTCATATGTTGAACGGAAAAATTTCAATATATCCGTTCCACAAACTACTGTTAGGTCTTGGCCATGAATAAGACTAGTATTTTTAGATCATGTTTGGTCCATTCGAGATGCACACACAGTTTGAGGAGATTCTCTTGGCAATAACAGGGTCAAATATGCCAAAAACCCACCGCTTGATTTTAATTTTTTCATTTTGAATTCATCTGCCTGTTTCAATTTGAATTACCCAGGTAGCACCACGGGGAGGTTTGAAACTAGGAACTTGCTACCCACTTTTGTTTTGTTTAGTTTTTTTTTTTTAGTTTTTTAATATTTTTTTATTTTTTTGGATTTTTTTATTTTTTTATTTTTTTTTTATCGTTTTTAAAGCATTTCATTTTTAAATAGCCGCAGTTTTTTGCTTTAATTTCTATTGTTTGTTTATATCTTTGTTATAATCAATCAAACAAAAATACATATATAAAATAATTATTTCTTACAAAAGAGGCAAATATCTGTTGTAATAATTTTATGTATATTACATTGTTCGTGTATTTTCCGATCACAAACATTACATACAGAAAACGTGTCTTCTTGTTTAAATATATCGAAACATATCAAACAATTTTCTATTATTGATTCTGATTTGTCTAAAATAAGTGTTTGGAGATATCGACGGTAATCTTTTAACCCTATTTCATATTCATTTAATACATCAGAATGTATTGCACTTCGATACTTATTTAGTGATAACATTTCTATTGCGTATATTATCAGGGGCCCACAGTTAAAACTGTCTCTCTGAGCTGGAAACAAATAAATTGGTTTTGAACGTAATTTTTTTTTGGGTAAGTTCATTTCACGCCGAAATTCGTCAACAAAGTTTTGCGCTTTTTTCAAGAGCTCAAAATCCGTCTTGCCGGGACATAGAGGGTCATAACTGGATATGTAATCTTCTTCCATATTTATAATGACAAGATTCCAATGATTATTATTTTTGCAAAATGGAATGTAAACAATTTTTTTTTCGCGGCATACAATTAACTCGGGATTTTTTTTGACTGAGACTACTTTATATCTAGTATTACTGAAAATTTTGATTGAATGATACGAATCTAGACAAACATCTTTTGTATTCATCAATAAAATAGATGACGCCATGTGAATTGCATCGTACGACACATAATTTTTGTCACTAAGTGAAGAAAAGCAGAAGTTATTTAAGCTAACAACACCAAAATCGGGGAACGTGCACTTTACTACTTTTACACAGAAATCTTGCTTTGTTATATTTTCTATATAATTTATTCGTTGCCATTCTGCAAGTTTTTTCTTTTGTGGTGTCAAATAATTAGTCAACGCCAATTTGCCAGAATATTTAGATTTAGGCGTTCGAACTTTTCTTGCCCAATTTTCTTCTAAATTAAGATCTTTGGGATCTTTCTCATCATCCAATAATTTTTTGACATCTTTTGGCGAACTTCTATGATCACTGCTTTTAAAACACTTACGAGCCCTTAAATGAGGAGCCATTTCTGCAGCGGTTTGAATTTGTAAAGTCTTCTCACGCATTACGTCTAAGAAGCGCCCTAATTTCATACTATGGTCCGATAATAAATTATTTTTTAACAAATTGAACCAGTTCTCTACTATGGCATTCGAAATTCTACGTGTTTTTCCAAAATGTTGCAGATAGACGGTTCCCCATAATGGCAGATATGTAAAATACCTCTTTGTACAAAATAATAAGAAATCTCTTGCGTATAACTCATTTTTTTCATCTGAAATTTCAATCGTTTTTCCAAGAATTTCAATGGTATTCTGCAAAATTCCGAAATATCGTTGGTAAAACGGAGACTCAGAGCCAATGCTTTCCTCAAACAATTCGATTTCTTCTTCTTCATTTATGTTTGGACTAGGTTCTAAGTTATCGTATTGGATGCCAGCTACATTTTCAACTATTTGTAGAAACTTTAAGTATGCAGATCGGAACATGCCTGTTTTATATTTGGACAAACAAATAATACAAAACAGCTCGAATAAATTATCGATTTCATTTATATCGGTTGAATCTAAAACAAGAAAAAAGAAAATCATAATAAAATTTTTGGAACTTTTTGTGTAGTTAGGAACTTTTGCCTTTATTTGTCGAATAATGATCGCTGCAAAATGGGAGCAACAAATAAATACACCCACGACATTTTGGTTATTATATTTTTTAGTTATAACATTGTAAGACAATTTCAAATAACTAATGAGCGTCATTGTATTAAATTCTTGCAGAATCGTATTTATAAACACCCATGACCAATCACTAACAAAATAGCTGGGAAGAGGTATTTTGGGTTTCAAATGATCGATCTCAAATTTAAAATATTTGAAAAAATTTCCAATTGCCGCGGAATCATGCCGGCAGGATATTAATTCCGCTACCGGTACAATTTGATCATGAATCTTAATCACGCAAGCGTAATACAATATCCTTGAATTAGGATGATGTTCGCAACATTTTGGTTTCCTTATAAGCCCTCCAGTAGCATCTACATGAACGCATACATGATCTCCACCTAAAACGGATAGATATGCTTTTCGCATCAAAATGATGTATAACGGATTGGAAAAACTGTAAATATATGGGTCGTCGGATTGTACGGTAAGACGGTGATTTGCGTCTACTACTTCACATTTGATAATTAGGTCTCTTTCACATAGTTTTTCAGACCGAGCTTTCCGTAAATTGGCAGGCTTTACAATTTTTTGGGTGTTACCCGACTTTAGTAAAGGTTCATCGATTTCATTTAGTTGGTTTAAATAAATTGAATTAGCAAACTCATATTTCATTATCTGTTTAACCTTTTCACGCTGCTCTCCCCTTAGTTGCGTGAACTCCTTAATTCCGCCATGAAATTTCAAATCGTCACCCATAGTAAAAATTTCCATAATATTGCCACCTAATACTACGAATTTATATTTTTGTTTGTGATTGGCGTACTTGCATTCAGCATAAACGACGACGTTTCTGTCCTTTAAATTAACATTTATCGTTTTAAAGGAAAGCACGCAGGGATTTCCCGATGCAATAAGAGCATCTATAATATTGTTTCTTAATAATTCATTGGTCCATTTTTGAGTTATATCGGCGGAGATATTCGTAATTCCTCGACTGAGCCATTTATTCAATGATGCCTGTTGAAAGATAATCGGAACGTTTTCTATTTGCGTTTCTTCGATTATGTCAAATGAATTAACAGAAAGTTCATCTGCTACATTACATGATACGTTAATACGTTCGCAAATATTATTTTCTTTAAAGTTTGAGAGTTTTTCAGTGGTGGGAAGATATACTGAACTCTGATTTGTTAATTCTTGAATTATCTTCTTATTCCAGATTTTATAAATTTTATTGCGATTTCTTTCGGAATTCATCACATGTAATTTTTTACAAATTTTTTGCATTGCGGTTGTGGATGTACGTGGAATTTTTGGATTTAATTCACCCGGAAACACAGATTCGATAGCAAGCCGCACATTAAATACATTAAACTTTTTAAGAGAATCCATTTTTTTTTTGTTTATTTTTTTATTCTTGGCTATGGCAACGTAAGTCTTCATTATTATAAATTTAATTAATTGGCCCAAAAAGTTATATCGAAATGTTATTACTTATATAACAATGTATTATTTATATAATTCTCAAAACCATTCAAAAATGTTTCAATCAAAACGAGCGAATCAGTAATGGAAACCAATAATTTACTCGTACATATATAGTATTTCAGAGGTAAAAACAAAAGAAAAAATAATAAAATATCAGTTATAAACGTATATTGCAAAAATTGTGTCAAAATACAATTTATTAAATTATACTTAATATAAAACACTTCGTCTCCTTTAACTGTCAATAATAACTATCACCAATTCGCTTTAAAACGATTTTATTTTACTGTATTTAACTCACGTGTGTTTTTATTATTTTTTATTCAATACGCACCGCCGTTGTATAGTAGAATTAAAATTTAGACTAGTACATAATTTTAATCATTATTACTACTATATAACTTTAATCATTAAGAAATTTGAAAAAGATTAATTTATTATTTATTGATTTATTGATTATTTAATTATTATTTATTTATTATATATTTATTATTTAATTATTTATTATATATTTATTATTTATTTATTATTTATATATTTATTATATATTTATTATTTATTTATTATTTATTTATTATTTACTTATTATTTATTTATTATTTATTTATTATTTATTTATTATTTATTTATTGTTTATTTATTATTTATTTATTATTTATTTATTATTTATTTATTATTTATTTATTATTTATTTATTATTTATATATTTATTATATATATATTTATTATTTATTTATTATTTATTTATTATTTATTTATTATTTATTGTTTATTTATTATTTATTTATTATTTATTTATTATTTATTTATTATTTATTTATTATTTATTTATTATTTATTATTTATTATTTATTTATTATTTATTTATTATTTATTTATTATTTATTTATTATTTGTTTATTATTTATATATTTATTTAATATTTATTTATTATATATTTATTATTTATTTATTAATTATTTATTTATTTATTATATATTTATTTATTATTAAGTTATTATTTAAATATTAAATGAATAATATTTAATATAAATTATTAATTATTATTAAATATTAAAATTGTTCCGTCCAACATATATTTATTGTTTACATAATTCTCAAAACATTCAAAAATATTTCAAATTGAACGAACGAATCAGCAATCTAAACGAATAATTTACTCGTATATTTCAGAGGTTAAAACAAACCAATGAATAAAATATCAGTTATGAACGTAAATTGCAAAATTTGTATTAAAATACAATTTAATAAATTATGTTCTTTTATATAAGTAGAAATCAATTGCCGCATGTATGAAAGATCATCATTTGAGAACTGTTTGACCGATTTCACTTATTTTGCTTTTGTTGTGTTCGAAATTGTCAGGACAAGGTTTGTATGAAAGAAATTTTTTGGAAAATTCCCCAGAAAAGTTGACAATTTGGTTAGTAATTTTGTATGCAAAAATGGCGAAGATGGCGTCGACGTTATTATACTTTAGTTATAGTTTTCATAATAACGAAAAATTCCGCATTGAATATTGATATTTTGTCAGAAATATTTAAATTGAAAGCGATAGTTCAGTGTGTTATCAATGCCATATTTTCGTGCAATCAAAATTCATCGATTTGAATTTATTTAAGTTGGTTGCAATTTGGTGTGTTGCAAACATTGAATTAATATTAGATCGTGGTTTATTTTTTTGGCAAAAATACCTCCAGTGAGGCGTCGAAATATCGGGCGGCGTACGCGCAACGCAAGTCAACTACTTGATCACTGAGGCGGATGAAGAGCGTAAACAGCATTTGGAGGCAAATCGAATTTGATTTTCCCAAGCGGAGTTCATTATGATTCCGGAACAACGGAAACATAGTCGAGTTCGTCTTGCTCAGTTGGAACCTACGCATAAAATAATTTGGAACGTTGATAAAACAGACGGCTAAACGTAATTCGAAGTAAACGTTTGGTATTCAGATACGATCCTACAGTCGATTACGGTCGACTTCGGACCAATGAGCACTGTTTATCAACATTGCAATACTTTGAGATCTTGACACGAACTGCCAGGGTTATGTTGTGCGAGCGGAAAGGTCAAATTACCACAATTGACACCGCCACCAAATCCACTGGAATCATTGCTTTCTGGAAAAGAACCTCGGTCGAAGTACTTCTTGCAGAATATACAAAAGTACAACAGTTCATTCTAAATGACATCATTTAGGGCGAATATTATTGAAGCACGATCAACAGCTGCTGATCTTATTTGACGCTTGCTTGAAGTCATCGAATTTGTGGCGGTACGTGAAAATTCTCAAATTAACAACGAATATGCGAGTCGCTTTAAAAAATGACGAATAGACGTGTTTTTAAAGCAATTATCAGGCATTAGAAGTGGAAGAATTCTGTTTAACGTTTCGACTGGTTTCATTTCATTACCACCTAATTTTTATCCATTCACAATCTCTAAAGAAGAATTGATAACGAAAGTGTTCCCGAATATTGGTGCAAATCACAAATACCATGTTTAGTTCAGCAAACAAGCCATTTTGGTAGAGAGAAATAAAGACGTAGACGAATTGAATATAAAAATTGCTATTGCCAAGAGAATCTCCGCAAACTGTGTGTGCATTTCGAATGGACCAAACATGATCTAACAATACTAGTCTTATTCATGGCCAAGACCTAACAGTAGTTTCTGGAACGGATATATTGAAATTTTTCCGTTCAACACATGACAAGGGGTGGTTTTTGACTTATTTGACCCTGTTATTGCCAAGAGAATTTCCTCAAACTGTGTGTGCATCTCGAATGGACCAAACATGATCTAAAAATACCTGTCTTATTCATGGCCAAGACCTAACAGTAGTTTCTGGAACGAATATATTGAAATTTTTCCGTTCAACATATGACAAGGGGTGGTTTTTGACTTATTTGACCCTGTTATTGTCAAGAGAATTTTCTCAAACTATGTGTGCATCTCGAATGGACCAAAACAAATCTAAAAACATTAATCTCATCCATGGGCACGAGCTTATAGTGATTTCTGGAACGGACATATTTAAATTTTTCCGTTCAACATATGGCAAGGGGTGGTTTTTGACACATTTGACCCTGTTATTGTCAAGAGAATTTCCTCAAACTATGTGTGCATCTCGAATGGACCAAACATGATCTAAAAATATTAGTCTCATCCATGGCCACGAGCTTATAGTGGTTTCTGGAACGGACATATTGAAATTTTTCCATTGAACATATATAACATGGGGTGGTTTTTGACACATTTGACTCTGTTATTGCCAAGAGAATTTTCTCAAACTGTGTATGCATCTCGAATGGACCAAACCTAATCTAAAATTGTTAGTCTCATCCATGGCCTCGAGCTTATAGTGCTTTCTGGAACGGACATATTGAAATTTTTCAGTTCAACATATGACATGGGGTGGTTTTTGACACATTTGACCCTGTTATTGCCAAGAGAATTTCCTCAAACTGTGTGTGCATCTCAAATGGACCAAACATGATCTAAAAATACTAGTCTTATTCATGGCCAAGACCTAACAGTAGTTTCTGGAACGAATATATTGAAATTTTTCCGTTCAACATATGACAAGGGGTGGTTTTTCACTTAGTTGACCCTGTTATTGCCAAGAGAATTTCCTCAAACTGTCTGTGCATCTCGAATGGACCAAACATGATCTAAAAATACTAGTCTTATTCATGGCCAAGACCTAACAGTAGTTTCTGGAACGAATATATTGAAATATTTCCGTTCAACATATGACAAGGGGTGGTTTTTCACTTATTTGACCCTGTTATTGCCAAGAGAATTTCCTCAAACTGTGTTTGCATCTCGAATGAATCAAACATGATCTAAAAATACTAGTCTTATTCATGGCCAAGACCTAACAGTAGTTTGTGGAACGGATATATTGAAATTTTTCCGTTCAACATATGGCAAGGGGTGGTTTTTGACTTATTTGACCCTGTTATTGCCAAGAGAATTTCCTCAAACTGTGTGTGCATCTCGAATGGACCAAACATGATCTAAAAATATTAGTCTCATCCATGGCCACGAGCTTATAGTGGTTTCTGGAACGGACATATTGAAATTTGTCCATTGAACATATATAACATGGGGTGGTTTTTGACACATTTGACTCTGTTATTGCCAAGAGAATTTTCTCAAACTGTGTATGCATCTCGAATGGACCAAACCTAATCTAAAATTGTTAGTCTCATCCATGGCCTCGAGCTTATAGTGCTTTCTGGAACGAATATATTGAAATTTTTCCGTTCAACATATGACAAGGGGTGGTTTTTGACTTATTTGACCCTGTTATTGCCAAGAGAATTTCCTCAAACTGTGTGTGCATCTCGAATGGACCAAACATGATCTAAAAATACCTGTCTTATTCATGGCCAAGACCTAACAGTAGTTTCTGGAACGAATATATTGAAATTTTTCCGTTCAACATATGGCAAGGGGTGGGTTTTGTTGACACATTTGACCCTGTTATTGTCAAGAGAATTTTCTCAAACTATGTGTGCATCTCCAATGGACCAAACATGATCTAAAAATATTAGTCTCATCTATGGCCACGAACTTATCGTGGTTTCTAATTCGAATCGATATATTGTTTGTGCTTAAGTGGATAAATAAACGTTTAATGTGTAGTTGTGTTATTTAACCTCACCTTTGCTGCAAAAATAATAATAGATTATAATTTTGACTTTAGTCAAATTGAAGTGCATGACCAATGCAACAATGATCTAATGAGCACAATTCGATTAAGTATTATGCAATGCTTTGCAACATGGTACGTCACGCAATATGGTGCATTATATGCTTTTTAACGAGTTCATTGAAAGGCATTTAATAGAATTTTTCTGAAATCAGAATTCATTAAAATCGATTACTGGATTTCAAAACCCTCCACATCTTTTTTATAAACAGTGTGTTAGTAAAAAAAATGTTTATAAAAGGGAACCGCGCAGCACAGAGAAATCCATGTCCAAATTTCTTCAGAAGTACATCTCATTGTACTCACTTTAACTTTAAGGATTAATTCTACTTTAGACTTCAAAATTTATCGGAAACCCACGTATACAGACGCTGTTATCCCTAGTTCTTGTCAGCTTTCCACTCACTCATAGATAGACTAATAAACATCCCTCTGTCAAATTCAAATTATAACACTGAGCTTAACTAAAAAAAAAAAAAAAAAAAAAAAAAAAAAAAAGAGTAGATACTCCTGATGATGACCTAACAAGTCGAAATCGATCGAGTGATTCTTTAAACTTATTGAAAAATATTCAAAATATTCTGCGGAACAAAAACAAGTGATTAATAAAAATGTGTTTATTAAGTATAAGTGTGTTTCGCCAAGTGCCTACGGCAAATAGCGTAAAAAGTAAAATATTTCTAGTCTAAGCAAATTTATACAATCGCAAACGATTCCGTGACTCAATGACCCACTTTGAGCAATTCTCCAGAAAATAGTTGGAGGGGTTTTCAAAACTCAAATACAAACTTAAAAACATAATAATATTTTAGATATAACATAAATTAATAAGATAGAATATATACAGAAAAAAAATTGCGTTGATATGTTTTTATTGATCAATATTGAATTAATTATTTCATCGTGCTGCTGATCAATTTTCGTATAGCCAATTCACTAATACTTAGACATATTTTCAGTTTTAGGAAAAAATTCACATTACTATATAGGCTTGTGAAGTATTTCCTAAACTATTCCTAATTTTTTGTTTTTGTTTTTAGGATAGATTTAGGAAAAAGTTCACGCGCATGGCAAACTTTTTTATTTATTTACTTAATGTTCCGTATTGTGAATTTTAAAGGTGCTTTTTGTTCTAAAACGAATCCCGCGAATCAAACAAAAATTGTCTAATAAAAATGTTTTTGGTTATAACTAATTATGATTCTTCATTTTATGTACATTATGTAACATATGGATAAAATTCATATACATTTGTTTATAAATAAATATCATAACTTTTTATGTCAACAACATGATACGAACAAATTTTAAAATTCGGTGACCAAAACATTGCATATCAATGATCTCTTTATAGTTTTGTTAACAAAACCATAAAAACTTCTGAATATAAGTGGATGTACGAGTACGACTGTATGCAATTTGGCTTACAAATAAACTCTGTCATGCAGAAAATTCAAATGCATGCATATATCCTCTGTTATAGAGATACATACTCGTACATGTATGTATATATGGCAGCATAAACATAAACCATTTTACTAAAGTGAAAATTAATGTTAACTCATTATTTATGTAAAGCTTTTTGTTGCACTGAAACGGCATACAAAAAAAAAATTAAATAAACTTTCTGTAACAATTTTTCTTGTTTTTGGGTACCAAACAGAAAAAAGCTCGGAAAATTTATATTTATCTTCCGTTTTCTATCTGTTTGTTGAAGCTTGTCTCTGTTATATAAGAGGAAAAATGCAAATCTTTAAGAATAAATTATTTATTGCAATGCAGTGTTTTGTTAGGTAGACGAGTTCAGCGAATTTACTTCTCAATCTAATGTAGTGGCGATGTTAAATTCCCACCCATCCATATAAGAATATTATGAATATATTTTAAGTGCGAAGTCAATTGGTAGTGTGTGACTAAAGCTGATTTTATTATCTTGCCAGCCATAACTGAAGCATTAGAACTTCAGTATAAATCTAACTACTAACTTGGCCATAATTGCAATAAATGGGACTGGTTGACTGTCAATGAAAAATTAATATACCAGGATCTCGCTCATAACGATGTATTCTCACTTAAAACTTATCCCGGTGGATTTAATGTACAAACAAGAAGAGCGCCTTTTGTAATTGACAAACAGCAGCTTATCAATATTTCGGTAAACATTTCTCCAGCAATTTCTTTAACTGAACTTTAGCACTGTATCATGTTGAAGCACAGTAGGCCGTCTATCCATCCAATTTACAAACTATCCTCCTCTTGATCTCAAAGTTATGATTGTAAAAGGAAACATCTTTAGCACTCCATATTCTTGAAATCGGTGGAAATTTCTCCAATACAATTTGCTTTGAAATTCTTCGATTTATACGATTTTTTCGCCGGCTACTTAAATCATTTTTTCAAATTTGCTTTCAAGTTTACTAATATTTGTCTCCCTACTAAGCGAATAATTTCGAATCGATTTGCCCAGTCGGAATTTTTCCCTTAGTAGGAGGGAAAAATATGTTTCCTAATTTAAAAAAATGATTAAAGTAGTCGGCGAAAAATTCGAATAATAAACAGAGTTTTGAAGCAAATTGTATTTTGATTGGAGAAATTTCCACCGATTTTAAGAATACGCCCCTGATGCGAATAAGGGAAAATTTGTAAGGTGGGCGTCATAGATCTTTTTATATACGTCTCGCTGTTAAAATACAGGGTTTTGCAATACGAATGATATGATTTCTTAATAAAACACACTAATTATTAAGGGAATTGAAATGTTTTTTATTTAATGTGAACTACAATCGTTACAAATAAGCTCTGAATAAAACGTCATTCAAATGGCCTCCACGACTTCTTCTGCATGAACGAATTCCATGAACCCAATTTTCGAGCACTTTTTCCACTAAATCAAGTCGTATGTCATGAATAGCACTTTCAATATTGAGTTGTAAAGCTTGAAGATAGTTTGGTTTATTGCTAAAGACCAATGACTTCAAATAACCTCACCAGAAATAGTCTAATGGTGTTAAATCACAACTTCTTGGAGGCCATTCAATATCACAATTTCTTTAAATAATCGAATCTCCAAACTTTTCTCGCAATAATTCAATTGTTGCACTTGCTGTGTGGTCCGTAGCCTCGTCTTGTTGGAATCAAATGTTGTCAAGATCAACTTCTTCCAATTTCGGCCATAAAAAGTTGGTTATCATCGATCTATACCGATCTCTATTGCCAGTAACGGTGTTACCAGCTTCACAAAAAATACGGACCGATGATTCCACCAGACCAAAAACCACAACAAACTGTCAACTTAGGTGAATATAATGGTTTTTCATGAATAATTTGTGGATTTTCTTCACACCAGAATCGACAGTTTTGTTTATTTACCGCACCACTCAGATGAAAGTGAGCCTAATCGGAGAAGATGATTTTCTTAAAAAAATCGTTATCGTTTTCAAGTTGTTCCAAGGCAAAATCAGCAAATTTACGACGTTTACGGTGGTCCAATGGCTTCAGTTATTGAGTGAGAACAGTTTCCTACCTTCCCTTCCTTTCGATTCTTGAGAACGTCTTGGAATCGACAAATTGCGGTCTTCAGCAACACTTGCCTGAACGGCAGCAATATTTGCATTTCTTCGAGCGTTTCTTTGTCGTATTGGCACTTGAACATTATGTAAAGAAAATGTACGCTCAAAATTTTCAACAATTCGACGAATAGCGAGCACACTTGGACGATTATTACGACTATAAAATGGCAAAAGCGCACGAAAAGTTGCAATTGGAGAACGATTATTTTGATAATAAAACTGAATAATTTGTAAACGTTGTTCTTGCGTATATCTCACCATGAGGAAATTATAAACATTACTGAATACAATGAAAGAAAAAATGACAGACCATAACATATTACAAATGGCCGAAACGTTACTTAAAAATGATATCATTCCTATTGGAAAACCCTATATATCACTATTAAATCTCTGTCTCAAATAAATTGGTTTCACGCTACAGATTATCTTACTTATCTTGTTTGGAATTCCAAGAGTCCTTGCATGTTTGGCCTAAGACTTGTAAAAGTGCCATGTTTAGTTCTCTAATTTAAAAATGGCTGGAAGTAGCACTCGCTGCCTTTCACCTATGCAGGTTAATCTGAACGCACCTCAACCTGGTCAGTCTCCTCCGAAGGTCATTTATATACCTTGGTCTGTATGTTAAATGGAGGCGGTCGCTATCATGACTTAGATAGAGACAGTTGATGTTTTTAAGGCCTCTGCAACTTTCTCAAGAGATCCTGTTCCTATGATTCTTTGACTGTGATAAGGCTACTTGGAATAAGAAGGCCCGTGGTATCCGGTGTTCCATACTGGCTACGAAAATGCTTTCTTTGCAATTCATCCTTTAGTGCATTTGGCTCGTCATGGTCCGAAATTTTCACCTTTAGATCCGTTAAATTCGGCTAGAAAGAGTTACGTCGGGTGTGATGAGTTATTCTCCCGTCAAATTAATAAAATTATCTGGGCTATTAAAGGTGACCATATAAATATAGCGAGCCTATTTTATGGTCTAGTTAAGTTTCGAGACAAATAGTGGTTCTAGCTAGATGGTCATCCATAAATTTGAGTAAAAATGACATCAGTTTATCTTGAAGATCAAAATTCGTTGCAAAAAACTTTAAATCCTGGAAAACGTGATTCAGATTGGAGTCACTTAACAGGCATCAGAAGTCACAACTAAAACACCAAGTGCTATAACAATGCTCAACTTCAAATTTTTTGCTGCGGATTATATATGTTATCTTATGAAATTTTACTCTAGTTTGAATGATCATGATTCAGGTCCAGCTAGTATATGAAGTTGGTCATTGAGTCATTTAATTAAAATTACCTACTTTATTTTGATCTTCTAGGTGTACTGTAAGATTTCTGGTTTTATCTAACAAATTTTGTTCTTCTAGGTATACTGATGACATTTTTACTCGAATTTGGATAGCCATTATCAGTTCATTCCTAAAATTACCGAGTCAAACCTGGCTAGTACAAAGGTTTACGACCCTATGGTCATAACCTTCATTTCTTGTAGTTTTACCTTAAATTTTTTAATCTCAGTCGTTTGATTAATGCTGATGGCATTATCCACTGTAGTGTGACATGGGGGTTAAAATTATTTGTGCAGTGTGCATGTGGCTTAATATTCTATGTTTTCCGTACTCACCCTGCATAATATGTACATAAACATCGAATGGTTTGCGAGCGAGACCAATGTGTACACCTTGTGCGTGTGTGCGAGCGGCTGAGGTATAGAAGAGTATTTTTGTTGTTTTTTCTTGTTTTGGCGCGTGCAGCTGATGCGGGTGAGAATGTGAAAAAGTCTGGTGCGATTTTTTTTATGAGATAAGTTTAATGCGAACAAAAATATAAAGTTTGCAATTGTAAAAAACACGTGGTTTAAGATTCAAGTATTGTTTATTGGATTAATAAAATTATTTTTAATACAAACAGTGTAAATTTTTTTTTATGTTGTATGAAACGACATTTCTAAAATTGAAATCCGTCTGCCATTTTGTTAGTATAAAGCTGGCTAAAATAAAAAGTAGTGAATTAAATTAAAAGTTTTTTTTTTGTTTTTGAGTAAGAAATACTCAACTTGTGCTTGCTGCGGGAAACGGCCACACAAAACAGTTCGAAAAAATATTTGGCGTGTGTGCTTTTCCAGTTCAATATTAGTCTTGGTCTTACATTATAAAATAAAGCTGATTGTTCTAACCCGAAAAGTCACCTTATTGCAGACTAGACGTCATACTAGATAAGACCGGGCTATGTTGCGCTTTTGGTGTTAAATTTAATTAAGCGAGTATAAAAAATCTCCGCAGGGGGCCGCGAATCTCTGCGGGTGCCTCCAATTATTTAAAACGGCCAGTTAAAGGTTGCTCGACTTCAAAGTGATTACGGGTGGCCAATTGAGGCCATTCAAGGTTGCGGATAAAGGCGGGAAGCCCAACATTTTGTTGCCCAACAAGGCAAATTTTTATACAAAGGCGGGAAAACGCCCAACCAAATTATTTGCGGGTGGCCAGTTGAGGCCACTTCTCTTTCGACGGATCCGGCGGCCAGTTGAGGCATCGGTGGAACACGTGGGTATCGCTTCAATCAAGCCGCAACGGTCCGGTTGTGGTATCTCCTATGGGTTCTCCTATGGCATGATAGCTTGAAGGCCGCAACCGTAGAGGTACGATTTTTTATTTTTATTTAATTTTTTTTTTGATTTCTATTTTTTTTAACTCGCGCATTGAACACATTGGTTTCGTCCTTCAAATTAATTCCGTTCCGCAACCCTTTTCTTTTCTATCGATAAAGTTTTTGTTGTGATTATTGAATAAAAATTGAATTTTCATTCGGCTCCATTTTATTGCCATATATCGGCCGGGATCCGTTTTTCAGGTTATTATTGTTTTTATCGTGTCACTAAAATGAAGTATTAAATTCATTTTGGGTTCGGTATGATGAGAGGGGGATTCTCATTTTGTATCGGGATTCCGTATTTACAGGCTGGGCTTGCCACTCCCCTTCATCCCCTTGGCAGGACATCCACAGGATCGGAGTGGTGAGTCCAGCGTATGTGTTGTTCATTCGGAGGCGACCGTAAAATCCAGGCGGTCTCCCCGTGGCACTTCGGTGGTCCCATGCTGTCGATTGTGGGAGAATCGCTGGAGGTCTCTTCGAGTGAAGAAAGGCCTGGTCTGTTGAGAAGACGTCCCTACCCTCTAATGCTGCTTCGTTGTGGCTGGGCATCGGCCTTTCGGGGTTGATTTGTCATTCGTGGGGGGAGGGGGGGAGGTCTCTTCAGCAGACTGGGTACTTGTCACTCGGGGAGATCTGGTCGCCATCGGATGGACACACCCGGTTATTATTTGTTTTTCAAGTTCCTCATGTTTCGTTCGACAAGTTCTGGTCGACTTAATTTAAATTCAGTTTTTTTTTATTATTTGCTTTTGATTTTGATTTTTTTCTGTTCCACGGTGTTGGCCAGGAGCACGCAAGCCTCTAATTCCTCCACGACCCGTGCCATTACCCTGAGATCTAGCCGGTAAAACATCACCGTGAGAGAGGCCTCTGCGTGCTTAGTGGAAAACTGCGGGTTGGCTGCGAGCCATCCGTAACACTTGAAGTTGATCATTGAGTTATCTAACTAAAACCATCAAGTGCTAATTTCGGGTTTTTTGCTACGAAGGTTTATTTTCTAGGTGGTCTTACGTTATTATTTTAACTCAAGTTTGAATTTTAACGTTTTCACTTATTAGTATAAAGTTTTATTGTAATCGTTTTAAAGTTATAGTCTGACAGAAATCTTTTTATTTCACACGGTTTAGTTTGTTTATAAATTTGTATTTTATAAAATATTATAAATTTTTTATTTAAAATGAGGTTTGAATCAGGTTCTAAAAAAAACTCCAACGCATAAGATTGTACCATGGTACATGTGACTAACTCAACAACAATTTACCATTTACCCTGCTGAGAAATGTACGAAATGACACTCAAGAGATTTGCCATGACTATATCACTGGCAATGATTAATGTGCACTCTATTGTCGACGATCAACTGAAGATAGCAGAAACTCCACCACTTTAAAAGTACGAATCTGTGATGTTGAAGACGATAATAGTTGGGTTGTGCTGTATTCACAGTTACTCTCGAAAACGTACAAAAATTGCAAATTAAATTTTAAACAAGATTAGTTCAGATCATTTTTTTAATTTTACCGGAAATGACGAGTACGAGAATGCGGCATCTCTGCAGTCCAGGCGGATTGGCTATCCGGAATCAAACTTCATACTTAGACTTTTTCTATTAATTGGGAGATCCTTGCGAAATTTTCGGAAATCTGGGTACCGGAAGTGCCAGCTTTCATTGAAAAGTTTACAATTTTTGCAATGTTGTTGGAAAGTTTAGCATTTACAAAAAAAAAAAAAACCGAACAAAGAATTAAAAAATTCAAACAAATGTTTAACAAAGGTTGATTTGATCTGGTTGGTTTTCTGAAATTTAAGCAGGAATAATGATATTTGATTACACGAGGCAGTTTTACCAAATGTCCGATAATTTAAATATTGTGCTTTATAAGTCAAGTGTGGTGTATTCGAGGTCTATCTAAATTTATGTATTCGTGCTAAAAGAAAATCGGGTGTTGGCCAAAACCTACTCACTCTCCCATTTTGTTTGAAACAACTAACGAAGAACGACGAATTCGAAGATTTTATATCACAAAATAATGAAAGCACACGTAATTTAAATGATTTTAGGGAAAACGTCGCGTTATGAACCCGAAAAGTCGATCCTTGAAAAACAAAGCTTTAAAGAATTAAAGCTTATTCGTACAAAATTAGAGATTACGAATTCTTGAAAAAACTAGGCCACTATAGGTGCTTGAGCTATTCCTGGATAACAGCCGTCGCAAAAACCGTTCAGGAGTTTGTATATGCTGCTATCAACTTGAACCGGAGTCAATTATGTGTGAGGATCACCGATATGGTACATTGGTTTTAGAGAAACCGGTTAATTTTTTAGTTTGAATTATTTTTAGCGTCATCTGTGTTTACATGTGGATGCAAATTTAAAAATCCCTAAAAATAATAAAATTGGGTTGAAAACCCTAAAATAAAATTGGTCGCACACTGTATCATCTATAGAAGCTTACTTATGTTAGCCATCGGTGACATATCTCAAGAAACAGAACTGAGACTTCCACGTACCACGTACGAAGTAATAATTTAGTACAGTTGTAACTTGCATACAAATTTAAATTTGTTTGACCCAGGCACCAATTATGTACAAGAAATGCATCAATTTTGCCAAATGAATCGTTCGATTATGATTATTATTATTCACCCGAAAACATAAAATCTAGCAAAAATTTCAATTTCTATACGCTGTCAATATAAAAATTGAAATTTTATTTTGCTGCCATCAATTTCCATAAAAAAAGGAAAATTTTTTGCCATTTTTTCTTGAACACTACTCAAATAAAATTCTATTAAAACTAAATTGAGATTTAAACGTGACGTGATTGAGTTAATAAAAAATATAATTCGTTAGCTTTTTTTTATCACAACTTTCAGATTCACACAAGCATTGCTGTATAATAATGATGAAAAGAAATCTGAAATCAGCATTACCTCATAAATTTCTCTATTATGAATCACACCTGTTCCTGTATTTTCCGATTTTATAATAATTTTGCTATCACAAACTAAAAATAGGAAAACGAAGTCTTGTAGTAAAAGCACATAAAAAGCATGATAAATAAACATCATCAGATATAGAGACGAAACGAAAGTGTGAAGCATTATATGAACATAAAGATGATTTCGGTGTGGAGAAAGCTTAGAAAATTTATATAATTCAATAGAAAATTTTATTTATGTTATATGAAAATGTTTTTCTCTTTTATGCTTCTTCCAAATTGGCAACATTTTTAACTCCCCACTTTACATCTCAAATCTTTTGTTATTTATTATTTCATACAGAGCTGCTATACTCTCGTTTGTACATAATCTTAAAATGAAAAAAGGAAAATTTATTTCTACAAAAAGCTCAACTTCAACATAATTTATTATGTTTTCGGTGCTGAGACATAAAATTGTTGTTTGTATTATTTGTTGATACTGGCAGTGTTTCCGTTGTTGTTTTTACTTGGAGAGGCCATATTTTTCAAGTTTAATTTGATTTTTCTACTTTTTGGTTAGTTTACGTCTGGCCTGGAAGAAAATACTCGACTTACAAGTCGACAACTTTATATACTTTTTATATGTTTATCATTTTTATGAATTCTAATTTAACGATTTAAAATTTAATATATTTCTTAATATATATTACATTAGGATTTATTTATTTATTCGTATTTTGAGCACAGAAGCACATTCAGAAATTTCTTCTGACTAGAGCGTCTGAAAATTTTACTTCACCCAAGCAACCAATTTCAGTGGGACATATTTTCCCAATCGTCAAAATGGTAACAATATTAAGGAGTTCCTCTGGATGTGATCGACAAATCGAGAGTATTTTCCTTTCTAGGCGAATCTAAAATGTTCTCCTCTGTTTATACCTAGTAGAACGATTAATGTAATCAGTAGTCCTATAGAAGATTTCATTCGCAAAAGTTGCCTCCATTTTATAAAATCAAAAGTTGGGTTTACATAATTGATCACTATTTGATCACAGTTGGCCAGTTATTTCCAGTAATTGATCATAGAAACAGAATTTTTTTTAAATCGTTTTAAAAAATTTCAAGGCTAACAAAAATTTTAGCACCTCAAGTAAGGTAAATCAAAATAAGGATGAATGCTATCGATTAACCTCGAAAAATTGCCAGCTAAATCAAATAATGGATCAGATCTACAAATATATTAAAACTGTTAAAAAAAACATTAATTTATAATGCTGCGCATGCAGCATAAATAAAATTTTCTCTCTCTCTTTAGTAGATTGAAATGTAATTGGCCTAGCAACCGGTATCAATAATTATATTGGGAGTACAAATGGGGAATTTACAAAAGATGGCGTAACTATCGCTTCGGGCCATCTTGTAACTATAGCTGTGTTGCTTTCAAAAGATTACAACAACAATTGCATTGTATTAAAGCCGATTTTCTTTAATGTTAGGAAAAAAATTTTAGGATTAGGGGAAATAAAACCAATGTATGGTTATGGTGTTTACCGCAAGGCGTTATTTTTTCTATTTATTTTTTCGAACAATTAACTTATAGTAAAATTTGGCATTTCTTATTTTATAGCAAAATACCGAATTTAATTTATTCTAGTTGATAAAATAAAAAAAACTAAAATAAATATTAATAAAATGAACCAATACAGAAAAATTAAAACGCATTAAAAATTAAAGCCAAAAGTTGTTGCTTTCACATTTCCTTAGCTAAGCTAATCGGATTAGTGAAAGCAACACTACATATATTCATGTTAATGCGTCATCATTTCCCTCTAAAAATCAGTATGTGTCATTTCGTTGAAGTTCGTCTAACCATGTCAACCTTTCTGCCAACAAAACACAATTTGCTGGAAGCGCTGCTTTATTGTTTTAATTTGAAGAAAATTGCAGGTCCATCAGCGATGGATCGATTATTGTGTGAAGCATATGGGAACATGCTCCATTAATAAAAACATGTGAGTACAGGTTCTGCCGTTTTACAAGTGGTGATTTTGACCAGTAAAGCTTGAAGACGCTGAGTTGGGGGCGCTTTTGGACCATGATTCAGCCAAAATCAAGAGGAGCTCGCTGAAACTTTGGGAGTGATTGAACAAGCGATTCCAAACCTATTTATGTATGAATCATATGTTTTATAAAATGTTCTTATATAATTTATATTATATGATTCAAAACCGTCTCAAGGCCATGGGTATAGTGTAAAAAAAAGGAAATTAGATTCCGTATGAACTCAAGCAATTAATACTCTGTCGAGGCAGACTATCCTTTCTTCAATATATACCTTCAAAATCGGACAAATCGAGATGAATTTTTGGGAGATCTGCGACAGCGCCACAATCGATCGTCTGAAGGAGATTCCATATTTGAGGGAAGAAGGACCACAAAAAGTAATCAACCTAGCATCTACTGTGGTTCAATAATTGCGAGCACAATTTTAAAATTCAAGCAGGAATATAACATTTGAAAATTTCTTTACCAGCATAAAGCTGGCACAACCTTATGCTAGAGGATGCGTGTATTGATCTACTTGGTATTTGTCGTAGTGGTTCATGTTCCGCGACTTCGTTTGTGTCGATGGGAAGGGGACTTATCTTCATAATCGGTCGTTTTAATTCTGTACCGCTACTATTTTCAACTGTTACTACCCTTGTTAAGTTATCACTGCCCAGATGTTGTTTAACAATTCACCCTAGAAACCAACTAGTTGGAGGAAGATTCGAGTCTTTGATTAAGACAACATCGCTAGACCATTGCTTCCAAAAATGTTGTACAATTTTTTGTATAAATTTCCAGCGCTGTAGTGGCGTTATGTTTTCCTTTACTAGGCTTGGTTCTGGCGCGGCGATTAATGAATCTCCCACCAAAAAATGACCTGGTGTTAGTATTATATCACTTGGATTGTCTGACATTACTGTTAGATGCCTAGAATTGAGGCTTTCTTCGATTTGAGTGGCTACGTTTGCTAATTCGTCGTAGGTTAATGATGTACTTCGGCCATTTCTTTTGTTAATATTGATCGAGCTCCGATGAAGTTAGTCCCATTATCTGAATAGATGTGTCAACAGGGCCCTCTTCGAGCGATGAACCTTTTGAAAGTTGCCACGAAGGTGATCGAAGTCTGATCGCGTACTATTTCTAAGTGTATTGCCTTGGTTGAGAAGCAGACGAATACTTCAATGTATCGCTTGTAGGATTTCATGCCCCTTCCTTTTGAAACTCGAACTTCGAGTCTACGCTAGTGTGTCTGAAGGAGCGTGAGGGATCAATTCTTTCCTTCGGTAGGTCTGCCATTAGTTGTAGTTACATTTTACACATTTGTTGATTTCTGTACGGACTCTCTGTTTGCCGTCTGTGAACCAATTCGTCCTTCGCAAGTATGCCAGCGTTAACTGAGTTCCTCCGTGCAACGTTCGAAGGTCTGCATCAGCTTTCAATAATTTGGTTAAGATATATTTTTTGGTAACATTATAAGATGTTTTGTGTTAAAACTTAATTTGCTATTCCTTAGGCGACCTCCTACTAGAAGTAAACCGTGTTCGTCGATGAAAGGGTTTAGACACAGGATGCTGCTTTTTGTTGACACTGCTCCGTGTAGCTATTCCTGTGCTTCCTGGAGCTCCGTGACTGCTGGTATGGCACATTGTCGTGTGCTGTCTTGTACTCTTTTACACCCTTTGATGAAACGTCAGCAATAGCAGATGATGCGAAATATTTTATTCACATCTAGTTTTGTTTCTACTAGCTGCGGAATATAAGGATTATTTGTTGAAGAATTTGTCACGGTGAATGCTCATTTTAATTCAATGTCTATATTTTGGTTGCGCGACAACTGTTGTGGCTAGTTCTGGCTTGATGTTTGAATCCAATTTGGTCCTGCCGACCGTAAACTGTTTTGCCTTAACTCTGTTGAAGTCATGCCTCTGGACGCACAATCCGCAGAGTTTTGCTTTGAATTTATATATCGCCATTGGTTTGGGCATGACTTTCCGAAATTCTATTAGCGGCAAATGTTTTGTATTTATGAGGTCGCCCTTGAATCCAAGCTAGAGTGATCATATAATCTGTCCAAAAGCTTGATTCTAAGTTTAGTATTCGTAGAGCTGCCACTACCTTTTCCATTATCTGTGTGAGTAGCACAGCTCCGCATAATTCAAGTTTTGGCAAAGAACAAATAGTTTTGATTGGTGCTACCTTTGTTTTAGCTGAAAGTAGCGTAACTTTGATTTTGTTCTCCGTAAGCTTTCTAAGATTCGTTGCAAAATCCGTGTAGACTGATTTATGATAATGTGTGATAATTGATCCTTCTGGGTATGGCGATTTCTTCTAGTGACGGTAGAGAGTTTCAGAATTTCCACCACTGCGCGATAAAGCCGGAGGTAGTGATTGATCCCAGGATAGCCCTGTTAACCAAAGATCTTGCATCATTAACTTGACCGCCACTGTAACTGGTGCTAACCATCCTAGAGGGTTGAAAAGTTTAGCACTCTCGGATCGAATGCTGCGTTTGGTAGGTTCCTTATTAGATGGTATGAGCGTGATACGGAATCCGAAACTATCTGTCACTGGATTCCAATGTATGCCCAGAGTTTTAACTGTGTCATCAAGTTTGAATTCAGCTACTCAAATCATTCGTATAGGCACATGGGTATGGCTTGCATCAGGGCGACGTGATTGGTAGCCCATTTACGTAAATTGAATCCACCAGTCTTTTGAGTAATGCTATTATTTGCTCTTAAGCACCTAATACTTCCTCGAGTGTGTTATTCACAGAGATGAGGTCATCTAACTGTTGTAATGTCCTCACGTAATGTCCTCACGGCTAAGTATGAGGCTGATGCTGTACCGTAGGTCACTGTATTTATTTATTTATTTATTTATTTATTTATTTATTAACGTACTATACAATTTATTTACACAAATCCACGCCATACACCAACATATGTCATTTTGAGCAGTTGCTGCTCATTTACAATGGCGCATGCAGCCTACGGAGTGGACAAAACAATTTTGATTGAAACCGCAATAAAATTTTTCGGTTTTACAAATTTACGAAGACAACTTTTGTAAACCACTGTGAGACGCTAAAACACGATATTTTCATGACATCTACGTATACAAATTATTATAGCTTTTGTCATTCCTTAAGCATCTCCCTACCAACCACTGCTTCCAGCTTTGATGGGGCGATTAATTTCAAATCAAGATTTCAGGTTTTTTAAATACTTCTTCACTGCTCCCAGACTGGTACAATGATTCAGGATATTTTGGACATTCAAGTAATTACCTCTTATATAAATTAAAATTATTAAAACTTAAAATGAAATTTAATTTTTTTGAATAAAATTTGCGGCCTGTTGACTTGAACTTCAACGCCGACTTCGCCGCTACTTTGGAACTGTAGTTAGCTTGTATTATTTTATTGGCTGCTCTGGTGATTTCCTCCTACAAATCCGTTGATAATCCTGGTCGTCTTCATGAACCGAAATTTGACGGAAGATCTTTTCAATATCAGCTGTGCATACATATCTATGTTTCCGCCATCGTAACAATATGCTTAGCAGGTCCTGTTGAAGTGTGAGCTCATTTAGCATGATATCATTTAAAGATATTCCTGTGGATGTTTTGGCTGATGCATCGAAAACGGCTCACAGCTTGGTTGTTGTGCTCGAGTCCTTCAGTACTGCATAAGATCTAAAGTTTCGTATTCATCCAAAAACTGCTTATATGTTAGTCCCAATTCTGAATTCCTTGCAAGCCGCTTTTCGACTTGTAATAAACGTGCAACGGCTGTCTTCTTTGAATCCTTACTTTCATCAGCCTGACGTGTAAGGGTTTTTGTGTAGAATTCTTCATTCCTTTTCGTCTTCTGTTAGTTCTCTTTTCCTTGTTACTTCTTCGAGTTCCAAAATTGCTTTAGCTGCTCGTCGATCTGTGTCGAGGTTGTGACTAAGGTTTGAATGACCTCCATGTTTACGTCAGGAGATGCGTTTCCAGTGATTATCCAGCCTAATTTGGTTTGCCGTGCAATTGGTTCATCTGGTGCACCCTTTAAAAAATTAGCCATGATTATTGGGCCGTAGTAATCGGCTCCTAATAGTATGTGTTAACTGGACCGGGTTCATAAAACGTTGGATCTCTATCAAGTTTTTAGTGTGATTCCAACTTGAATTGGGTGCTACTTCAGATAGATTTCCGGTTATGTTTTTGAAAACCTTTGCCTTTATTTTTAACTTGAAGTTTGATGTGAATCTTGGACTTGGCTGTTGTTATTCCCATATGCCAGCAATGTTTACTTGAGTAGAAGTTCTTGATAACTTGAGACCATCTGCAGCTTCTTCAGTGATGAATGTTTCTTGGATCAATCAGCATTCGAACTAAATGTTATCCGTTGTCGGTTATTATTCCATGGCGGTTGCAAGTAAACTCAACGTTTTAGAGTCTATTGACACCTATGTGCAGCGATGTATTTGTTGGAGTTTCCGGCTTCTTTGCACTTTCCATTTGAATGTCGTGAAATAAAGTATGGTGGGCTCCGTGATACTTTTCACATTTATTATTGCATTTCTGACCGTGAAATTTTTGTAAACACCTTCTACATAAATCCTTTTCCTTATCAGCTGTGGTCCTCTTTGTTACCGTCAAATCTTGGAACTTTTTGCAAGTGCACAGCTCGTAAGCAACTGTAGCTAGAGAATGAAATCTTGATTCAAAAAATTCAAAGAAACTTTTCATCGTTTGAATTTCTTTTGGTGCTTTAATGCTGGTTTCAGCCAACCGGTGTGTTTCTGCATCCAGCTTCCTTGAGAGTACGGTTATTATTAAATTATTAAAGCACTCCAGTACTCTGGATACGCAAATTGGTGAGAGCATGTATGCACTCTAAGGCATTACCATGCACTCTTCGCAGTTCATTGGCTGATTCTACTGTTAAGGTAAGTAAATCCAATAATGTGTTGATGTGATTGCTGGCCAACATCCTTTTGTCTTCATATCTATTGACGAGGGTACTCCATGCGGTAATATAATTTTCTCTTGACAATGCAAAATTGCTGAATAACTTCGCTGACCACCGAAAGTAGGTAATACATTGTTTCTTCGTTGGCTAGCTCTTCATTGGAATGAACAGTTCTATTGAATAGACTATAGAAGGCTGTCCATTGCCTATATAGTCCCCGTAAAATGAGAGTATTTTCAATTTTGGTAATTTTATTTTGGGGCTCTTCTTTATGTTGTCATTACAATACAACTGTTTCAGTTGCTCAACCCGTTATCCAGCTCTTCTTGTAATGCAATAACAATTGAAAAACGTTGATCACGAAATACTCTTCATTCAAATCCTCCTTTTCGGCTTCTGCAATAATATTTTCGTGATTATTGTAGAATGAGTTCCATGCGTCTGTTAGCTGCTTTAATTTCAGTTCGCAATAGACTTTGCTCGGTTTTAGCGTTGAAACGTAATCCTCTATTTTGTGTAGGTTTTGTTTCAACATTTCAGCGTTGGCTGCTTGCAATTTGTGGCGTTTGTTCTTTTTTGGGGTTGATGGTCCAGTGGCTTCCTCATCTTCTTCAAATATGTAGGAGGCGGCATCTACTACTTCATCTTCCCTGGCCTTTTGCTTATCTTCTTTAGATTGTTTTGCTGTAAATTCTTCTTTGATTTTTAGAAGCGTGGATTTCGTCTCTTGAAATGCCATCTGTGGTGACATGTTCTACCATCACATTTTCGATACTTTATCGAAGTTTATTTCTCATTTTCTTAAACTAAAATGGACAACTGTTTCGTTTATGAATTATTTCTTTTCTATTGCTATCACAACCTACTAGTACAAATGCGAACAAATTGTCTTTCTCTAATTTCGTCCAAGTATCGAAAACAAATTATTTCTTGATAGAAATGGAGTAGCATATCACAATTTTTCAATCTAGCAACCTGGTAAATGATATAAAATGTGAAATAGTGTCACATTTTATTCTAAAGAAGCGAGACATAATCTACGATAAAGTATCGAAAATGTGATGGTAGAACATGTCAGCACTGGACTTGCTTATAATATTCTTGTTTGCCATTTGTTGATGAGGCGCTCATCGCAGTATTTTATAGTTTTTCTGCGAGGCCCATCTTTTTTCAAGTTGATTTTGATTTGATTGATTAATTTTCCTGTAGTGGTTTGCTGGCACAAAATTTCAGCGGAATCCATGATGTTCGTGTGTTAGAGCAATTCTTGAATTTCCAACGTGCCGTTCGTATTTTTACTCGAAGGACCAATGTTTCTCCTAGTGTGTTGAAAGGAGAGAAAATTGTTGCTTATTTGGTTTTTGAAGTATTTAATAAGATTACCGTGGGTCGGGTCTAATTAATTAGAGAAATAACACTTTGACTATTACGAAAGTAACTCTGCTTTATTTTATCGTTATGTTCGCTTTATATATATATAAAAAAATGCTGTATCAGCGTACATAAATATATATAAAAAATTGAAACAACTTATACTAAAACGTTTAATACAAAATGAATTATGCTAATTTAGCGTAATATGCTAATTCACCTTGTATTAAACGTTTAGGTAACTTGATTCCTTTTGTTGACATATTAAAACTATAAAAAAAAATAAGCTGTTCGGCTGAACATATACAATAAATTATTAAATTTGGTCGAAATGATATCTTCCTAGAATCAAAAAATCGACAGACAACTATATCATGCATATTCCATCTGAATTAAACACCATTTACAGAACGGACGTGTCCATTAATAAAATTTAAGATGTAATGCAAAACTACAATAAAATTGACCCGTTTTAAACTTAACCCATCAATATTGATTAAACCAAACAAAAAAATCGCTAAAATAAAATCCGCCGCCGTTTTACATTTTATCCAATTCCAGTTATGCATCTGTTGTGTATTGCATTTAGATATTGTTGAGGGTGCGGTTTGATACAATTTTGCGAAATTTTCCATGTTTTTTTTCATTGCATCAGATTTAATCAAATCAGTTTTGTTCTACATTTTTATTTTTCCGTTAAATAGAATGTCCAATTTTAAGCCGTTCAATTCAGTTCACTGGATCGTATAAATTTCTTTGAATATATGCCACGCATATGTTACATCCAGACATCTATTTAGTTTTCAATTTGCACAAAATGCTTTTGGTATTATATATGAATATACAATATATGTAATGAAGAGGAGTTGGGGTTGGAAAAACTGACCCAAACATTTATCCTGATTTGTGACAACCAAAAAAATATTTCAACTAAATTTCTTTCTCAATTCAAAATTTTCATCTTGCAAGGATATAGGAAAAAATCCGCTCGTCACATTAAAATAAATGATGTAATGTAGATTTGCAAATGGAAAATTATATTTTAATGATCTTCATCTGCAGAAGGAAACCGATTTTCTGCTAACTATAATATATTTACCCTTCTGTTTGGGAATGAAATGTGATGAGCTTTCGAGCTTTAATTATATCGGAAACACAACGAACCGGAATATGAAATATTATCAAATTTCCTTCCTATATATAGCTTCATTCTTCATCATTCACATGACATTCATACCAACCTATACATTATTGATTATATAATATATTTCAGGACCTACATGTACGAGCATATAGATGAGTTTGATAAATTGACCGTTTGAGCACCAAATACATTTTTAATATCCTTTGTCTGCCGACATTTTATCTACATACTGAATATAATAAATATATATAGAGACAGACGAGTACATTACCATGTACATATCTGGGTAGCAGGAATAGCAAACTGGAATTTATCCTTATCCTTATATAGAAAATTGTTGGTGGACTTGTTTTGAAAATATTAAGACAGTTTAAATCTTAAGAGTAAGGAAAATAGATATTTCTTTATCACAAATCTAAGGATTTATGTGTATTCGTATTTTTAGAATAGTAAAGCCAACAGAAAAACTGCATCCAACAAATTTTTCTTATCTCGAAAATTTAGATCTCGTTCAATACATGCTCGTATATTGAGAGCTGATAGGAGAAATATGTATTTTGTACCGTAAACAAGCATATTTACGATTATAAAGCTAAGGCAAATTGAAATATATTATTGAAACAGGCTAATCGGGTGACGGTTGCATGCATTTTCGATTGGTATTTAACAAAAATGTCATCTGCGGCTGCTGTGAATAAAAAATTTAATTTCTGTAAGTCGTTTTAGCAAACTTATGGTCTAATTCACAAACTGCTTATGTAAGCTTTGTAACCGTAAAATTTCCGATATGTCCGATAGTTTTGCTCTGTAACTTTTCAGCACCAACAATATCTCTAACAAAAGTTGAAGCTAATGCCATTTGTAGTACAAATAAATTTTATCTAAAAGCACAAAATTTTACATAAAATTTATTTGTTAAATATTTTGTACTTTAATATCTGCGCCTAAAGGTTGATAATGTAATAAATACACTTACAGTCGAAACAAATAGTTTGTCTGCGATATACACAGAAAAAATAATGTTCTTAAGGTGTACAAACGAATGTTGCCACTGTACTAATATTATGTTGTTTGACAATTTCTATAAAATTGCAGCTATAGAATTTTTACATTTTAAGAATCGAGCCGTTAAACTTGTAGATGAAGATTATCTATAGTTAACAGAAACTCCGTGCAGTCGACTAATAAGAAAATTAATGTGTCGCCTCTATATATTTCTCACATTGCCCTCTCGCGATGGTCGCTGATACCACTTCATAACAATTGTAGACTAAATAACTGAGAGCATGGTCCTTCTACAAAGGGTTTCGTTTATTATCAGCATCTAATACGATATCGAAAGTCTTTGTTAATATTGTACAAACTGATTTTATTAACCTCCGTACACATAGCGGATACTTAGACTCTATTTTAGCGTGAAACTCGCATTGGAATACTGAAGCATTGAATGATCAAGTTACCTCATTAACTCTTTATCTGCAAGAACAGTGAACTCAAGAATATAAAAATCCCCGCAAACTCTCTAGTCGACTCTGTAAAAGATAAAAACGAGAATGGCCTAAACAACAAACGCAGTTTGTTTATTCCTTTGCTTATAGCATCAAAAATGCGCTCGCTCTAAACAATAACTTGTCGATAACTTATAATCTTGTTCTTACATTTTAAGGATTTCATAGAGGAACCAAATCGTTGAAATAAGCTCAAGGATTTAGTAAAAGATTACCATAATACCGCACTACCACTTAACCCACTCAAAGAGGTTTTAGGAACAAGGAGGCAGTTCTCTGCATTATGATTGATTGCTGTGGGTGTAGATTGTTGTAATAAATTCCAGGGTATCCATTTGAAGGTACCTGAATCTTTTAAATAATGTGATATAAATAATATGCTGTGTTCACGTATAGGAAGTCCTTACAGAAAAATATGATTTATAAAAAAGTTTACTTCATAGGGACAGTTTCTAATTTGTAAGCATTTCGAAAGGCATGGTGAAATGTAAAATATGGTTTTTGCATCCTTTCTTACGAGTAGATAGGGTCAATAGGTCCCGAAGCTTACTACAAAAAAAATTTCTTTTGCACATAGTTTCCTTCAAGAGAACATTCATTTGAACGCTTCTCTAACATTTCGATGCTTTTTTTGTAGAACGATTTATCTTTGGCCTGGGAGCCAGATCCGAAGGTTATGGTGGATGGAGGAAAAATTAGAACTTAAATTCTTACAATTTTGTCATCGTAGCCAACGACTTGTGACTCATCTTTCAAACGCACCATCCACTTTTAACGCAGCTTTCTCATGGACTGTTCATGCGAAATAGTTCATTTGATATTTTAAAAGGGTCAGCTACCTCACGCAATTCCATTGTATGGTATTCTAAAACGATTTTGTATACATTTTTATCTTTTGTGGAATAACGGCCGAATTCGTTCGACTAAAGCGTTCAACATTATCGATTTTTATTTGGCCACGTTAAAACTCAGCAAACCAACGTTGAACAGTTGTTTTCGAAGGAGCAAAGACCCTATAACACTTATCAAGCCACAACTTGTAAACTAATCGTCAAACTTTCATAAAATTTTGACACACATCGTTTGAAGGTTGGTACTTCAAAAAATCATAGTATGAGTTTTTTGAATCATAAATATTTGCAGAAATACAAAAAGGTGTGGTACACCACGCGTTGGCCAATGCAAGCCCACAGAAGAAATGTACAAAAAATTGTAATTAATTTCTAGTACCAGTTCCATTGGAGTGGACAGGAAGTGCAGCATTACTCGCAGCTGATGCCTTCATCAAGTGCCTTTTAATTTTCAGAGAGAGCTCCCGATAGGTTGTTCATCATCAACCGAGAAATTCATTTAAAATAGATAAATTACTAGAAGAACTCTGAATCAGTTATAGTATTGAGTAAATAAAAATCCGTATGGAATATTCCAATTGAATTTATTGTTAATTTTGCGAAACAAAATTCCCAAAACGAACCTGATTTTATTAAAAAATTTAAACAAAGATGACCCGGTGAACGGTTCGTGCCACCTAAAATTGATTTAATTGTAACTCTTCATAAGCTTTTCTTATGAATCAATCTGCCAACTCCAATTCATTGGGATTGGCAATATTGGCCGCACTGTGTACGATTTGAGTTTCGTTTGGTGATTAAATGAAACTCGTTCGTAATTCAAATGAATTCAATGCCTTTTATTTACATGGAAAAGGATTGAGATTAACATTCAATTCAAAGCTTGAGGTAAAGTACTTGAGGTAAAGTAACAACGACTGGCCTTGTGATTTGATGAAGGTCATCGCGAATGCCAAATGCACGGGGAATTATGGTCGAATGAGCTCTGTCTTCGATTCGGTCAACTGGTAGAAATCAGTGGGCAATGTGATGAATAAGCTCGAGATGTCTACTGCGATTTTCCCATTACCAGTGTTCAACAATTGCTTCGAAAACACATCTGCAGTTCGATCTTGTTGCAAAACACTCGCATGCTTGTGGTCAATCAAAGGGTCTTCACATGCCGCCAAAATTTTGATGATTTTAAGCACGCGTTTAGTTTGTCAGCTGCAGTCGAACGTGGAATAACAGGAAGAGTCAAAGAGACGAAAATCACCGGACAACAGAATCATGGTTTCACCAAAAATGTTTTGATTGTCACGAAGATATTTCGACGTTCTATCCAGCGCCTCCAATGACTTTTTGTTGTTCATCTGTATTCGTCTCAAACGTTCAATTTGCATCTCTGTAGAATCTTCGCCATTGCACTGTCGCAAGTTGGTGTCTCGTTGGTTTGCATTTTTTTCTCTCTCTCTCTGGCTTTCACATCCCATGAAGGGATTTCGCCGCCCGCACAATGGCCCTCCATCCATCCCGATCCATTGCTCTCGTCCTCCAGTTTCGACATCCTAATGCTTGCAGATCTTGTTCAATGTCGTCACGCCAGCGTAGTCGGGGTCTTCCTCTACGACGTACTCCGGCTGGTTGTTGGTGAAACACTTTATTTATCATCCGTTGTTGTGGGGACCTTGTAACGTGGCCGAGCCATCTCACTCGATTGGATTTAATGAATCCGATGATATCGCTGCCTCCGAGGAGTTGCTTTATTTCGTGATTCATACGAATCCGATATTCGTTGTTCGCAACTTTAATTGGACCAAAAATTGAACGGATGACCTTCCTTTCGAATGTAGATAACAATCTACAATCGTTAGAGGTCATGGTCCAGCTCTCGCTTCCGAAAGTCAGCACAGGTCTTATTAGTGCTTTATAAAGTGCGAGCTTGCACGACTGCGATAGATGTTTCGAACGCAATAATCTTGATTGGGCGTAGAAAACTCGTTGTCCGGCAGCGATTCGGGCTTTTATTTCTGCCTGCATATCATTGAAGGAGGTTATAACTGACCCGAGGTATTTAAAGTTTTCGACACCATCAAAATTGTGGTCGCCAATTCCGAGATTTGCACTAGAGATGTTCCTGGGTGTTGTTAGATATTTGGTTTTACTGCTGTTCACCTCCAAACCAAGTCTTCTTGCGCAGCGATCGAGCGGTATGAAACTGTCTTTGATATCGCTAGGTCTTCGGCCAAGAAGCACGATATCATCTGCATATCCAAGAATTTGGCCGGATTTATTAAATATACAGCGCGAAGTTTCGATGTTGCTTTTTCTCACTACGTACTCAAGCGCCAAATTGAACAGCAAAGGCGCGAGTGCATCACCTTGTCGAACGCCAGATGTTATTTCAAAGGAGTCTGACACAGTTCCTTCAATTACGATTCTACATACAGACCCAGACGTTGTTAATTTACACAGCGAAACGAGTTTCTCTGGGATTCCTAGGCATATGAGCGCGGCCCATAGGTTGTCGCGGTTTATACTGTCATATGCCTGCCGGCAGTCTATATATAGTTGATGTATGGTTATGTTGTACTCCCAACATTTTTCCAAGATCATCCTCATGGTAAAACACTGGTCCGTGGTTGATCGGTTGGGTCGAAAACCACATTGATAGTCGCCAATGATGTTTTCGGCGAAAGGGATGAGTCTGGCCAGTACAACATTAGCCAACACTTTGTAAGCAGCGTTCAATAAAGCTATGCCACGATAGTTTTCACATTTGAGACGGTCGCCTTTTTTATGCAGCGGACATATGAGCGCGGTCTTCCAATTCTCAGGCAGCTCTTCTTGGTCCCAAATACAGACGACGAGGTCGTATAGACTTGTTGCAAGAGTAGCGCCTCCGAGTTTAATCAATTCTGCGGGGATTCCATCGAGACCGGGTGCCTTTCCGTTTTTCAATCGACTAATAGCTGCGTCTACTTCCTCCACTGTGGGATATTCGACAAAGACCTCGTCACCTGGAGGAGCTATTGCTCTAATGGGGGTCACGTCGTCATTCCGATTTAGCAGATTTTGAAAGTAGGTTTGCCATACTGAGAGAACATCAGCCACGTTTGTTCTCAACTCTCCATTCCCGTCTTTGATGGCTGTACTTCTTGGGTGGAAGTCTTTAGTGAGATTCCTGGCGTTGGCAAAACAGTCCCTTGAGTTTCCTAGTTCCGCTTGGAAGCTGATGTTTTCGATGCATAATCTCATATGTTCGCGCTTTTTTTGTCGAAGGTATTTAGTCGTGGCTTTCCTAGCGCGGAGATATTCTGCTAGAGTGCTTTTAGTGTTGCGAGCCAACCATTTTTCACGAAGCGTTCGTTTATTTTCGACGACCCTACGGCATTGGTCATCGAACCAATCATTGCGGGCTCTCGGAGGTCTTCTTCCGATAGTATTTTGCGCCGCGGTGGTTATGGCTGACTGTATAGCGTGCCACTGCTCCTCGATGTTAGAGGGAGCTTCTTCGTTGTTGCTGGGCCGCTCTAAATAGTTAGTGACAGCTGATTGGTAACTCTGCAATGACGCTTGGTCTTTTAGAGCATTGATATTCCATCGAACGGTCTTTTGTGCTTGTCTGTTAAACGTAGATGACAGTTTGCACTTATATTTAAATATGACAAGCATATGATCGCTGTCCATGTCTGCACCCCTGTAAGATCTGACGTCAGATATGCTGGTGAAGTGTCTTTTAGACACCATGACGTGATCGATTTGATTTTCCGTTCTCCCATCATTCGATCTCCACGTTACTTTGTGGATTCTCTTATGTGGGAAAAACGTACTTGATACAACTAAGTTGTACGTTATTGCCAGGTCGGTGACTCGTTGGCCGTTGTTATTACTAGTTAGGTGCAGGCTGTTAGGACCGATGTGCGATGTATTTTCTGCACTCCTACCGATTTTTGCATTAAAGTCGCCCACGATGATTTTAATGTCGTGGTGCGGTATGTTATTGATGACTTCCTCCAGTTCGACAAAGAAAAGATCTTTGATGTCATCTGATTTATCTTCGGTGGGTGCATGCACATTAACGATCGTGATGTTAAATTTCTTAGTGCGAAGTCTGACCGTGCATATCCGCATGTTGATAGGGCGGAAATCGATGATATGATGCTTCACGCGCCGATGGATGAGGAAGCCAACTCCAAATTCTCCTCCGTTCTGATGGCCGCTGTAATGAAGAGTGTAACCATTGGTGGTGTCATGGATCCCACTCCCAGACCATCTAAGCTCTTGTAGTGCAAGTACGTCTAATGTGTAACTCTTTGCTTGGTTCGATAGGTTCTGGAGATCTCCAGGTCTTAAGAGGCTAAGTACGTTCCATGTTCCCATTTTTAAAGCGTTGTCCGTGTACAATTTCCGAGGTCGAGTTTGTAATGAATCCGATATGGTTATCCGAGGCCTTTGTTTAGGGTTCATAACTTGGTGAGTTTTTATGAGGGGAGGTTGTTGGCCTTCCGCTCAACCCGCTTGTTACGTGTGTGGGTCACGTACTGGTGAGAATCTTGAGGCATCCAGTCCTACCTTGAACACATTTATATAGCGAGCCGCTTGATACAAGACAGACGCCCGCTTCAGCCGCTCCTAACCTGGAAAACAGACGCTGGTTTGGCATTGGTTTTGAGGAGCCAATGGCTCGCCCTGACATGTAGTGTCCATGACTATAAACAGGATTTAGCTGCTCGTCTCCACTACACCGCCTGATTCATTTAGCGTTACTCAGAGAGCACCGCGAGGAGGTATGAATCTCGGGCTTCGCCCCCCAACAGGGTTGGTTTGCATGTTCGGTGGCAATTTCAGTGTAGCATGTGCAGTTCGTCCGCCTTGTAACAAAGTCGCTGCTATTCCAGATGAAACTGGTGAATAGCGCAATCGAACGATTGTCTACAATAACATCTTGCCTTTTGGCCTTCACAACCGTAGATCGCCCATTGTCCCAGGTCGCACAGGTCTCTCGGGTATCGCTTGGAACACTTGCCATCGATCATCTAGGATGAGTCATTGTTGAAAACTTCGCAAGGTCCATGGAACATATTCTTAGTTTCGGCTGCGATGATGGAATCGATTTCATCCGGTCTGATTTTTTGAAGGAACCAAAATAAAAATGTGTGCACGAGGCAGTCTATATGTTTTTGCCATTCATCGGAGTACATCCAACAACGAACTTGGCCATACACGGTGCTTTATGATGAAATCCATCACGGATTTTAATTTTTGTTTAAAAATTTTGGTAATGAAGTCACTTCCGTCAACTGGTGTAGTAGTTCCTTCTTGATTCCGATCCATTGAGGATTACAGGTGAATGTTATGAATACATGTCAACCGCGAACTGATGGAAAATACGGTAACACTTCAAAATGTGATTTTCTTCATCTTCTTCACCTTCTACCATAGCAATCGACTTACGGTTCGATGTAAGAAAATCAAAACGCCGGCATTTTGTTAGCCCTGATGACGATGTTATAACTGTCAAATGGCATCCGATCCAACGCAATTTTGAACAATTTTATTAATTGGCTGTTCTGATGAAGCGTTTGCAGTTCTCAAACAATGGCTCGCTTCGCTATCGGATTGTGAGCACAACGCGGATTAACTTCATGATACGAATTGCCCACGTAATAATTATTAAGAATTGATGGTTTGCATCTGGTGGTGGCAACAGCGCTCCTACTAAATAACATAGTTGCCCTTGAACGTGCAATGGTGGTGATGTGAAATTGACTGTGTTAAATGATTTCATTCTGATACAACGGCGAATGATGCGAAAGAAAATTGTGTTGTATGCGCCAAACGACGTCATTTGGAAGTAACTGTTATATTTTGGGACGTTTTCCAGACAAAGGGTAGAATCACCTCCTGTTTCAGAAACCAATGAGCGTAATGGCTCTGGTGGCGCGACCAATTTTGGTAATTTTACTTTCCCACCTGCGCAACACAATCCAGGAGTTTGTCCGCTGAATTTTATCACCTTACAATGTGGGACGTTGGTCATCGGTACGTTTCATACGGGAAGTAGATCGCTGCACATTTGAATGACTGCGACGATCTATATGTTAGCTTTAGGCATTGTATAATGGGCACTGTAAAACGACACAGAATTGTTTTCACAATCACTTGTACACGAACCAAATCTGTCGAAATTATCTTTTTACTTTTCACTGAGATCTTTACAATATTGAAATACTCGTGTATCAAAACTAATCGAGCCTCCCTAAAAAACATTAGAATGATTTTGTGGTTACAATTTACCTTAATAGAATAGCTGATCAAAATGATTGTTCGCAAAATGTAACTAAATTCGCTTTAACCAAATCTGTTCTCAAAATCACCATCCATTTTTTACGAAAAAAAAACAATTTTTTTAGATTTCATAAATTCTGGGTGAACTGTTTGAGCACAACCGCACGGAGTAAATAATAGAATCAGAAATATGTAATGCATGGCGCAGCTGTGAATTTCCAGGCAAAACCCAAATTTCGATTTTCCAATTTTTTTCGATTTTTCGCTTTTTTCCAATTTCTGTTTTCTTTCGATTTTCGAACGTGTTGATTAATCCTCAGCTAATGATTACCTAACGAAATTTGATAAAACCGGTAGGATTTTCCTGTAATGCTCCCCGAGAAATTATTTTTTCAAACTATCATTATTCCGTTACACTTAAATTCTTAAATTGTAACTGACCAACGATGAACACCAGTGACCAATCCTGACCAATTGATTCCAATCGTTCTTTCTATCAAAACCTATAAATGGGGTGCTAAAAAGGCGGACCTTGGTAAAACAGATTTTTTTTTTCATTTTGACGGCGATCATAGTGGCTACTTATATGAAAATGCATGTGTTATAATTTTACCACCGCTAATAGTGGCCTCTACGCGTTTAAGGGGTTATTCAGTTTACAATCGCTTGCTGTGGCAATACGAATTATGTATAGTCTAAATACTTGTAAGAACTGGCACGATACCATAAAGAATATGCGTCAGTTCAAATTTGTATATAAAATATTGATTTTTGAAAGCATAAACCATAAATATTTAGGTCGCAAGTCGCGACTTATTTCATAACACCCATTTCTTTAAATTTTAAATCACGAACATAAAAACCAAATCCAAATATAATTTTTTTACCCAGTAATTGATAAATATTTTGGCCGTTGGTAACCGATACGCGAGTACCTACTTTATCAAAAATGTTTAAGCGGCGACAATAATTTTCACAGTTTTTCCACATCAGCGAAATTGATCGTGTTTCGGATTAGATGAGAGCCTTATAAATAATCTAATTGGACATCAGTTTTGTTGTATTATATACGTAGTTTATATCAAAAACGTTATTTCTAATTAAATGTAATCGAAACATAAAATGAATGAAAATATTTTATGGATTTTTCTTTTGACGTTTTATTTCGTACGTTAAACATATTTTATATAAACCGCCGCCGTCTTAAGTTCGTTGTAAACACGCGATTTTCTAATTAAAGTTTTCTCTATATGTATATAGTTTGGAATGGATGTTAGATGAGTATAATTTGGTAAATTGGATATAAATTATTGAAATATATTTAATGGAATTACATATTCATATGGCATCTGAAAGAAGGTAAAAAAAAATTGCAAATTTTATGATATTACAGTCAGATAGAAAATTAAATGTAGTTTATAGATTTTCTTTACCGCAAACTAAAATTATAAAACGTTGCTGAGATATTTGAAGCTGGTTTCGTCATAAAACCAATCCTACCTAGATTATTAATGTTACAAATCATCAAAACTTCTACCTGAGATAAGGGAACTTATGCGAATTGCATGAAGCAGTTGGTTTAGGATTTGTCTGTCGGCAAAAGTTGTTAATTAGAAAAATCGTTAGATTATTAGAAGAATACGCAGCTTTTACTGTTCGAGGGTATTTAGCAGACGTTGTGTGTGTAATCGCGGATATTCAAAGCTTTACTGATAATCATTAAGGAAATCGACATTTAGTCTCGTTTGTCGTTCCCCTTATTTTTGATGACTTCAGTCGTTTATAATTGCTTTATTGCTCTACAAAATATTTTGACACGCTTATCCGTATTAAAGAAAGCGAAGTTGATGAGTTGATTCCAATTAACGGACAACAACGTCATCTTGCATTGGAAATATACAGAATCTGTAACAATAAATTTTATCCGTTAAAAATCAGTAAAACTAACCACCACCAGACAACCAATTGAAAACATTTTATTGTTGAAAATCAGGTTCAAAATAATTTTAAGTAATGAGAATAGTATTTTGAGTAAGAAACTAACGGTTGGTTGCATTTGGAAAGCGCGGTTATTGGAAGTTTCGAATTTTGAAATCCGGTCACGACTACAAAATTCCAACTTGGATTGTAGGCGATTGAGACGACATATTCTCTCTCTCTCTCTCTCTCTCTCTCTCTCTCTAGCTTCATATCCCATGAAGGGATTTTGCCGCCCGCACTATGGTCCTTCAGCCGTCTCGGTCCATCGCTCTCGACCTCCAGTTTCGACATCCTAGTGCCTGTAGATCTTGTTCGACGTCGTCACGCCAGTGCAGTCGGGGTCTTCCTCTACGACGCACACCGGCTGGTTGTTGATGGAACACTTTATTGGTCATCCGTTGTTGTGGGGACCTTGCAACGTGGCCAAGTCATCTCACTCGATTAGATTTGATGAATCCGATAATATCGCAACCTCCAAGAATTTGCTTTATCTCGTGGTTCATGCGAATCCGATATTCATTGTTCGCGACTTTAATTGGACCAAAGATGGAGCGAATGACCTTCCTTTCGAAAGTTGATAACAATCTACAGTCATTAGTGGTCATGGTCCAACTCTCGCTTCCGAAAGCCAGCACAGGTCTTATGAGTGCTTTATAAAGTGCGAGCTTGCACGACTTCGATAGATGTCTAGATCGCAATAATTTTGATTGGACGTAGAAAACTCGATGTGCGGCAGCTATTCGGGCTTTTATTTCTGCCTGCATGTCATTTGATGATGTTATAACTGACCCGAGGTATTTGAAATTTTCAACGCGATCAAAGTTGTGGTCGCCAATTCCGAGATTTGCCATTGGGATGTTCCTGGGTGTTGATACAAATTTGGTTTTGCTACTGTTCACCTTGAAACCAAGTCTTCTTGCGCAGCGATCGAGCGGCACGAAACTGTCTTTGATATCGCTAGGTCTTCGGCCAAGAAGCACGATATCATCTGCATATCCAAGAATTTGGCCTGATTTATTAAATTTACAGCGCGAAGTTTCGATGTTGCTTTTTCTCACTACGTCAACCATACATCAACTATATATAGACTTCCGTCAGGCATATGACAGTATAAACGGCGATAACCTTTGGGCCGCGCTCATATGCCTAGGAATTCCAGAGAAACTCGTTTCTATGTGCAAATTAACAACGTCTGGGTCTGTATGTAGAATTGTAATCGAAGGAACTTTGTCAGACTCCTTTGAAATAACATTTGGTGATCGACAGGGAGATGCACTCGCGCCTGTGCTGTTCAATTTGGCGCTTGAGTACGTAGACGCCATATTGCAACAATTTAACTCAAAATAACCGAAATATATAGTTTATCCTTTAAAAATCGGTAATGCTAACGTAGCCACCATATCAGAATAATAACCTGATAGGGCGGGACAGGTGTCCTACCTGCTAATATAAAATTAATAAATTTCTATTTTATTTAGCAATTTTGATAATAAATTTCATTCCTTTTGAAGGTTAAATTACTACTACAAATGCCTCAAAATTACTAATCAATGGAAGTCACCATAAACTAAAACGGATGAGAGCTCACCAATAATAAAAGATTGGATTAGGTATACTTTTAGTATTAAAAATCAGTTCCATTGATATAAAAAGAATTCTAATTTTTCTGAAAAATTTGACAGTGCCAACCATCTGAATTTTTTTCGTTATTCTAGCAGCAGAGGCTAGATGCAAATGGAATTTTCTTCATCGATTACAATCGGTGATGTTAATAAACACAACTATGACCCTCTGATGGAGTGCAGAATTCAGCGCCGACCCACCGTCCATGTCAATGTACAGGTTGACATGGAGCTTGCAATGTGCAGGTGGTATACTGTAATTGTGTGAGTAGGTGAATAGGTGAATGGGTTAATGATGTAGCATGAATGCGTGGTATCACAATGGGCCAAAAATGGCCTAAGTGTCAACCACTGAAACCTAAAAAACCTGAAACCTAGCTGCCGAAACTTCCGAGACATGTGCGATAAACTTTTTTACTTATTTAACACCTATAAATACATCAATTACTACGGCGTCCAGACTAAATCAACAAATCTACAGACATTTTAAACCACAGTAGAATTTTGCAAGTTTTCAACAGAACCGACAAGTTTCCTGTGTCACGTATATTCGAATTGCGAAAATTCCCATGATCAACGGAACTTCATGTTTGGTCATAAATTATCTAACTGGATACACAGAAACTATTGGTAATGATAAATCGGCAGATCTTTTAATAGAAGTAGCCATCCCCAATTAATTTTCGTTGCTGAAATTCGTAATATCGTAGAACGCTCACTTAAATTTACATAGCAGAAATTCCTACGATCAATGAGTCCTCGCACGGTAGGTCGATAGATGACCATATAGGAGTCTAGAATTTATTATTTATTAGTAACGCCATTAAGCCAACTATGGCACAAGTAGCTCAATGCATTGTACATCATTACTCAGTGAATCTAGAACAACAGAAGAATGTGTACGGTGCGATTCAGATAGTCGTCATACTGGAGGGGTTGTCATGTATATTCACGAAAACATAAGTTTTAAAATAGTTTCGAGTCTCGAGAAGGACCGCGCTTGGTTTTTGGCGATTCAGATCGTAAAAGGATGTCCCATGCTGCAGCATTTTACGGATATAGTTGATTGAAGCTTAAAGCAGGCAGTGGTACCAGATTCATGGAAAATATCAACAGTAGTTCTCATTCCAAAAATTACGAAGCTAACCACTCCAATATGCTACCACTGTATGAGACTTTCCTGGAACGAGTAATTAAAACCCCACTGGTAAATCATATCGCTGGTTAAAATATATTGGTTGACAACAATCAGGATTTAGAGAATTACATTCTTGTGAAACGGCACTAATATTAACTTAATGTTGGATAGCAGGAAAAGTCTATATTAGATGACAACAAAATAATCATTACAGTCGTTTTAGATTTTAAAAGGGCTTTTGAAATCATCGAAAGAGGAATTCTGCTTAAAAATTTAACCAAAT
This sequence comes from Nephrotoma flavescens, assembly GCA_932526605.1. Lineage (NCBI taxonomy): Eukaryota > Metazoa > Arthropoda > Insecta > Diptera > Tipulidae > Nephrotoma > Nephrotoma flavescens. Next base: position 39,768,419 of record OW052220.1, read on the forward strand.
ACGGAGTTGTTGGAAAAGAACTAGAGTGGTTTAACAGTTATCTTCAGGGGAGGCAACAATTTACGAAAATTGATAATTTCACATCGTCACTAATACAAAATAATCTCGGAATATCCCAATGCTCAGCCGTTACTCTTTATTCTGTACATCAATGACATAGTCGATGTTATACAAAATTGCAAAATAAATATGTTAGCAGATGATACTTTAGTTACTATTTTGGCATCAACTCTTCCAGAAGCAGCGCAGAAAGTAAACGAAGATTTCGAGAGTATACGGAAATGGCTGATGTTTCACAAACTATCACTGGATATCTCGAGAATAAGATACATGGTCCTATCAATAAAAGCAAAGTTCGAGAGTAATGCAGATATAATAGTTGACAACCAAATTATCGATCGAGTAAAGACGAGCACTTAAGTTTTAACGATCATTTGGATTATATCGCTAAAAAGATGAATACACAACTTGGACTTTTCACCGGAATTAAAGACAAATTAACAATGCAGACAAAAGTTATTTTTTATGAATCAATTGTGGCTCCACATATTGATAATTGTTCTTCTGTGCTGTTTATCATCAAACTCAAATTACACGTTTCCAAAAAATTCAGAATCGATTCTTGCGACGTATATTGAACACGGAAAGTAGAACACACATAAAAGACATGTGCGCAATTTTAAACTGGAAGTCAATCAAACAGAGAATACATTTAATCTGCCAAAATATTTAGATACTTTGCTTTCTTCTAATAGTATTTCATACTTTATAATCATAGAAATAAATTATAATATATAGAATGAATGTAAGCAGCTGTCAAGTGAGTGAAATTCGGAGGGTAAAAGAGAAATCATATAAACCAACGGGCCGTATTTAGAATTTGTTCCATCGAAATTAAAAACTACACAAATTCAAAATTATTTTTATTCCAATATAGTACGCATTAATTGTTTTTATTTTCGTTAAAAAATTGTACTTATAGTTTTCCAAAATAAAAAGTAATTATGAATTCTGCACTGTAATATAACATATGTTTACAAAAAGAAAAAGTCCTAATTATCCATTAAAATATGGATTATTTTATCACAAATCACTTTCCTTTTAACATAATTTACATTTTATTTTATTAAAAGCTTACATATGGCCTTTCAGAAATTTTCGAGGCGCATTTTAGCAGCACTTCACAAGATAATTCATTTCAATGTTTTAATGTTCGAAGTTTTCAATGTTTATTAACAAACGATGCACTAACTGTTTTATAATATTTTATTTATTTTAATTAATAATATCAAGAGATTAAGAATACAAAATTAAGCGTGTCACTTTTTACAAACACAAAAAGTTGTTTAGTTAGCTTTTTTTGACATATGAGATCGCCATATGCATTTTTTATAAAACCATCCTTCTCTGACTTGTGACACATGAAATAGCAAATTTTATATGGATAAAATCTTAACACCCATTCTAAGTATTTAATTCTATGCTTATAATGCTCGGAGTACACACTTCGGACTACCAATGTATAGTAAATCATTTTCACAATAGTCGCTGGGATAAAATGGAGTAAAGTTGTATAATTCATTGGGTAACTATTGCATGCTAGGTGAACTTCAAGATTTACAGTACGGACAATTTATTAAATTATTGCATATATTCGTTAAAGAACAAGTAGATATTTACACCCCTATTCCCCTAGTCGTTACTAGATCATTAAATTAAAACTTGCAAAATAATTGTTCATAAAAGTCGTTCTGGCTGTTCTTTAATTCTTAGTATGCTGCTTTATAATTATTTCCTATCGACTGCTGTCACTTCAAATGACAATTTCTATTACTTGGAATTTTGAAGTGACAAATAAATCAAAAATAATCCAAACTAATGCAGCCAACTAAGATCTAAAAAATTTTCATTGAGAGTTTTGCACAAAACTATTTAGTAAATTTTGATTTTAAAATCTAGTAACCAGGAAGATCCATAGTCATGTCGCATGAAGTGATACGTCTAAGGGAATTGAGTATTTAGTTTATGAAATAAAATTTAAAAAATTTAAATAATAATTAAACAAATAAACAATAAATTATTGTGCACTATCTGATTTATCAGTCAGAACCCATATTACGCCAGCCAGAACCATTTAAAGCCAGCTGGAACCAGGGTTTTACCAACCAGAACAATTAGGAGCTTGCGCAATGCACACAATGCAGTAATGCACCTAAATATAAGGTTTCAGCCGGAACCATCACAAGATCAGCCGGAACCAACACAATAATAGCTGGAACCTTATAATGCCAGCCGTAACCACACCATCTACTATGTATTGTGTTTCATTGTGAAGGAACCTTATAATTCCTGCCGGAACCTTATAAAGCCAGCCAGAACCATACTATCTACAGCCAAACCAACTAAGCACAATATATTATGTATGTTGTTCAGTCGAAACCTTATAATTTGAGATGGAACCTGGTTCCGGCTGAAAGGTTATATGTTTCACAACTATTTAACTGCATTCTGCTCATTGAGTAAACTCCTAATGATTGCTGTTGATAAACTCTATTTCCGGCCGGCTCTAGCCATTATAAGGTTCCGGCTGAAAAATCATATGATGCACAATGTATCGTGATTATTGTGCTCTTAGTGGTCTGGTATCGGCTGATATGGTTCCGGCTAGCGTGACGGACACAATTTTTTTCAATTTCTCACCAAATTCGTTTTCCGTGTTACGTATATTCGAATTGCAGGAATTCACACGACCAACGGAATTTATCACTGGTGCTCGAGTCAACCAAAAAGAATCATAATCTTGTAGAAAAATCGGTCGACCTTCTTTAGATTTTCAAAGTACAATTTGTAACTTACCGAAGATTTCATATATCTAAAAATTCTTCTATCAAATAAAATATTACTTTGAATAAAATTAAAAAATTTAGGGGTGAATTGGTTTCTAAAGCGTGACATTTAAATTACAGTATTCACCGGTGGGAAGACACCGCTACATCATTTATGGGTAGCCTGTTGGCGCTCATCCCAAATACTAAAGAAGAGGTATCCTGTAAAGGGGTAGTCAACAAGGGACCCCGCAATGAATGGCATAAAAGGACACCGCCAAGGGTGACCAAAACGTGGTCTAGCACAGGTACAAATTTGTTCTTTCTTTTCTTTTCTTAAATTCTTTAAACTAAATTAAATTAAATTTCACTTATATCGGGTGGCGCACGTTCGGTTCATATTGGTCTCGAAGTTATTATTTTGATTCAATTTTTCATATTTTTTCACACATTTGTTTCCTCAAGTAATTTCGGTTTTTTTAGTTTATTTCGTCTAATTTTCATTATACTGCGGTTTATTGAAGGATGGCATCATGTCTACAAATCCTACGCCTACGTCCCTGAGCTCCTAGCCGGAGGTACATATAATCGCGTAGACCTCTCATGTCGTGTCTGCTAATGGAACTCTCCGTGTTTCGTTGGAGTGGCGCCGAACGTTGTGTTCCGTTATAATCTTTAACCGCACATGCTAAGTGCAGAACCGGAGATCTTAATATCTTTATGTAACGATTCGCTAAGAAGCCGTTACGTAGGATAATTAAACCCGTTTTTCCTTCCTTGAAAATTCCCTCTACACCATAACTGAATCATGGTGGTGGGAAAGGTGGTTGCATGATTGTTTGTCCGTAACACTCGTTTTGTTTGATGAAAAATGATGGCAGATTTTTAAAACCTTAAGCTCTTCGAAATCGGTTTTCAACTACGCTTGACGCACTGATCTTATGCGTGCTTCTGGAGTACTCGTTTCGGAGCAAACTGTTCGAAATAGGCTCAAAGAAATACAGTTACGGTCCATGGATCCCGAAAAGGACCCCGCAATAATCTTATGGAAATTGGGTTTCGGTCAAATTTTCGGAATTTGTGATATGTTGTATATTTTGTCACCCTGAATAAAAGTCTCATGGACCTTAACTGTATTTCTTTGAGCCTATTTCGAACAGTTTGCTCCGAAACGAGTACTCCAGAAGCACGCATAAGATCAGTGTGAAGGTCAAGCGTAGTTGAAAACCGATTTCGAAGAGCTTAAAGTTTTAAAAATCTGTCATCATTTTTACTCGTGAGCCTTTCACGACCTTACTCGGAACCACATACCACAGATTAAATCGATTGAAACCGCTAAGGTATCCGCAACGTGATGCTGTGTATGCTCTTCGCATAGCAGAGTGATAGCCCGTGAAACTTCAATATCACTTGAATATTTTCCGTGGAATCTACTTCCACAGCATTTCCTGCTTTTTTATAGTTTTGAATAAAATTAACAGCATTAACTCCGAATCAAAGTATTCAAATAATTGCTATATGGAACATTAGCTGACTTCCTACTTTATCGTGTGTTTCAATATTAATAATATTTAAAACCGTTTCAAAGCGAAGTTATACAAAAAACAAACCTGTCGCTTAATTTTACCGACAAGTGTAGAAAGATTCCATTATGTTTTCTTAAGATGGATTGTGAAACACATCGTTAAATTATATATTGTTCAATTCCATACAGTACCCATAACATATCTCTAAATGTACTACTAAAAATTGTTACTTTATTTCGAGACGCTTTTCGAATTTTCTTTATAGTTTTGATTGATGTATTTTTATTTAATTTAAAAAAGCCAACGTCCTTCTTAACATGAGAAAAATTGATTGACCAAAATCGGTTTCCATCACACATATTTCAAATACTTAATGTAGATGCGACCTACTTACTATCTTCTCTACTACTTGCTCGATTTCCAAAATTAAGTTTTTTTGGTCATCGGTTATACATATAATGCGATGAATTTACGACATTTAAGAAAATGGATGATGAATCAATATAAAATTGATGGAATGCTGTTATATGCCAAAATATTTGTATTGATTGAGTGCTAAATTTGGATTGGGGTATCTATCTATCTATTATTACTAAACAGGGTACAAGCAATCAATTGTTCGTTTAATCGAAAATTGTCAATCGTAAACTATATAGGTACGTGGTGGGTAACATAAAATTTTAATGCGTCACACAAAAAATTTACTAAAAAATTCACCCAACAAGTAGGGTGTGAGCCAAAAAAAATGTGTAACAATAATCGTTAAATCCACTTAAACTTTTTAATTGCAGTCAACAAACATTTTATTTTGAATAACAGCAAAAAGCATTTTTTTATGTGTGTGCTTAATTTTTTGTGACAAAGCACAACAATAAATCATATATGTAACATATAATGTATACATATGGTGCGATGCAAGGGCGTGTTGTTTTAATTAAAACGAGATTGTTATTATTTTAGCAACAAGCAAGCTTCCAATTAAAAATTTATTCAAATTTTCGAGACTGATTGATGAAAGTTGATTTAATTTGGTAATTAATGTAGATGGTAGACATGTTGATTAATCAAACTTATTATGTACGTATAATGATTACGGAACGATTATTATACCCGTTGCAACGACGTGAAATCCAACGAGGTTTTGGGACCATTCTAAGATATAAATTTTCCATGCTAAATTAGGAGCTGAAAAAGTTTGTATTTGAGACTGTATATTTAACGAAAAATCAGGTACCAGCGGCAAACCGGTGGATTTAAGAACAAAAATGATAGCCTCAAAATTGTTACCTTATTCAAGACCTTTGTAATATACGTGATATTGGTAGGCTTTTTGGAGTGATTTCCTATGGCAGACATCCGACCTGACTCCCTTGGGGTAGAGATCCCAGAAGCTTTTCAATTCACAGAACTAAAATTATAAAAAGTAAGATGAAAAAAATGAATTCCATAAGCCATTGTTGAGATATAAACAGTACGGGCATCCAACCATCCAGAGAGGCGGACCAACTTTTATTTTGCTTTTTTCGGATCAGAAACCGTCAAAACGCCGAGAAAAGTGGTTTTGGATCAGACTCATTTTTCATAATTTTTATTAGGATTTCAATAACTGACCTAAGTTAATTTGGCGGTTAACAACAACGAACCTCGTAATTTACTCCGCTTCTGGAATATTTCTGAAAATAATGTTAGAATAAATTTTCCAATACCCTAAAAGCACAAGAACAATAATTTTGACTGTAACTTATGTATTATTAATTCAATTTCAACAATTTTAAATAAATCACACAATTCATTTTACTTTAAGTATCTCTAATAATTTTTTCACTGTTCACTTTCACTTTTTAACCTATCGTGTACTCCTTTCTTGTGTTTATCGCACTCCTATTTGCGAATATTTCAGATTATACACAAACATTCGGTTCTGTTCCACATGTATCTTATACAACTACTTGTAATGCTTAAATCAAGATGTCACTATTTTTAAAAATGGCGTCAAACTCTTATTTCTTGGTCGACGGTGCTACATTTCTTTATTATTTATGTAAATGTATAAAATTGTGTTTTCTTTAACCGTTTGAGTCCCAGGAGGTAATACAAACGCATTAAAAACAACGTAAACCCATTTGCGGTGCAAACGCAAACATCAAAAATAAAAAACACGACATAAAATTTGAACAGCGCGATCGCGCTGCTTTGGACTCAAAAGGTTAAAACTACAAAACTAAGAGAATTAATAGGAGTTTATTTTAATACAACACCCGCTGCAATTAAATCTAGCTAGTTTTTAATAAATAATTTATTTAATAAAATTTTATTTTTTCATTAATTTTAATTTATTAATTAGCTGATGGCTAATAAAATTACAACCCCATCCCGCATGATGTACGATTATAGCTAGATCCATGTTGCATCGAAAAATTTAATTTAAATCTATTTTCAACTGGTAAACTCTTGAAAATGGAGACTTAATCGTAAAGTTATTCGATTTGAAACCACCCCTCAATACTGCTCGACTTTGTCACTGTGAAAATAATGACCAATTGGCTACATTTCAAAATGTGAAATCGTATAAATCAACTGGGAGTGATCTTTTACACCCCAATTCCCTTAATCGTTTCACGTCATTTCATTTGACCACAGACGCATCGTCTACATTTTCGTATTCTTACAGTCGTATCCTTCGACTATAATCACTTCCATGTCACATTCTGTCCCTCGATTTTTTCAATTGGTAAGATTATAGTTTGTCAAATCCATCGAAAGAAACTCGCGTCACTTGAATCTACTTCAAATATCAATACTATTGTTTCGAGCGCAGGCGCATTTGTTATAAACTGTGTAGCCTAAATTAATCCAAAACCTCTAAAATTCACCTTGTTATCCTCATGTCTTGTTGTGTGGCTACATATATCTAAACTTCAACCAAAAATATGGCCGCCTTTTTTGCAGTCTCAGCAACATCCTCAATGTAGATTTCTCTTTAGGTTTCGTTGGTTTAGGTAAAATAAAAACAGTTCCCATTTTTTGAAAACATTTTAAAGTTTTGATTTTTTACAAATCGTTGGTTTTCGAGTGACAGGAATCGTTTCCGTAGGGTCCGGTTCATGGTGTTCTTAGTGAACCATGTGGCGGCTTTATTTTAACATTTTTTTTGCTTGCGTTATTTTGATAAAGTTGCGTGATGTTGCACCTTGTTGCTTCATGTTGCAAATTGTTGAGAGATGTTGTTTGATGTTCCACTATGCTGCGTCATGTTGTTCCACTATCATGCTGCGTTTTATGACACCATGTTCTGCGATATTCACTATGTTGTGCGATGTTGCACCATGTTGGGTCATAATACACAAAGTTGCGTGATGTTGCATCATATTGCTTGATGTTGGTCACCGGGAGTAACAGTCACCCGAGTTCTAACTTGGTATTATGATTCTCGCTTTTATTTGTACGAGACGATGTTTGGGCGCCTTAAGTGTGTTCACGTATTTTCTACTATTGTACGTCAAAATTTGGAGTGTCTGACGTTAAAATTCACAAATGAATTTATTGTAATAGTTAAAGATTACCTAAAAATAAATATTCTGTTTCATTTTGAAAATTTTAATTTTTTTTATACAAAATTAAATGCTTATCTCAGCAATATAATTTAAAAGAATGAAGGGGTGAATATGTTGTGGCCAACATCCGACTTTCTTTTACCATGAATGTAAATAGATGTTACAGTAAAAGTCCGAATAAAAATTGCAAAAACTGATTCATGCTGAGAAATCTATTAAATGGGAGTCTTATAATCCCGAAATGATTCACTTTTTATCCTACGGACTACTTCTTGCTTAAAATTGCTTCAATCATGTCGCTAAGCGGTCTGCTCGGAAATATATGAAGCTACGTGTTGAAAATTTAATCTTTAAAATGTTTTAATCTTTTAATTCTGTGGGGTTTTTAGTAAATGCTGAACTTTTCAACATCCCGCCATTCCGTTTAAGTATGAAATTTTATTCCAAATAGTCAATCCGCCTGGACCGTAGAGATGCTGAATTTTGACGAAATAAAGTTTATTTTATCAAAACTCATCATTTTCGGTAAAATTAATCTGAGCCAATTTTGTTTAGAAATTTAATTTACAATCTTTTTGTGTTCAATCGTTTTATCGTAAATGCTATATACTTTACAAAATACTTATAAAAAACGAACGAACACTGCCCCAATATGGCTTCAAAAAGCCTATTCAACGATCGTTGCTATAAACCTAGTGATAAATACAGCTATACAGCAATACAAAGCAGCAGGTGAAAGGGAGGTAGCAAAAAATACTGCACCTTCTTAGATATCATGATTGCCATCACACTTAATGACGAACTTTTGGGGGCCTAGCCAAAATTGCCGGATATTGTTGGTCAATGGCGTCACATCATTTCACGAAGGCGTGTGCTTCGTATGATCTGTGGGTTTGACACTACATCAGATGCTACAGCATATGTAATAACGGGAATGCTTCTAATACCTCCAATAGATGTGTGGTTTAACCGGCAACACGGTGACGTCGATTTTTATTTACCGTAGCTGTTGAGGAAGGAAAAGTTTCTGATGAAGATCCAGAATATTAGCGCGATCTGTAATTATAGCTGGTTTGTAAGCATCAGTCGGACGATTAGCGAATCGTTAATGGTTTTACTCGAGTTGGCGTCGTCAGGAGTACATGCTGATTTTTTTTTGCGTTAATGCTGTCTCTAGCGGTTAATAACAGAAACACATTTTTCTGCTGGCGATTTTCTGCTATCTTATACAGCATAGACATAACCACAATCAAAAATTACAATTTTACGGTTTACGGTTTAATGATGTTCTTCGATCCATATATAATCCAATCTTAAAGCCAAATTTGTGTTATATAGACACCAAGACCGTAATCGTCGACTAGTTATATTTTAATGTGAAGGTAGGAGAACATCGCTCTTGAACTAATTTATTATAAAATTTGCAACGTATGAAGAATGTCGCATTACACTGTTTAAAGCTGATTATTAGACCGCAACAATGTAAAATCCAACACATGTTTTACGCCCAAAACTAAACAAAAAATTCAATTTTCTCTCGTTTGTACATGAACCTTTAATTTAATATTGTTATTATCCAATTTAGAATTTTCTTGGAAAATTTGGGGAAAAAATTTTGTTTTTTGTTAATTTGCATATTATCAGATTTCTGTTTATAAAATTTAATTAAATTTTAATAAACTCGTCTGCAGGCAGAGAGCAAAAAATGTTTAAATATTTTATTATCATATACCTTTACATATGGTAGGGATATGTAAATCATATCATACAGGTTGGGAATTTTTTGAGGAAGTTTTATTTACAATTTGCATACACATCACATATGTATGTACCTACTCGTGTACATACAGACAGTACAGAAATATAAAGTGATAGGCAATTTTTATTTTTACACGTCCTGGAATAGTAAATTGGTAAATAATTTTCTATTTTCCATTCTGAAAAATAAACAAAAAAAAAATTACTGTCATCTACCCATCAGTCGAGAATATTTTCCGTTTAGATTCTGCCATAGAATTTATCAGAGATAAGAGCGTAATATATTTTTGCCACGATTTCATTTCACTTGTCGCACCACGACCTAGAGAGGATGTGACATAAATAAAACAAATAACAATATATGAATGCGAAAACAACAAACGAAAATTTAAATATTTTTTCCAGGAAATGGAAATTTCCTTTTCACAGTAACTTGTCACATTGAATTATTTTATTTTTGCGTTTTTTTTTTCACCAACCGAAACACAGAAAACGACGTAACAATGTAAAAGCGACATCTTTTATAATTTAATTTTTCATTTGTTTTTATTTGAATCTTGAATGTCATGAACGTGTGCGTGAAAATCGTTTGATTTGAGTGATTTATACATTTCTGCTCTGAATTGTTAAACGAGTTTTTTTCAAGTAAATCAAGAATAAAGATTGTAGTCTTCAGCAAAATATTACATTTTTTACGTATAGTTTTAATCGGGTGCGGCTGGGTGGACTCAACGCGAGAAAATAAGACATTGGAAACCGTTTAGTGAATTCCACTTCTTGGATGTTCGATAAATAATTCGCGTTTTGCTTCCTGAGTTCGAAGTTTCGGCAGCTTCACCGTAAACCTATATGTGCGTTGAACATTGTTCTTGTTATCCTTCCTGGCGTAACGAATGATATTATTTTCTTCTTTAGTTCTGCAGAATAGTTCTGCGGTGTTGTAGTCTGGCTTGGTCTTTTGTAAGTATGGGGTTCCGTATTCTTTGGATGGCACCCCGCTCAATCCTATACAATGACTGGAAGGTAATACCATATGCGTCACAATGAAAATCTTATATAATCTGGAGAACCTGATGCAATTTAAAGAACCTTCTACATGTTTTCGTGAAGCTGTATTGGCCAATGCAACAATGTGTTCATTCCATTTTAAATTGTTGCTGATTTGACACCATGAAACAGGTAAACCCCTATTTACATAGAAGCAAACCTGCCTCATAGATTTTTTATTGCAACTCGTGTTTGCACCCCGTGCGTCTTAGATTCCCGCAGCTCAAGCCGTGGAATTATGTTGGTCGTGGGTGATGGGGTGCATGAGTTTTAACCTAGATTACCACACCATAAAAGAATAAGAAAAAACGGCATAGAATATGCCGTCAAACAAGGGAAATGGAAAATTGGAAAATTAGGTATATCGGACCCAAATTTAGCGGGCTTATTGCCTCATGACATTAGGCACCCACCCTGGTTGTTTAATATAAATTTAGAGTAACATAATTACTCTAAATTAAACATAAAATAGAAAACTCAAAAAAAATATTCAATTAATGTTGACCTAAGGCCCTAAAAGTTAGTAAGAATTTTATAGATCCTGAGAGCGTTTCTGCCAGAAGAGTGCGCAATGCCTAAGGCACTGTTGCTTAAAAAACACCAGTCCCTTTTGCGATAGGGACAACCAACAGACAATTCGTGGATCGGTACCGTTTTATATTAGTAAATTGTAGTTATACTCACCAATATTACTGGAACCTTGAACCCTGGGCGTCTATTCCAAAATACGATACGAAAATGGAAGGCGCTACGAAAATAAATTGGTATTTCGGAACACGATCGTACGTAATTGTTTTTTGTGTGTCCTTGCTATAAGGGAAATTTATTTTAAATGGTTTTAATTGTACAACTTGGACACTATTTTGAGTTTTGACGTTTTGGTTTGTACTTGAAATGAATTTGGTTTGTACTTGAAATATTAGGTTTTCAAATAAGCATCAGTTCCCAGTATGTAATTTTTCCACTGTGTGGAAAATATAGTTCTAATTCCACACCAAATTCCATACTACAAAATATCAAAGACACAAAAATATTGGCTTTGGAGAGAAATTATTTTCTTACTCTTTCTATTTCACGGTTTGGTTTTAGTTTTGTAAGATTTTATTTTGTGTCTCCCTAACCCAATATGCAATGCCGACGCAATTCCGTTTACATTCGCGTTCAAAAACCATACTCTTTCTATATAAAGAACCATGTTATAAGTACACGGAAACCACAAAAATTCCGGTATCGGTGTGCATCCCAACTAAAAAGAGAAACAGTCAAATAGGAAAGAAGGTGGAATTTTGTTGGAAACTCGGGTTTTTTCTATACACTTTTCCATAGTAATTTTAAACACTTTTTTACGTAAAATTAAGCCGATTTTCTTAGTATTTTTCCTATGGAACTAGTAACAGTTTTTTCGAAAATAAAGATTTTTGTTATTTATTTTAAAAAAATATATATTTTATTTAAATCAATACATTAAATATTTGGTTATAATATTTTTGCCATCTGCCACCCGATTTAATATCCTCAACTCCACCATATTGAACATCTTAAAAAATAAAATAATAAGAAGAAAATTTCATCAGTAATTTACGTCGTTTCAAATATATCAAATATTTTGTAAGTATATGGCGACGCTATATTAAAATAGATGTTTATTACCTTTAGTACAACGTTGATGAATCACTTATAAAGCACTATAATTTACAAAAATTTCTTTTAATAATCAAAAACAATAAGAAATAAACTGAAAAAATTTGCACACACAACTGTGCGCGTCTTGTCCGCCAACTTGTTCAAGAAACTGGAGATACAAAATAAAAATTTATAAAAATAAAACAAAATAACGTGAAATTGAAAGAAAAGAAAATAATTTTTGTCCAAAATCAAAATTTTTCTGTTTTTGCTATTTTGCAGTACGGAATTTCGTATGGAATTAAAACAACTTTTTTCCACACAGTGGAAAAATTTCATACTGGGTTTCCTATTTGATTTTTTCTTGATTAGTTGGGATGCACACCGACACCGGATTTTTTGTGACACTTTTCTTTGGCGAGAAGTACGGGTTTCCGTGTACATAACATGGTACTTTCCATAGAAAGAGTGTGGTTGTTGAACGCGATTAGCATATTGGGTTATGATAAGTGAATATATGCTAAGTTATTGTAATATAAATAATAAATTTTGAAATAAAATTAGAGTTTTGTGTAAATAAAATATTTTGTATTTTTGTGTGGCCGACAAAATTGTTAGGATCGAAAATAAAATTCAACCACCGAATAATTTCTTATGGTGTGATAGTGTCCCATTAGGCGCCTTGCAACTCCAATCTCTTAAGTTTAAATTCGTTTTATAGCTAAATATAAATTAATTGTGTTTTCGTAAATATTTCAATATTTACCAATTTTCTAAAAGTGTATTCTGGCAGTGTTGGGAATAAATTTTTGAGGAAAAGAAATTTAGTTTAAGTGTCGGTCACCCACGGTGTTTTAAAAATTATTTTAAAGTTGTCAAAAATTAACGACAATAATAAACCATTAATTAACGACATTTTCGATATTTTTTTTTTGTTATAAAATACGAGTAATCGCATAATTTTGAGATTTTTGGATGATGACGAATTCGAAAGAAAACAGTTTATTCGTTTGTTGCGAATCCGATTGCGGGACGCATAATGCCTCAACCAGTCAGACTTAAGAGCTTAAGTTGTGCTCCGTTTTGGACCACTTAGGAGAGCGGTACGACCACCAAAATTTAAGAGGTCAGTTGTTTATTTATGACGAGAAGCCTATAAAATTTTGGTGATTGTAGCACTATAACCAAAGTGGTGCAATCGGCGTGTAACTTAAGCTCTTAAGTCTGACTGGTTGAGGCATAAGATCCAATTGGTATTATAGAAAGTGAGTTTGTAGTGTTTATCTTATGTGAAAAAAAATAAAAAAATTTAAATAAAGAAAAAACTTCGTGTTATTTTTAATACAATACCTACGCATTTAGTCGTAATGTTAGTAATAAAAATCTGGTTTTCTTTCTTATTGTTTTAATTTTTATTATTTGGCTGCCACATTACATTAACCGTGATACAATTACTCATTATATTATCCGTTACATTACCCATAGTTGTTGTTGTATTTTCTATTTGCTAACTTATGTAATTGAAGAAATCAGCCGCTACAATTTTTTTAATAATTATCTTTCTATGTGTTTTCTAAATGATTATGTAAAGAAAAATGCATTCTAATTCGTTATTTTTTTATTTTATTAGAATTATAAATACAATGTACATATTGTAATCAATTTAATTAATCTTTGCCGTGGTATTTCATAATTCCTAAAAAAAAAGTTTGTAAAAATATTTGTGAAAACTGCAATAATTAGGAAAAAAATATAAAAAAATATTTTCCTTGTCGCCAGAATACACTTTTAAGGGAATAATTCCTAGTTGCAACAATACTGTCAATTATTTTCATTTCCTAATTCCCAGGGAAAGACAGAATAGACCCAATCGATTTTTTCGGCTAAATTATGAACTAAACTTTTTGATGTGACCTTACGCTATTCGCCGCCAGGTTACAAACTTCCATATCATCTTCCATTATTTTAATTTAGTTTAATAATTCATAATAAGCAATTTAGTTTAGTCCATAATTTAGTCGAAAAAATTGGCCTGAGGCACGTAACAAAGCATTAATTTGCAAAATAAATATATTTCGGAAATTAAACTTTTGTAACACTACCTAGTATTTCACAGCTTGATTATAAAGATAATATCTATATACTTCACAGAAGTAAACGTAGCACAATGATTTTTAGATATTGATTAGTCCAAAGGTTCATAGCTTGATTGATGGTCTCCCCGTCGACTATTGCGCATGTAAATCGAATAAACACAAATCAAATGATATAATTGGTACAAATTAAGAACGACCATAATTGCAATAGTAAGTGGAACATTTGTAATTGTACCCACTACAATCAAAAGAATTGGAACTATAATAGACGCTAATATAACGAGTAGTTGTCCCAACAGCCATGGAAATATTAAACAATTTTGTTTCTAAAAATAGCAAAAATTAAATTATCTACCAATAATTGCGTATAGAATCGATCAACTTACAAACAAAATCCCAATAGCGAGTAGTACGCAATTTGTCAAATGTACTGATGACAACATAATAACAAATATCGCTAGGTATCGCGAAGTGTTCACTGCTAGAAATTTATCGTAAATCAGGAGTAGCCACACTATAGATGTTAAATAGAAAGTAGCGGCAAATAAAGCAAGCATTAAGTTTCCATAGTAAAGCGATTTACAGCAAAATACTCGTTTCACGAGAACCATTATGATGAAATATTTGTGACAGACTGTCAAGTCGACCAAAAATTTTTATCAATTTTTCTATTCCGTATACGAAAGTGATAAGTTTATTTTAATTCATATATTATATTTTTATTTTGTTAAAAAAAAATATAAAATATGAATTAATTATATAAAATACCCATATAAATTTTAATTTTATTTATATTTAGTATCTACTTAATAATTATTAATAAAAATTTTAATATCTACCTAATAATATTTAAGTAGATTATGGTTTAGTACATGTGTTTGAAATAAGAAAATACGCATTTGTATTGCGCCGTAGTAATGATGTGGTGCAGTTTACGTGTGTGTGAGTGTGTGGAAGCTATATACATATATGTATAGAAGAAAAATATTAACCCTATGCACTCGATTTATTTTCAAAGTTGTTGGGTGATCACAATATTATAATAATCAGATACGAAATCAAGAACAAATTATTTTCATTTTTCATGTCTGATTTAAATTCCATTTCCATCTATAGTTCAACTTGTAACTAAACACAACTTTTTATTTCAAAAGCTTAAAGCGTATATTGTTGGGATCTTCGACTAATTATTATAATTTTTTCTAAATGTATGTCTTACACGTACGTTGCTGTTTTATATGTAGAAAATAAAATAGTTTTTGATATATTTTGTTACAGGTACAAATTTGCTTTATTGTCAAATGTCCTGTCGTGTTAATGTTTTTACATTGGGCGCTTTCAGGACACGCAACAGTTGGGAACATGTTGAGTAAAATCGCGGCCAACGCTATGAAAATGTTTAACACTATGAAATGTTCATATCAAATCGGCGGCGATTTCACTAATCATGATAGGGGACCTGAAAGCGCCCATTATTCGAGAGCAACTTAGTGTTGGATGAAAATTTTGTTCAAACATATTTCCTGCACTAAACGAAAAAATACTTATGTATTTTTTTTCACTTGTTAATTATTTTATATTATAAAAAAATTAACAAATGACAGCTAGTATTCCAATGTGCTATCGGTTATTATACGAAAATAATTTAAGATAATTTAATTCAATAGAACAAAACACAGATATTTTTTCTATTTTTATTTGTTACAAGTAACTATCTGAAAATAATTATTTTTATACCATTGCGTGATATATAAAAATAAAATCTGTAAGTAACTAAAAAAGCACGAAGATAGATGGAGCTGAATGTTTAAAATTGATTTTTACGAAATACGGATGAACAATGATTTTTGTTCTTGCTTTCATGTCTGGGTGTTGTCCGTGCTGTGATTAACTACTTTCAATGTTTATTTAATTAGTTGAAATGAAACATATTTTTTATATAAACTGGTTTAAAGGGGTGAGACCTCATATCGAATATCAATTGATTTGTTCTAAATCCTATGTAAGAAGCCTTCAGCGTGGTCCTATCTTCCGTTCATGCCGTCACCTTACGTAAACCTTGATTTTTTGATTGGTTGAGCTGTGCGGAATACTCTCAATCTATTCTAGACAGTATGCTGCGGAAGGTGCATAAAATATTTTTTGAGTATGAATTGGGCTGAATTGGAGTTTAAACAGATTTTAGTTTTGGGGAAGCTGAATTTGACTGGGTCATCTCTTACTGAGTTAAGGCCAAGTTTGCTTTAGCTATGGTGAATGGAGGAACTAGATAATCCCTTGGCCGATTATTTTCAGATTTATTTTGTAGAAAAATTCATAACTTCATCCAGGTTTTATGTTAGAATCTCGATTCAACTCAAAATACTATAGATTCGAACATAATTATTTAAGAAATTGCCTAGCACTTCCGAATTCCAGAGCTTTTCTAGAATTCATTATTAAATCCCCACCCAAAGCGAAGTATACAACTTCATCAAAATGATACGTTAAAATCCCAATACAAGTTGACCTTATCAATAAACCTACCAAATGGAGAAAATCGAATGGAAAAGTATTGCTAATGTATGCAGGCTTTTCATTACGATCCAATTGAAGGACCCACATTAGAAGCTTGGTATCGACGTTACGAGGAAATATTCCAGGATGATGTCAAATCACTCGATGACGCAAGAAAAATTGGATTGTGTGTACAAGTTGGACGTAAACCTCATGACAAATTCAAATACATGCTCTCGCCGAAATCTCAAATTGTGCTCCAAAAACTCCAAAACCAAAAACACGGGCGAAAGGAATAATGCAGCAATTCAATGTTGGACCACCGTTTGAACGAATGGATGTCCTCGGCCCAATTCCAGATACAGCAGAGGGTAATCGATACTTGCTGGTGTGTATTGACTACTTCAACTAATTGGTTTATCTAATTGTGAATCAATGGAATGGCAGTTTCGGTTTACCGGCAGAACTTCACGATCAAGGTGGGAATTTCAAGTCGCCCGTTTTTCAAGAACGGGTTTGGGTTACCAGAAAACGAACCAGTCGCATAGCATAAATATGTAGGCGATCTAAGACGGAGAATGAACAGTATTCAAAATAAAGGATGACGCAATATTGCAAAGGCCAGGGATAAAACGCAAACGATCTAAGAAAATTAGGGAGGAATTTGTAGGATTAGATTTCGTTTTACTATACAATCCCAAGAGAAGAAAAGGGATATCACCAAAACTATAACACAGTTAGGAAGGTCCTTATAAAATGAAACGAATTAACAATCTTATATATCGGAATCAACTAGGCACCAGAACTAAGATGAAAGTGGTCCACATTGGTAGATTACGATGATGCAAAATGAGGATAGTGGACGAGTCTGTTCGGCAGGAACTGATTTAAGGTAGGGGTTTAATTTAACCAGTGATCAGTGCCATGAATTGTACAAAGAGTCATAGGCGTTGGTGTAAATCTTATTGTCCATACCTTCCAGCGTGTATATTAGGCGTGAAAACCAAATTTCATTCACTAATTCGAAAGTGGTTTCAACCTGTCGAATTTTATGTTCACATTGGCTGCCAGTCTACGACTTAATTTCCTTTTGTATTGAACTGTTATGTATCTGTCTCATTCAAAAAAAAAAATCATCGAATCCGTACGAAAAAAGGATTAAAATAAATTATATTTCTGGGACATTATAATAACAACAAAAACAACCAACATATTTCATATTATTCAAAATATAAATTTAATTTTTAATTTTTATTATTACAACGTTTTTCCAGTTTACGCGACGTTGTTGTTATTTTTTGTTGGGAAAATTTATTGGTGGAAAAAATGTTGGCTCGCTTATTTATTAATAACATTTTTTATTCGTTTTATAATTTTTAGCAATTTTCCCAACTCAAATATTGCGGGCTTATAACAAATAAATTAAAAAACATTTTGAATTTTTAATTTCGGTCGGTTGGGCCGCCGCGCTGTTTTTGTCGGGATAAATTATTTATTTTTGAGAAGTGTTAATGAATTTTGAAATTTACCACGAATTAATTGTGTTGGGTTTTATGATCTTGTGATAATATCTTACTCTTTCTATTACTAATGGTTCCAACTTTCGTTTTCGTTGCAAGAACATCACCATAGGTAACTGGTGAAGTTACAAATAGCTACTGGGATAGTGCATTTATTCTAGGTAAGAAAGTAATGAAAATAAGAATTCGGGATACTACCTAGTTCTCAACACGAAGTACTGGTCACAGATATTGTCTAATGAGGTTATTCTAGAGGTATGGACTTCAAGAGAACGCATGTCATCATGTTGAATGTTGGACGGTGTCGTGATCTACTGTAATGCCGAGATGCAACTTCGTCTCAGGGGCTCAAATATACCAACGGCCCGCAGCTCAGATATTTGCCACCGAGAGAAGTTTGATTTGTTTGGGAACATTAGTGGGTGCTTCTGGGTCACCCACGATGTGGGTTGAAGAAGCTAATGAACAGGAATAATGATCAGAAAAACGCTAGTAATACGAAATAACGAATATAGAGTTCCAATTAGAGCTCAGGATCTCTCGAATAAGTCAGGAACAATCATGAAAGGGACAATCATCGGGACATGTGAACAGAAAAATACGGTGAGAAAAGTCAACACTGCAGAACAAAATTAATAATACAACAAAGAGTATACCAAGCAGAAACTGAAAATAACGCCAAATACCTAGAATATTGCTTTTGTCGAAACAAAAAGAGGTAGAGCGAATGGTTAAAGGCATGCGAGCAGCAGGCATAATCGAATCATTCTTCTGTTCGTGTTGGTCTAAAAAGAGGGCGGTAGTGTGAGATTTTGTGCAGATTATCTAAAATTTAATGCCGTTTTCAAAAAGAATAGCTATCCATTAACTTAGTTAAAATATTTGGATAACAAAGTAACCGCCAATGGAATTCATAAAGATGAAGCAAACATATCCACGATAATGACCAAGACCTAAGCAAAGCGAACGATTATTTTCAAGATTCGCCAATGTTCTCAAAAGTTTACACGAATTAGTGAGGCAAAACAAGACTTTTGATGTATGAACCGGATTTTAATGGGCAAATTCAATAATATATTAAATAATTACTATCACCACCCATCTTTAAGGACTAGACACACCAAGACCGACACACCAAGCGTCGACGGCAAGCGGCGAATTTAAATATGCATTATTTTATTTATGAATTGTATAGAAACGATAGTATAAACAATTATATATACCAATTATTTATAAAAAACATTACAAATTTTGGATTTTTAATAGAAAAATTGTAATTTTAAGAAAGTTTATCAAATGAAGTCGCATCCGCCGCCGCGAAATTATGTTCCACACCAAGCGGCCAAAAAAGTCGTTGATCGAAGCCGAACGTAACCTAAAAATAATGATACTTCAATTGTAGTCCATACATTTCTCATTCGCCATTCTCGTTTGCACTCTTATTATTTACCTATATTAAAGATGAAAAGTCTAAAATTCTCAAATTATCCAAAACAAAATAGTCGCCGTCACCGCACCGCTCTTGGTGTGAATGCATCTGCGCGTCGGGTTGTATGGACGTTTAGGTTTTGACGCGCCGCGCTTGGTGTGTCCTAGTCCTTTACTATGAAAATAAAATCGCCTTGTTTATGCTTGGTCTGAAAATTAGGGTAGAATTTAGTGGCTTATAAAATATAAAAGTATAAACCAAAAATTTACGTTGACAACAGCAACAATTTAGAAAATTTGGAGTGTTGCCAATTTTTTTGTGCTCACTTATCGGCGTACAAAGATATTATGTATTGTGGTGTGCCTTATACCTCAGTTTATCATAAAAAATAAATTTAATACTACATTTTATATTCAAACGTATAAATGGACAAATGTACATTAAACGCTAATTTAAACTTTGGTACGCAATCATTTTACATGAAATTCAAAACTGTTTGTTGGTAGTTGCTCAATTTAATCGATAACACAGATTTAATTTATATTTCACTACTATACCCTCTTTACACTATTAAATTATTATGTACATACAAACGCAGTGAATAGTTGAGTTGCTCTGCCAAAAAATCTAAAATTGACAGTACAGAGACGGCATTTGTTTTTATTTGTAAATAATACAAATTAATTTAATTAGCATAAGATTTTTATTATTCTAAATTAAAGAAATTAGTTTTAGTGCATTTAGTTACTAGATATTTAGATAATTAACTATAAATTGAAATTAAGAATTACGCGTATTTTATTTATAATTTTTGTTTGTGAATTTATACCGCTTATAGTACCAATGACATTACAATTTTGGACGATTTTCTTTATGATCTTTAGAAATTAAAAAATAAGACGAAATAATATAGAAAAATTTGTTTCTTTGTTCAAAACTATAATAATATAAAGAAAATCTGTTACATGGATGGAAAGCGTGATAAATCACTAAAACGTAAATTTGATGAAGTCGACGAGGATTCGGATGAGGTGATCCAACCTACGAAACGGGGCTTGCATGATGAAGATGAAGAAATACCGTCAATTTCTTTGCTCGATCTGAGCGATGAAATACTTATTGAAATTTGTCAGCACTTAGACCACCAAACACTTATGAACTTGGCGTGGTGAGTAACGATAAATGTATTTCGATTAATTATCGAGTCATACGAATCTCCCATCTTTAATTCCACAGTACATGCAGTCGTCTTAAAAATTTCGTTTCCGATAAATCGTTTTGGGTGCATCTCGATTTTTCGAAACGTCCCGTTAAGCACTGGGAAATTCAAGAAAAAATTGTTGCCAAGCTCAATGCCAATGTGAAATCATTAAAACTTCGTGGAATGCTCAGTAAACATCCTCACGATCTGTGGAAAAATTTAACCGTAACAGCTAATTTTTTACAAATCATATACGAAACGTGTCCAGTCGTTGAGCAGCTAACATTTTATGAAGCAACTATTGATATACAAAATTTAAAGATTACAGATTTCCCTAGAAGTTTAAGGGTGCTTGAATTTTATACAACCGAATCAATAACATCGCGCCGACGTGACGAGAGCTTTTTCAATAAAATTGAAAAACATTTGGAACACTTGGAAACGCTGAAATTGGAAAAATGTTGCTGGTTTGAGATTCATGATTTTATTGCATTTTCCAAAATAAAAGTACTAAAGCACTTGAGTTTGCGGGGTTGTGCGAAACTAAAGGATTGCGTACCTTATTGCAGTATATCGGCACGATTCGGATTCAAGACGCTTGAGGTACTCGATTTTCGCGACACGCCCGTGTCGGATAGCGATGTGCAGTGTTTCAATTTTACTGAAACGTTACGTGAATTATATTTGGAGTGTCCACTGATTTATCAAAATACAAATGAGGCCCCTCGAGAGCAGCAAACAAGTAGACACCGCGTTGAACAAGCCATAATTGCGGAGGTGCGAGCAGGGAATTTTAATGCAAATAATCCACCGGTTGTGGTCCTAATCCGGAATTTGAATAATGGCAGGGAGGTGGTTCCTTTTGTGAATAATGTACAAGTGAGGTTAGTCGAAGGTGAGGTTCGAAATGCAGATAATGCCGAAGATCATGCAGAAAATGAAGCCATCGTACCAGCTGCACCGCAACAAGTTCGAAACGTATTAATCGATTTACAAAATGAACGGCCAAATGAAAATCAGGAAGGTGATAGACAAGATAACATACCACATGTTGTTATCTATCAGAGTGTAAATCGTGGTGTATTAAATTTGGATCTTGCACCATCATTTGCTCTCATAAGCGACAGAGCCATACTAAGCTATGGCTATCCAAAATGCACAGTTCCTGGCACAGTATTTATCCGGTCGATAAATCGACCTGCTACTACAAATTTAGAAATTGTCTACCTAAAGCATTACAAGCTTGTTACCGATGTAAGCCTAAACCATTTGGTACATAGTTCGCCGAAAATAAAATATCTCGATGTCACTGGGACATCGGTCACCGAAACAGGGGTAAATAATTTTAAAAATATTAAACCGGATTGTATTATTAAATCAGATTTTGATATTGAACCGCAATCGTTTACTGTCGACGATATGGACGCCGGTGCATCAACCACCCTAGCCCAAGCAAAGTAATGATGTACACCATTCTCAAAATAATAAATTATATTTTCTGGAAAAGGTCACGATCTTATTTTATTACACAAATTACATATTTTTACAAGCTTAATTCAGTCGGCGGGATTATCTCGTATTTCTCATTGTGCAATGGGTCTGTATTGTTTTGCAGTAATACAAATAATTCTTGTATGGTACTGTGCTTGCTGATCACAATTTGGCGGTCCTCTAGTTTTCCGAAACTTGAAGATTTTAGATGACATTCCTGAGCAATTCTGGAATAATATGCAGGAATTATACGTGAATCAAACGGAAAATAAAGGTTTCACTTACGAATGGATAACTGCTCGTTCCTCTTTTGTGAATTCCGTGCTGAATACCAAATCACACAAGTCATTGGTCATTCTATATTCTGTTAGTAGATTTTTAACTACACGACGATCTAATTTGCCATTTGGCGTGTTCCCCAAACCAGATCGGCCAACTTTTATATCAGCCCTGAAACGAGTTTAAAAATTAACAAGCCGTTTTTATGCACGATCAGACAATAGCACTTACTGGATTGGCTCCTCAATACCTTTATTAGCACTTCCGAGACCTCCACCACTCCAACCCAACGACTGCAACAATTTAAACCCCAAATTATTTGAATCAATTTTAGCATGTTCTTTGGGAACAACTGGTGTATTCGAAAGTCGCTGATCATCCTTTTCAATAGTTTTGGTGCGCGACAAAAACTTTGTTTTTCTCTTAATCGTATAATAATATTTCTGCAGTTCTTTGAGTAACTTGGCACTCGCCTCAACCTTACTGGCGCCGTATAACATCCGGGTGCCATTCAAAAGCATCCAAGTCTGTCCATGTTCTGGTGTTTCATATTTTGTGGTGATTTTATTTTTATCCATTGAAGCCCGGAGTATATTCACCGCCGGTTCATCCTCATTACCTTGGAACAGAACCACATCAGGATGCTGATTATAGAATTTCCGAATTGGATCACCGTTCGGTGGTATTTTAGGGCGTTTCGGCATCTCGATACATAGTTCTTCACCATGTTTTCTTTTACGTCCCACCGCTGAACTGGTACTTGCAGCAGCCGCACACTTTGCCTTCGCAAACTCAATCCTCTGCTGGCGAGTAAACGTTGGTACTGCCTCCTCCTTACTTGTCTCCTTGGTCGATTTATATTTGGCTTCGATTGCGTCCGACGCCGTTACAAAAGTACGTTTAAGCCTATTTTTGCGGGACTCCCGAAATTCATGTGCTACATCTTTACTCAGCTCGGCAATCAGTGTCATAGTTTCGGCTGGATAACGGCACCCCATAAATTCTACATTGAAAAAAACTTGGGCCAAGCATATAAGCTCCTCCTCAGGAAAACGAGATTTATGTGCGTTTATGAACTTAGCTTTTAGACTCCAATGTTCGTCGCTTTCGTATTCGGCCCGATATTTGTTTATGTCCCACTTTGTGTTAAAAGCCATTTTAGACTTAAGATATAAAACTAGGTCTATATTCGAGACTGTAAGTTTCAGATTTCAGAAAGAACAAAAAAAACGTAAAGTGAGCAAAACGCTGTACTTAAGAAACAAAACATAAATGAAAATGGAAGTTTGACATTTTGACAGTACACGCGGACAACGCGGATCGCGTTCGTAATCAACCAACAATAGGGTTTTTTTATTTTACAGTACAGGCACAGAATATGTATATATTATCCCTGGGGTGGGATGTTGTAACATCAAGTTTTTCGATATTTATCGAATTAATATTTCTCTTAATTAATATTTATCGAATTAATAATCTCTTTTTCCTAAAACAAAATTGCTTGTCGTTTCACTTTTCAATTTTGCTTTCTATATTGCGATCGCACACTACTGGAATAAATTGTTTATTTATCTCTTTTTTGTTTTTCGATAAAGTATCACTCTTAAAATAAGTAAGTGATACAATAAGAGTAGAACGACATTATGTTTTATTCGAATAGGTAGAGATCGCAATAGAAGCAATGTAATTGATAAATGAAAAAACGATAAATTTAATTTGTGATGACAGAGATGTAATTTTCTATCGAAAAAAGTCGAATTCGATAAAAGCCGAATCGAAAAAGTGAAAGTTGTATCATTTTTGCTTTTCGAAAATGATACAACATACCGCCATTCGGCTTTTTTCTAATTTCGGTTCGAAGTGATGGTACAACATACCGCCTCAGAAGAGTCATTGGGTAGACCAAGAAAATATGACCTACCGAATATTTCCCTACCTTATTTTTGGAAATACCTTACCTTATTTTTGGGAATCATTAAATTTTGCTTATCGTCGGCGAGAAATGCAGAATGAGTAAGTCCAAAATTATAAATTTTCAAGACAGTTAAAACGTCCTCACATTCGCAATTAAATAATTTATTTTTTTGATAGAAATTTCATTAATGCTTAACCTGTTTTAAGAAAATTTCTATCAAAAAAATAATTTATTTAATTGCAAAGATGAGAGTAAGGACGTTTTAACTGTGTCTTTAATATTTACGATTTTGGACTTACTCATTCTGCATTTCTCGCCGACTTTATGTATGTGTGTAAATAAAAATTGGGGGAACAATTTGGTGTAAGTATGTGTGAAACGTCACAACCGAAACTATTAGGGGACGAGATGCTGGTGGAATTAAGAAACTACTATTTTGAACATGTACAAGTGTTATGAGTAACAAATTTGTTTTATTTCAAATTTAAAGCTGAAAAATAAAGAATTTTCGTTACCATGCAAATAATTTTCCTACCTTATTGTAAACCGAGGTCGCGAGAATGAATCCAAATTTTTCCATAGTAAAATAGCTTGATGTCTATTCTGTGGTACAGGCTGTAGCTGTTTTTGATAGGCAGGCAGTGTTTTCGAATAGTTCAGTGTTCGTCACCAGATGTCGATTTTGTTCACAATCCGAGACTTGACAAAAAAATAACCGCAAGTAGTGGTATGTGTGTTTGTGTTAGTGTAATTTTTTGGATATGACATTTCTAGAAATATTTCCATTTATAATTTAAAATTTGTTATACTTTATAAATATACTTTAAATAAAATTAAATTTATTTAATTGTCTAATTTTAGTTTTAAAATAATTGTAAATTCTGTGTTTCTGCGAAAAAAAAATTATTCGACATAGCATTGAAAAAAAAAATTAAAATCTTTCCCTGAGTCTCAATATTGAAAAGTGCAAAACTCTACTTTGTTGTGTTGTTTTACTGTGCAATTGAAAAAATAAACAATAATTTTATAAAAAATATAATTTGAAATTCAAATTTTCTTGGTAAAATTGGTTGAGGCAGGATTTTGGTTAGCTAATTGCTTGCTTGCTAGTCAATCGAGTATCTACTCCAAAAACTATGCAATAATCAAATTCAATAATGCTCCCGGAACAGCACATTGGTTGGTAGTGAAGAGAATTCTGCGGGACTTAAAGGAAACCGCTAACGCAAAATTAGAGTTCTCTAAATTAACGACTTCAAGTATCAAAGGCCCTATTCTGCTATTTCCCCGCAAACAAACTGGAAAATAATTTACATATAATTTCTGTTTAAATTACTTGTTTATCATACTAAAGTAAAAAGTTAGTGGTCATTTTTTTGAAAACGAAAGAAAATTGGGAATAATATTCCCTGCCAGTTTCGCTATGGAAGTATTATTCCCAATTTTTATAATTCACGTGAAACTTGTTTCCTTAGTAGGCCAGGAAAAATAGATGTACATATACATAAAAGCCACGTAAATTCCTTTCGAAATTCCCTATTCCAATGGAATTACCAGAATAGTATCGCAGAAGCACATTTTTGATAATTTTGTTCTGTTATATACAGAGTAGAATTGATGGCCAAAGGAGGTGGTAGAAAAAATCACAGCATGATCTTGACAAAAGCTTCGATGTTTCTGTTAATATGGGCTTGGGGTCAATGTGTTTTGTTTGCGTTTTTTATGGTCAAAAACAGCTCATAGTTAAATAAATTCAAATATGAATGCTACTAAAATTCAAACATTTTCTACATTAGATTCCCGAATTTTTTATATATTTTAGCCTCAACGCTAATGCCAGATTCTCAAAGCCATAAATGTCCCATTTACATGCTACCAACATGCGACCGTCTTCTACAAAATGAAAGAGATATAACATTGACTTTTTGCACATGAGAGACAAGAAAAGAAATATACCCAACAAAATTTTACAGAACATTTTTAAGCCACTACGTCGCACAAACCACTATAAAATGTTGCCATAAAAATAAATGTTGCCATAAAATATATTCGATCCGAGTATTTTTATGTCAAAATTTTTAAAATTACACAAAAACCAAAAAAATCGTATTTATAAATGTTAAGGATTCATAATAATAACAGACGCCATAGATAAAAATCTAAATTTCACATTTGAATTAATTAAAAATAAATTAATAGCAATGCTATAAAAAATTATGGCATTGCTATATATATTTCTTTCTTTCTCGCACATTAAATATTTTTATATAGCGGATGCTTCTTATTTACCTAAAAAAATTTGCAGAAGAAAAATGTTGGTCGCATACTCGCATATGTAATGGGTGAAATCCGGCTCGTTATATTTCTTTTGTGTTTTATTAACACAATTGTGTTGTACGGCAAAAGTACCATATCAAAAATTTATTTTTGTTTGTGTTTTGAACCAACTTACATATTTGTGTATTCCTATTTCATACTTGTTTTCGTTCGAAAAAAAAACACTATAACTATACACACAATTGTGTTGGTTGTACTTCAAACCAAGTGAAATTTTTTATCAAAAACGCCATTACATACTATGTTTTTTTACTCACACATTTGTGTGGTTTGGACTTTAATTAAGCCATTTTATTTTTGGTTGAAAAAGGAATATTAAGCAAAACGGTACATTTTGCTCAATTCTAGCATTTTTTTCATCCACTATAATTTTCGTTCTGCCGTTTGTTTATTTCGTTATGTTTTTCATACATTCAGCTGTTTTTGACGTTTTCGAGTTTGCGCAGTGGTAAATAAATAGTGACAAAAACACAGGCAACCAAATAAAACAAAGAAATTATTATTTTTGCATTGAGTGCTATGTTTTTGCATAAGTTTATATTTGTCCAATAAAATTCATATTTTTGAAAAAACGAAAAACATTTGTGATCCAAATTTATAGAAAGTGAAAATTTTTGTGAAAATCCTAGTTTTGTTTTAAGAAAAGTGTTAGATCCAGTAAAATCTCCAGTAAAAATTAGGTAAGTACGCATTTAATATTTGTTCGTACAGTAAAAGTGTTCCAAGGCATTGTTTTTTTCCTATTGCGACGTTTTGTTTTGTTTGGTTTTGGTTTTCCTGTTTGTTTTGGTTTTTTTAATTGTTTAATTCAAACAAAGCTCAACAAGGTTAAATTGATTAGACCGATGTAACCTAAGCTCTAATGGACGAGACAACAATGCATTGCAAATATTATCCAAAAGTGCAACAAATTAAATTAATCTGTTTCATTCTTATTACCTACATCTAGTTTTTCTTATTCATGCAACATGCAGGTAATTAGTAAACCTGTTAAACTATATACTACATAAAGGAATGAGATCAGCAGGTCGTAATTTATAGCATAATGACGTATATTAGATTAATTGTGAAATAGAACACTATGGGTCACGATATTATTCAATTAGAAATCCAATAACTTGAAAACCTGCTCAAGAGGTAAACGAAAGGGGACGGACCCCTGGTTCACTTTAGTAAATTATTTACACGTCTCCCAGTCATCCAGATGCTAATTTCGTACCATCCAAAAATACGTACGTGACGAATATGTGTATGCCCACATATAACTCGTTGTACCCTTCTGCCATGTTAACCTTTAAATGATGAGTTTTCAGATCACAACTTTAAGTTTTCAAGCTTGAAGTTAGTGAAACTTCTTAGTTCAACCCGTATGTATAATACATTTATGTAGGTTAGGTTTCAGTCGTACTAATGCCAATTTTGGCCCATTGTGCTACCACGCGTAGGTCAGCGCTGAATTATGCACTCTATCAAAGGGTCTTAGTTTTGTTTATTAACACCAACGAGTGTAATCGATGATGAAAATTCGATTTGCATCTTTCCATCCCTGTGATGGGATTCGAACCCAGTACCTCCCGGTCCAAGTGCCGAAGCTTTAACCACTGCACCACTTGTCCGGTTAGATTTATGTAAATACTTTATTTAAACTCCAATGTGGGCTTGGAACTGAAATTCACGAACTTTTACATGTTTGAGTTTTGAAATCGAGAAATGTAAGGTGTGAAATAAAGTAACAAATCTGCTTACAGCTCAGAACGAGTACAGCTCGCAAACAAAAAGTAATAATCCTTTTATGTGTTGTTTAGCTAGTGTCTACTTGGTACTTTTCTTTAGTTTTCTTCATATTATCCTTTCATTGTTACTTATTTAGTAGACCCTCAAAGTCTGTCACTTTACAAATGATAACATCGAAAATAAACTAAAGTTTAAAATTATTAAAATAATAAAATTTATTATAAAAGTTCTGTTTTGCTCCTTTTCACTTCGATCTTACCAATACTGGCTCGAAAACCGATTTTTACTTTATCAAATTTTCAACACTCAAACCCTCTGCCTTCATATCGTGGAAGACATATGAGCAATAGGCTGCTAAACGAGTTGTGTCTACAGCATTCAACCTAATCTTCTCGTAAATTATAATAGAACCTAGGCAGAATCAGACTTCAAGTTAAATATTGCTGGCTGCCACTACAAATCATCATATTCGCAAAAAATGTGTAGCTACCGGGCATTTATCGCTAATTCTCCAAGTATTACTCGTGTTATCGTTCAGAGGTGTGGCCTTTAATAAAGATAGATCCAAAACACGTTGGAGCAAGAGTAGAAAATAGTATTTCGTTAGTGTGCTGTTACCTCTTATCAAATGTAACACTGTTGATTTAGAATACATTCCCAAAATATTTGATAAAACTCGTATTTTCCTTCAATTTCAGATACTTCTGCAGAATATTTAATGTTTAATGTTTTAATAAGCTACAAAGTTCTTTGAATCGTCTCTAGGACCTGTTTATCAACCATCAAATATTAATCCATCTAAAAGCAACAATAACGGTTCACTTAGCTCTTCTACTTCTACTGTAGTGTTGTGAGTAGGTTTCGCGTTAGATAAAACACTGTCATGAAACGTTTTGCAGTCTTGAGGAAGCTATGCATCTCCTTGTAGCTCTTGGAGTTCGTTCCCTAGCTATGTCCCATTTTATGAATGGAGGAATTATTAACAGATGTTAAAACACTGTTAATGCCTGCATTCAATTGGTCGTTCTCAAAACTACTGACCATATCTCGAGGCGTGCCTTGATCGTTTTTTCAAATTTCACTAGATCTTCAGTAAATTCGACTAGGGCGGGACATGAGGGCATTTCCTAAATGATACCCAGGATCTGATAATTGCCTGGCTTCACCATCTAATATTTTTAAACTAATGAAAACATTACAATGCGGTTTTTCATATGTAGTATTTTATTAGAAGTAAGGTCTCTCTTTGTGAACTGACAAATTGAAAAGAAACCCCCCGATCTTTATGTTGTTATGAAACAACAAATCAAAATAAATTAGTTTCAAAAAATAACTTGTAGTATAATAGTACTCTATATCTTGAATACTTAAGCACTAACTAATCCAAACTTTCGCTCCGGAGCGTACGTCTTGTAGTGAAACACCCTTCACGTAATCCGATCAACGGGCTCACAACAGCAAGTAACATTGATCTTAAAGCCAATCAAATAAGAAAAAGGACGACAAAAGAGAAAAAGATCTTGTAAGTTTATTTTGATCTGCGAGCAGAGTTACTGTGTTGCAGGCTATTTTTTTTTTATATTGAGCATTGCTATCATATTAGATATAAGTGAATAACGAAGAAAGCTATTAAATATGTTTTTGGCTCAGATATGACCCTAAGGCAAATCCTGCCCAAGACAGGTTGAAGCAAGAGTGAAGTTCTGCCCAAGACAGGTTGAAGCAAGAATGTGTGTTTAGCCTCGCGCTTGTACCGGATAGTTTTGCATTTATCTACCGACATGCAAGTCGTTTGAAATTATGGGATTTGGCGAGTCCATACACGATCACATCGTGGTCATCCACATTTCGCAGTCCAGCTCCAAAGTGAAAGTCAATGTGATAAATTTGATTTCGTGCAGAATATCCAGTGGTGAACTTTTCAATCATAGTTTTATGTATTTATATAATTTTTACATTCAACAAACATTTTGAATCCTCCTCAGCCCTCTCGTCTGATCGCTTCATGAAATTGTATAAAAATAATAAGAAATGATATTATTCCGGCAAACACCTGGAAATAGATAAAACAAAATTTTAATATTTTTATACTGGACTATAATGAATTCGGGTTTATACCTCAAAAATGAATTCTTTGTTGACTGCAAAAATATCATGTGCTGTGAAGATCATTGATTTGTAATGACATTTACACATTAAAAAACTAGTTGATAGATACACAAAATTGTGATGATCCAAATAAGTTTCAATCGCTCTTCCGGTTTCATGCATCTGAAAGAAAACAAAAATATTTATTGTTTTGGATAATAAAACGATGAGATCTGCATCTTTAAATTTTCAAAGTCATGATTCTTGTTGTACACTTAAATTAATTAAACTTTTAAGATTTCTATATTGTCGTTTGTTGTAAGACGACATGAATATTGAATACAAGATAGACAAATGTTTTTTCTTACATAAACGGATTCTTACTCATATGTAGACATGTAGTCGTGCTTACGAATTAAGATAATATGCTTGTAGATAAAAGTACATAAATTATATTGTTGAAGCTGCTGGAATCACAATAAACAGATCGATTTCGAAAGAAGTAAGTAAAACAAAATTCTACAAAAACAGATATAAACCAGTATCTTGACTTTGTGCAATATTCAACCACGGGAATATACCCAAGTTGCATGAAGCTCGTTCACTTATTACTGGTACAATCAAAAATATCTTGTGAGTTAGATTTTGGTATATAATTGCAAATTGTATCGGGCTAATCGTGGAATCCGAGAAAGCTACGTTCTTGGACCAGGTCAAAACGATAACTAAGAAATATGAAGCAAAATAACTTCCCGTAAATTTTTATTGCGATCTCTTTCTAAGGGATTTTAGGATGTAGTTCTCTGCTCGACTATTATTTTGAAGACAATCCAGAATGTTCTGAACTGGGTTTTATTGTACTCGAATATTTCAACTACCTTTATACTAAATTACCGGTCCGCTTAGTATAAAGGTGGTTGCAATATTCGAGTAATGAGATACTCACCGAATTCTTTGTTTTATTAGCACTGCAGCACATTTTAACCGATGGATGGGCATGTAAAGTCCCCAGAATAATAAATGCAAGATAATCACAAAATGTCGTATATTCCTCCGCATCGAGCACATTGTCATGAAAAATATAATACGTAAATGAGGTTAGTACATAAAAATCTTTGATCATCCCGGTGACAATTGCCCAATTAAAAGCATCGTTTATGTCGGGCACTAATTCATATAATTTATGATAAAATTTGATAGTTTTCAAAATTTTTGCACGATTTCGTTCATTAAAATTTACAGAGTCTCGCAATGCTACATTAGATTGATCTAGGTAACACTGAAAAAATGTATAATCCACTTTATATATGAAGCCGACAATCGTTATTATATGCACGGCTATAAAAAATTGCAATTCTGACGATTTTCCAAATTGATGTAAAACTAACATGAACAGTAATATTGTCGTAATGATTAATTTAATCGCGTAATTTAACGTTTCCTTACGAATTTTTTCATAAGGTACTTTTATATTTAATTCACTCTCTAATTTGGCATCAATCACTATTATTTGATTGTAAAGCCTAAGAAAATTTGTGTTTTTAAAATATGAAACTATCGCCAAGATGTAATGCGATAAATATGAAATCGTTATGTATATTGATCGATTCGTGCCGTTCATATCACTAAAATCCCATGGGGAAGAGAGGTTTACTACACTCCACAGTGCGGTAAATAGTGTGAATAAAGTTATTGGCCAAAAAATCAGGAATTGCTTAGATTTTGTTATTGAAAATACTTCATTTTCATAGTGGAAATATATTAAACCGCACAGTGTTTTTAGTTTTAATAAAATTTTACACGACTGGTAAAGGGACATTATAACACGAGTTGACTCAATACCGATATAATAATTTGTGCCGATATAATAATTTTAATAATTTTTTTGTTTAAATCATTCATATTTATGCTTCATAATTGTTGCATAATTAATTAAATTATTAATTATAAAAGTTTAGTGTTGTTTGTTCTGTATAAAGGCAGTATGCATACGTATTTGTGTTATAAAGGCGGATTATGTGTTGCGTTCTTTCGTTCCTTCCTTCCTTCTGAAATTTTTTTAAACAAATTTCATTGACTTAAAATGACGTTTTTTTTCTTATGAAATTTTTTCAGCAACTTAGATTGGTTTAAAAAAAAATTCAGAAGGAAGGAAGGAACGAAATAACGCAACACTGAATCCGCCTTAAGTATGCCCAAAAAGTCAGGTTTCTTCATATGTAAAATGACAGTTTATCCTAGCGTATATTGCAAACAACCTCCAGAAATTCGGATATGCTCTTTATCAATAAATACAAAGATTACGAAGTTTGTTTATCCGAATTTGGAAAAGCTAAGGTTAAATTTGATTTAAATTTGCAAATAGTCCAGGCAATGGACTACGATTTCGAACCTCGATTTTGAAAAATCCTGAGATGCATGAGATGCGTTTTGAGGTTGTTAACCGACCAAATGGCACAGTGGTTAAAGCTTTGGCATTTGGATCGGTAGGTACCGGGTTCGAAGGCCGATAGCAAAAGTGAAATTTCGTCAACAGATTACCATCTGTGGTAAAATGTAACACATCTATGACCTCCTGTCGGAGTTCAAAACTCATGGGCCGACCCATCTTCCATGTCAGAATACTTTTTACGCTATTTGCCGTAGGCACTTGGAAAGTAGTGACTTGGAGTGCATTTCCATTTAAACTACAATATCATATACTATCGCCCAGAGGTTTATGTATGTAGTTTTAAATTTTGGGATTAACTCTAGCCCAGAAAATATAAAAATCTCATAATTTGTCCATAAAATCTCAGAAATCGAAAGGGAAGCAAAAATTATTCACGCACCTAGCAATCTAGGTGCCTGAACTTGAAGTTAGTTCGTGTCGGTCATTCTTAATCTACTACAAAACCAATTAGATTAGATTGACACACTATGAAGTCAAAATGACTGCTTATGGGTAATACAGGTATAACATATACATATATCAGATCAGAAATAAAGTGGGGGGGGGGGGGGGGGGGGGTGGTTGTAAATACCACCACTAATAAATGCATTTATTTTAATTTTTAGCTAACCCTGTTTCAATAATAAAATACGGTAGCGCTATATTTGTCCAGAATCAGTATTAAACAAATGTCATTGTAAAGTATGTTTTTATGTCACTGTATTTGTGATTTTCGTGTTTAATATGTAGTACAAAATTTGATTTCCGTTCTGTTTTTGTTATGTCGTTGATATGTTCTTTGTACCTTTCTGGAAAGCTTCTACCTGTTTGTCCGATGTAAAATTTTGGGCATTTGTCACATGTTAATTTGTATACTCCCATGTCTATTTTTGGGGATGTTTTAAATTTGAGTTTCTGTTCTAATTTATTACTATTTTTCATAGGTGGTTGTGTTTTCAAACAAGGTTCTATTTGTTTAATGTTTTCTGTTTCTAAGGGAAATTTTATAGTGAGTTGTAAGTTATTTATGGGGGTTGTAAGTTATCTTTGTATTTGTTGTTTTTGCTAATAATGTGTCGTTTTTCAAATGGGTCATATATTTTTCTGCTATTGCACCTGATAGTGAACTTTCCCCCCAAGGCAAAAAAAAGGGAGATATGTTATGTACATAGCTACAGATTAAAAAAAAATTGAATTCCAAATAGAATATCTTGGTATATTATCCGGCACTAGATGTAAAATATGTTATTAGTGGTACTTTATTTGTGATGATATTATAATACGCACTATACGGTAAGTGAAATGCACAAGTGGCCCAAAAATAAATTTTTGACATGATTCGTTTTCATTACACACACAATTGTGATGGCAGGCAGGAAAAGGGATATAACCCTTTCCCGACTCGTAAACACAATTGTGTATGTAAATTTCGATTACGAGAAACGAATGTGTGAAACATAGAATTATGTGTAAATTGAAGACCACATACACATTTGTGCATATCACTTAATTTTGTTTTTGTCAGAAAAACAACACTAAACGTTAAAATACAGAAGACATTACAACCTGTCATTAGTAACATACACATTTGTGTATGTTGAACTTAAAGTGAAGCAAAAAAAAAATATTTTGAACTCGAAAAGGATAACTCAAAAAGTAAGCGGCATCTATCATTGTATCATAGTACTAAATGGCATTGTCCTATTTATAAATTTTAACCTTCATTGTTAGATGGCGCTCTCGCTAAACCCATTTTTATGCGATAAGCTTCAAAATATTGAGAGATTTGTGCACTAAACCGGTTTAGTTACTAAACCTAAAACAAAACTCGTTTAGCTAATCTCAAAGTTATGACACATTATGAGAGAAACTCGGAAAAATGATTAAACGCGTTTAGCTAATCGCTAGTCTGTCAAGGGTATAAGCATAGAGAAAAGTAATATAAACAGAGGTAAAGCTGCATACAAAATTTTGAAACAACTTTTTTAGATTGTAACCCCAAAATACAAACTCATTTTACGACTAAAATAATAAACTTAGAATATCCAACTCTTCGAATATTCATTTAGCGTTTCTTTGACTTTTCATATTGTTTTTGTTTCAATTTTTTTTCGTTCAGATTATAACCGTAATTTTAAATTTAGTAAACATAAAACCGGATCGTGACCCCATATTTTACTATGAAAAAATGCGTAAAAATTTTGTATGCAGCTTTACTTCTGTTTATATTTATTTTTTTCTGTGGTATAAGCCACAAGTATTCATAAAACATAAAATAGTTAATATATAATTTCAAAGTGCAAAATCCAATGGGATTTGCGAAACGCCGGCCCGCATTTACATTGGAGTTTAATTACTTCAACTAATTTTCAATTTATATTTAAATATCAAGGACAGTACGTTCTGTGCCATCTAGTGTCAATGGTGCGAATTAACCTTCGTCAATAAAAACTAGTGTCCAAAAATATAATTTGTTTATGAATACTTTTTGTTACGACCAAGGCTATTGAAAAAATGTGACCAGCGCTGATTGGTTACTTGGGGGTTTATTAGTGAAAGTTGACATGTTGGTTCGGATAATGGTACTCAAATGCATTTTTGTACAACATTCGAAACTGTGAAGAGTATTTATCCAATCCACAGTAGGATTTTTGAGTTTTTCCACACTTTAGATATAAAAGCGGATTTCATTTTCCGGTTTTATAGGTAAAGAGGGAAAACGGAAAATGAGACCCGACTCAAAACCCCTAGTGTGCCCTAGAAACATAGATTAAAAGCGAAAGTGAACAGTGGAAAAGTATTATTGTTGATTAAAGTGAAATAATTTGTGGAATTTAAAATAATAGTGTTAAGTGAATTAATAAGTAATTGTAGAAAACTCTGATGACGAAACCACAATATATGTATTCAATTAAAAGTAGACTCGAAGAGAGTAGTGTTCTGCTAAACTCTGTAATTCCGAAAACTGGGATATTCTATTTGAGAATTTGTTTCCAGGAGGAATAAGGGTTCTATCCTGCCACCCATTAAACGTTTACTCAAGATGGTCTATCGATTGACCAAATTGGAAAATTAAAAGTAAAACTTCACGTTGCGCAACAGTATGAATACACAATACTTAGTTCAAAAACCAAAAGGATTAAAGCATTTTTGAATTTTTGATTTATAGATGGAAAATGTGTAAGAATCACAACAATAAGTTTCGAACGGATGAGATTACTGATTTGGAAAAATCAGCCTTCTCATCAAGTCGCGACGACTGAAGTTGTCTATATATATAAAGCAATATCATGTAGTACTACTAGCGAATTACTTCGTAGCGTACGAAATTCGATTCTTTTTACATTTATCATCTATATTCTATTCTTGCAACCAACTTCTCGTGTTTTCGAATTTTATATTTTACTTTAGGTTTTCGATAGTATTGGTGTTTGTGATTGTTCCGTAATTCGAGAGTACTGGAAATCAGTGCACCTAGAATACTACAGGCCACACTGCTTTAAAAATATTGCTACAGTGCTGATGGAAAAAAAATTGGGCAAACATATTTTATTGCAAATTGGAGTCTTTTTTTGCTAAAATTACAAAACTTTTGAAAGCAAATGGCTTATTGTTTCATTTTAAATACATGTATGACATAATTAAAACTAAAAAATACCTGCAATTTAGGGGCAAAACCCCGAAAAATGACAAAATATTCAAAATACGTTGATTGGAGTTAAAGTAATGGGATAACTTAAACACTTATTTTTTATTTTTTTTTATTTTTTATTAATCTATAGAAGTTCTATCTTTAATATTAATATTTTGTTAGACCGCCATTTGCTTTTATTACAGCGATACACCTCCGATTCATTGAATTTGATAAATTTTTCAAAGTCGTAGGAGGTATGGATTACCAAATCGTCATCAACAACCTTTTTAAAGCTTGAATCGATTCTGGGCACTTTCTTGCTACTTCTAGCTTCATTATAGACCAAATATTTTCAATGGGATTTAAGTCTGGACTATACGGAGGCCAGCTCAACACATCGATATTTGTTTCTTCGAAGTACTTTTTTATCTTTAAATGAAGAGATAAGAAAAAAAACAAATTTTTAACAAATTATTTATGTTTTACTGAAACCCAATTTTTCTATCTACAATCCTAAATTAATAATTCACAACTTTGGCGGTATGGCACGGAGCGTTATCCTGCTGAAAAATAAATTTGCAAGTCTCGCCAAAAAGCTTTAACACAGGAGGCTGAAGAAGTACAATCGACCGGTTTCATTTCCAGAAAAGCATCCTCAGACCACCACTCCTTCATTTTTCAGTGGAAGTCTTAAAAGACATTCGTTGCTAAGCCTCTCGTCCAGTTTTCTTCTTACGAGAATTCTTCCATCTCCAACATGCAGCTTGAATTTTGATTCATGGGAGAAAATCACATCATTCCACATCTCTGGAGTCCAAGAAACAAGTTCTTGGGCCCATAACAAACGTTTTTTTACAACTACTAATGTGAACTCAGGCGTTTGGACTGATTTAAGTGCTCTTAAACTAGCTTTAATAGGTCTTTTTCTCACTAAGCTGGCTGAAATTTTTTTTCCCGTTGCTCGCTCAACATCCCGGCTTATGTCCGATGAAGTTTTAAAACGGTTCCGACGACACTGTATTCCACGCGACATTACTTGACCTTGTTTTTTGACTAATTTTTTTTGCACATCAGTTGCGGGGTAGAACCGGTGTAATAAAAACAAAAGGCGGTCCAACAAAATATTAATATTAAAGATAGAACTTCAATAAAAAAACAAAAGAAAATTAAAAAATACGTGTTTAATTTATTCCATTACTTTACCTCTAATCAACGTATTTTGAATATTTTGCCATTTTCGGGGTTTTGCCCCTAAATTGCAGGTAATTTTTTTTTTCAAAAATTACGTCATACATGTATTTAAAATGAAACAATAAGCCAATTGCTTTCAAAAGTTTTGTAATTTTAGCAAAAAAAGACAAATTTGCAATAAAATATGTTTGCCCAATTTTTTCCCAGCACTGTATATGACATCAATTTATGTCGACAGTTCTTTCTTTGGCTATTAGGCAGCACTAAAATTAAAAATATTTTTTTGATTTTTTTTGTGTTTGCTGTCATATTGATAAGAGGAAAATTGTAAACAAACAACAAGAAAAATATTTTAATATTATGTTTCAAAATTTAATAAAAAGCTATTGGTAAAAGTATTATCTCATAATTATGCATAAAATTATGCATTCTAAATTGACAATGTATAAAATGTGTACACATTTCGTATAATTTACGAGAAGACATAACCTTACTTTTAGCACTCGTATAAATTTTTTTTTTCTGTTTGTTTTCGTATTTTCTTTTTATGAACATGACTGCCTTCTACAGTTGAA
The DNA here is from genome assembly GCA_932526605.1 of Nephrotoma flavescens. Taxonomy (NCBI): domain Eukaryota; kingdom Metazoa; phylum Arthropoda; class Insecta; order Diptera; family Tipulidae; genus Nephrotoma; species Nephrotoma flavescens. Next base: position 39,807,169 of record OW052220.1, read on the forward strand.
AGGATAAACTGTAGACATAAATTTAATGACATAGCAAGCAGTGTGGCTTGTAGTATTCTAGGTGCACTGTGAAAATAGACCAATATACGGAACAATCACAAACACCATTACTATCGAAAACCTAAAGTAAAAAGATTAAAGCATGTCTATTGATAAGGGCCTTTTAGAAAATGTGTCACAATCGGAAAGAGATTAAAGGCTATTTTTTATTTAACATAGTCTTAGATCGAAAATAATAGTCGAAAGTTATTTTTAAATGTTCTACGGTCACTTTCGGAATATGAACGAACATAAGGATCAACTTTACTGGCCAATTCCCATAGTCGTGTCACTTTATATTTAGACACGATGTAATTCAACAACAAAAATGCCATTTACTTTTGATGAATTCGACAAAAAATTTGCTTGTCACTGGAAAAAATTAGGTGACAGAACGTCAGATTAAGTGACTATAGTCATAAGTTGCGACTATGAGAATAAGAAAATGTAGACGACGTGACTGTAGTCACTTGAAGTGACGTGATACGACTATGGGAATTGGGGTGTTAATTTTATGTTGAGGGGTGACATCTATGGTAAAAGTAATTATTTTATTAAAAATTAAACACTTGTAATTGTGTTTCCTTATAGTAACAATGTGATTTTTTATTTGAGAAGATCGATTACGAAAATATAATTTTCATCTTCAGTTCTAATTACAAACTATTATGGATGATTATTTGTAATTAGAACTGAAGATGAAAATTATATTTTCGAAATCGATCTTCTAAAATAAAAAATCACATTGTTACTATAAGGAAAACCAATTACAAGTGTTTAATTTTTAATAAATTTTCAAAGTGACAAAAGTTATACAGTGGCGAAAAATAACATTAAACCATAATAATTTTTTTAATGCAAGTCCTAAGATTTAAAAGACTAAAATTGGGGAAATTTTGAAATATTTTGCGAAAAGTTGTTATTTGTCTTTTATTAAACTATTGAAATATAATTACTCTAACAAAAATAAATTTAATCGTCAGAGGCCATCACATTATGATGAGTTTCAATGTCAAGAAATACAAAACTAGCCTTCGAGCAAATTTAATTTATGTATTTGCATTTCATTTAACGTTCGTACAGTTTGCTAAAAAATAAAATATTAAACTTTCCGCATTTCATAAATGGTAAAAGCAACATTTCGAGCTTACTCATAATACATAACGTATGTATGCACAATGGAAGTCGTATAAAAATCAATATAATTGGAAATTACTATTATTACTATTTTGTATTACTGTGTTGTACAATGAATCGTATCCTCCATAGTAAATGCACTATTGTTTTGTGTAATATCGATGAAATTGTCTTAATAAATTTATAATACGATAAATTAAATTCTGTAATAAAGATACATTTAAGAAATATTTCTTAAACAATGTAATAAGCTGTGGAAAGTCAACGGCTGGATTAGTCATTATACTTAATGAGACTTTGTTCTGCTATTGCGAACATCGCTCTTGCATATGAGCGATTGCTACGGCTCTACCCGTCCATATTCAAGCTGATCTTTCTTCGAAGATTCGTTATTACGATAGACAAAACAACTCAATTGAACTACTGGAACTAATATCAATTATGAACAACGTCGTAAAATCTTCCAATGCCTCCTTCGACGACATAGGGATTCCGAGTATACGAATCGATGATACGTTGAAGATTAACATAGCTCCTTGCTTAACTAATTGTCCGTCTCGGTCTTATATGGAATGCCCAAAATTACGTTATTAATTTCACATTTGCTCAACGATAGTAAATATCATCTGACTTTCTTTCGTTAGGTAAAAATTTTGGGAAACCTCTTGACAAATCCAATGTTAAAGAATTCGTTACAAACAGGTTATCTGCTGCAAATATATGGCTCAATGGCAGTTTATGGAAAATGTGCAAAATTCAAGAGTAGATATTCCAAGCTTTTCAAAAAAACTAGTGTTGGTTATGCTGGACCGGTCCAATACATCTAACAAAAGAAAAAATGGAAAAAGTCTATTATGCTTGTTTGTTTGATTGCCAAAATCCGTGATTACCGACATTCTAGCGCTTCATAGTACATATTAACGGGGGAAATTTCACCAATGCTGGCTGCTAATTGAAGAAAGGAAACACAGTTCACAAAATTCACCTTAATAGTTACAGGATTTCTAGAAGTAATTAGCACAATCTTGGGTGAACGCATTTTAAACTCTAGGCCTCTTCCGCATAATCTCAATAAGTAATACTAAGATAAAATGGCAAATTGTATAGCAAATAAGTCAGCAGTTTTGGAAGGAACGGGAAATAGAAAATAATTTGTTAACCAGTGACTCCTCGAATGAGTCGTCTATGTTATCCTAGTTCCGATGGAATTTTTAAATTAGTTCCTGTAAAAATACTGAGCGCGGAAGTAAAATGCTCAGTAAACAAGTCATGAGTCTCTCGCGGCTCGTATGAGAAACCTATTCTCATGAAAAACTATTGCAGAAAATATAGCCAATAAACCCACCAAAGTCTTTATTACAAAACATGTAGCCAGGAGAGTGGAAAAAACGGACTTAAGACGTCTGACATTTTAATCTCTTTGAGCCCAGGAATCGAGAAGGGAAACCATCAGCAATGAGTTTAAATATAATTTTTTTTTTTTTTAATAAATTTATTTATTTATTTATACAACATTACAACTGATTCAGAGATCATCTAGTAATTTATCTATCTTAAATTAATTTATCGGATTAAGATGAGTAACCTATTGGTTACTCATTTTATAATACTTTCTTATTCTAAATCAAACTGCCTAGCTCCAGCGGTTTCTGTCTTTAGAGTCTCCTCACTCCGTTAATGGTGTCCAATATACGACGGATCTTTTCGTGTAGAAATAAGTGCTGTACGTGTTTCCTTGCTTGGTTCTTTATTTCATCTTTGACGTATTCCATCTTCAAGTCTCTATGGAGGTTGTCATTCCTAATATACCATGGAGCATTCACAATCCCTCGTAGCACTTTATTTTAGAAGCATTGTATCATTTGTACATTGGTCTTGTTGGCACAACCCCAAAGTTGAATACCATAGGTCCATACTGGTTTTAGCATTTGCCTGTATAGAAGGAATTTGTTGTGTATTGAGAGCTCAGAATTTCTACCCATGAGCCAATACATTTTTCTATATTTGATGTTTAACTCTTCTTTTTTCTTCTTGATGTGTTCTTTCCCTCTTAGCTTAGCATCGAGGGTCATGGCAAGGTATTTAGCTGTATTTGCATATGGAATTTGGTTTGAGTTGAGAACCGCGGGAATACAGTTTACATTTTGATTTGTAACGTTGACGTGTACTGATTTGGCTTCATTTAATGAGATGCGCCGTTTTTTAGTCCAGTTGCTTACCGTGTTAACTGCACTTTGAAGTTTGCTTGTTGCTTCCGAAATAACTTTTCCATGCTAGAATAGCTGTATCGTCTGCAAATGTTGCTACTGTAGTACCTTCAATATTCGGTAAGTCTCTCGTATAAAGAATAAACAGAATAGGTCCAAGTACGCTACTTTGTGGTATACCTGCTGATATTCTTTTTATTTCAGAGTACTCATTTTCAAATTTGGCTCTAAAGTGTCGATCAGCTATGTACGATTTAAGAATTTGATAAAATTGCTTAGGCAGGTCTCGATGCAGCTTAAATTCAAGCGCATGGTGCCAAACTTTGTGGAAAGCTTGAGCTACATCTAAGAAAATACTGGATCATATTTTCTTATTCTCGAGTGCATCCTCAATGACATCTGCGAACTTGTTCAACTGTAGAGTGATTTTCTCTAAATCCAAATTGGTTTGGTGGAATTAAGCATTTCTCTTCTATTATAGGTTTGAGTCTTTTCAGCAACAGTTTTTCAAATATTTTTGATATGACTGGAAGTAGTGATATCGGAGTTTAAATATAATGATATTGTGGGGGATCCTGTCAACCTATCCTGTTTTTTGTAAAGAATGTTTTATTCGATCCCGCTGAAATCAAAGGCCTGCCACAACGTTTTTTAGATTTGTCTATATCCTTATACCCACAAAAAAATTAAGCATATAAATTTTAAATCGTCCACAACGTATTACAGGACTGTAACTGTGCACGCCATTTCGCATAAGATCCGCCTGTTAAGAGGAATAATCCTTCAGAAGAAGGATTGTAGATTTGTGTGTTGTGGATTTACTTCGCAATAATTAATGTAGTGGTTATATTTCTTTTGTAGCATGAAATATCGTTTATCAGTGTAATTTTTGATGTTTTCCATCTTCTGGAGAATAATCTTGAATTGTAAATTACGTGGCAGAATAAATTAATTATAGCGATTTTTTATAATCCAAATCTGGAATTCCATCCGGACTGCAACCGTATCCAATTTCGCTTATTTCTTATTCTATTTTCTAATATCAGCAGCTCGATTCTGGTTTTTCCTATAGGAAAAGAAATTAGGAAAAATATTTTCGTATTATTTTGGTCACAAAATTTTTTTTCTGACATGCTATGGTAAATAGTTAGTGTAAATTTTTTCAAAAACAAAATTAAATTGGGAATATTTTTCCTATCCAATTTCGTTATGGAAAAAATAATTTCTAAATTATAAAATTTTAGATCAAACATGATTTCTCAGTAGGCCAGAAAATGACATGTTTGACAAAAATACTATGAAAATTTTTTCCTAATTCCTTTTCCTATAGGAAAAACCAGAATCGACCTGCTGATATCATCAGGTTTGAATTAGACCGATTGAAAAATTGAAAACACTTATTCGTGATTATTTGACGATTTAATGATTTAGAGTCTCTTAGGAGGTGTATTGTTGTCGGATAACCTTTGAATTCGTGTTAGGTACTAAAATACTTCCGAAAGCATTGCCTTGAATATTTTTCATTTATTTGAGGAGTGATGGTTTCGGCATAACTATCGAATTTGGAACTGATATCTTCAAATCCTGCTTTATCTAGGGCTGAGTTAGTCCCTTACATTTTTCGAAAAGCCTAGGTTTTTAAATTTTAAAATTGACTAGGAATCGATCATCATATCAAGGTGTATTATAGTTTTCAAACCCGCGCGTCGACTATGGGGTAGGTCGAGGGCTTTTAGCCGTTATGTAACCAACTCTTTCTAAATTCATCATAACATATTTTATCGCGGTGACCTAAAATCGCGACAACAAATTTCTTATAGTCCACATACATACTATACGACATCTTTAACCTGAATACACACGACACTCTAATTTATGTTGTGTATTTCCCATTTTCTAGGAAATTCATTTTCCATTTGAGATATTCGCATTCTATTTTAAAATTAAAATAAAATAAATAAACTAGAGAGTTTTGTGGATGCAATACATATACGAGTAGTTAATGTAAACAAACATACATTACATTTGACCTATTTTTACATCGAAAACTATATGCTCGATACAAATCTTTTTTGAATGTTATTCCGTAAAGTTTTGTTAGTTTAAAAATAGATTTTACTCGTCGTAGTAAACGTAATCACTATATAAAGAAGCAAAAACACTTAAATATAATCTTTTTTTATGTTGCGACATAAAAGGAACAAAATGTCATTTAGTATGTTTTATCAAATATAGTTTTATGAAGTGGAAGCGCAATAAATATTAAATGGCAAACTATTTGTAAAAATGACACACAGCCAACATTACACAGTGAGGCACTGGTATAATACGCTCTATTTAGGTTTTCCCGAATTAGGTGCTCCGTGAGATTTCACTTGTTGATTCATAAATTAATATGTTTATATAACGGTGTCTAAATTTAAAATATTTTATTTATTTTTAAGACTTGCAACACACTAATTTAAAATTACAACTAAGATTGTGTAAAAGTAAATAAATTTTATGTCATATCCGATTTTTGGTGTGGTAGCTTAATTTGGAAACTATTATTAGATTTTTTGTGTTATACACGTATCGGTCGGTGGTTGTTACACCTTGAGGTATGGGCCTTGTTTTGGATTAGAAATTTTATTAGTTGCGAAATGACCTGTTGCTGAAAAATAGGGAGGTATCGTTAAATTTCCATTATAAGTTTGTTGGTTAGCTTTTGAACTTTTTGTTCAAAACTCAACCCGTCTCTTTGACGTTTACCAAAAATAAATACACGGAACGCCTTAATTCCAGAACGCTCCATGACGATTTTCGCCGCCATTTACAATTGCTTTCGTTATCTTCATATGCCTCTCTACTGAGAATGCCATTCTAAAATCCAATTCCCAATCAGTATTGAAAGCAATACTTGGTCCGACAATACCGTTGACATGAAGAATAATAATCGCTTTATAAAATTATAGCGACCTTGATAACACATGGCGGTGAATACCTTAACCACTCGACCACCGATTGTTTTATGCGTGTAAAGTAGAATTCGTAACATTACCTCACCTTAAATCTATTCGTCCGGAACAGACACATCCAATGTCATATCGTCTCTATTTATGAACATGCACAACTTTTCGTCCACCTCCTAAGCGTTTTTGTATCCGATATCTAAAATTGGTATTCCTGTAAGCAAATTTAACCAAATGCTGGATTCATCGGCATGGCCTTCTGGAGCCTTGATTAAAGAATTTTTAAAATCACGTCGGAAATCAATGAATAATAATTTTTTAGTCCCACGCTCAGCTTTAACGACGTTGTAACAATATCTACTGCAACCTCAACCGATTTTATACCTTTTTCAAATCCGGTGCCGCTATCTGCACCTATCGCTCAACTGACACTGCCACTCTCTGACGAAACCAACACATTGTCTATTTATTATCACAACGCTAGCGGAATTCGATCAAATGTATCTATCGGTGTTGGAAAATGAATATGATGTCATTTTCAGACGCGATCGTTATACGGATCTTGGATCGACAGCGAGAGGTGGCGGAGTTCTGCTAGCTGTTTCGAAAGATATACGTGCGGATATTATTGACCTTGGGAGTAACGAGTTGGAGATTTTGGCTGTTAAACTTGCTTTAAATGGAAAGCTGGTGTTGGTAGTTGTTGTTTACATACCATACGGATCCTCCGTTAATATATATGATGAGCTGTCTTTATTTTTCTCAAACCAACTAGCAGTTGCAGCTCTGGATTTGGTTTCTGTGATGATTTTAACTTACCGAAAATAAAATGGCTTACTGTTGATGATGAACTTCTGCCATTCAATGGTGACTCAATCTGTTCACTCGGGCTAAGACAGATTAACAACATCGAGAACCAGTGCAGTAATATCCTCGATCTGGTGTTCATTCCAGTAGAAGTACACGGCACAATCATTGCTTGTAATGATCTCGGCGATTCTTCAAGTATTTTTCACATACCATTACATATCCAATTAATATTTGAAAATTGTGTTAATGTTAACGTAAATTTTAATTCTAGTGAGTCTTTCAACTTTAAAAAGGGAAATTATAATGCTTGAAATGAGTTTCTGGACAATATTAATTGGGATCAATATATAACGGGTAGTTTAGACGCTTATATTGATCAATTTTATAAAATAATGGACTTGGCAATTGAACAATTTATTCCCCGTTCACCTGTAATTTCGTCGATGCGCGAGCCATGGTTTAATAGTCGCCTATCAGGATTAAAAAATCGTAAATCTAAAGCTCATCAAAAATATAAATTAAACCCATCCGTCGTAAATTATGAAATATTTAGCGCTCTCAGATCTCAATTTAAAATTTTAAATCGTTTCTTGTATAATTTATATATTGTCGAGATCGAATCAAATATTAGAAAGAACCCTAAATGTTTCTGGAGTTATGTTGATTCGAAACGGAATTGTAGAGGTATACCCTCGCAAATGTCTTTCAATTCTTTGACTGCTACTGATCCACAAAGTATCACTGACATGTTTGCAGCATTTTTTGAAAATGTGTATGTTCCGTCCCGTCTTCGAGAGGGAATGACGAACTTGTTTTTATTAATAATCTAAACATTCTATTTCAGTTTACTATCGATGACGTTCTGCAGGCTCTGTTGATTGTAAATGTGAATATGAGTTGTGGCCCGGACAAAATTCACCCGCTTGTGTTTACTGATTTTAGCAAAGCTTTCGATAAAATTGATCATGTTTTATTGGTAAAGAAACTGGGACAGCTCAACATGTGGCATCACACTCCTCCTTTAAAATGGATCTTTTCATATTTGACGAACAGAACTCAAAAAGTTTTTTTAAATAATATTTTATCTATAGAGACATAAATGTTTTGCCTGGCGTCCCACAAGGTAGCCACATTGGACCTCTATTATTTATTGCATTCATAGATGATGTGAAGCGGTGCTTCAAACATTGTAAGTTTCTGATTTTCGCTGATGATGTAAAAATCTTTTGTAAGATTAGAAATGATCGCGATTTGCTAAATCTACAACAGGAATTAAACGTTTTCTGCGGCTGGTGTAGCTTGAATAAGCTTTGCCTGAACGTTTCTAAATGTAAAGTTATGAACTTTCCTCGAAGACGTTATGGACGTGATAATAGTTTATTCTGAAATGGCATTATGATAAAGCGAGTTCATTCTTTTCTAGATTTATGGGGTTTTGTTTTCACGAGATTTATCGTTTAAGGACCATATTGACAGATGTATTAATAAGGCTAATTCAATGTTAGGGGTTTTTAATTCGTTTCTCCAAAGTTTTTCATGATCCATATACTTTAAAAGTCCTTTTCGCTTCATTTGTTCGATCGCACTTGGAGTATGCATCTATTGTCTGGAATCCGTACTATAACAATTCCTCTAACCGTATAGAGTGACTTCCTCGAGAGGTAAACGCCCCTAAGTATGTGCTTCCGTCATATGTAGGCCGTTGTTTGTTACTGAATATTGAACCATTGTTCGTCCGAAGACAAATTTCTTGCGCAATGTTTGTGTGCGACGTTTTAAGGGGCCGAATTGATTGTTCACATCTACTGTCCTTGTTTTCAATACGGGCCCCAGTGAGATCACTCAGACACCGAGGCTTAGTGATTGATCTGCACTTCCATGGATCTAATTTTTTTATGTTGGACCCGGTTTGTAATTCTAGCCGTGTATTTAATAATGTATCTACCGTGTTCGATTTTAATTTGTCTATAGAGATGAATTTAAAAGAGTTCTAAAAATTTTTTTATTCAAATTTGATTTATATTAATAAACCTAATTTTAAATACCAGATGTAAAATTATACTGTTGGTTAAATAAATAAATTAATATACATCGTCGCTTATCCTCTTGATAATTTTATATATGGACGTTCCCAATCTCGTTGTGCATCTTAATATTTACTTTTATTGTTTCTGGAATTCAGCCACACTAATTCATCTCGTCGAAAATCGACAAATCTCCCACTCTGGTCGTATTCGTGCTGCGGACCGATCTTTGTCCATTCGTTGTTGTTCAACAACGATATTTTTGCACGATTCTCTGTCGCGGCCTTCTGGATCGCCCTCTTTTTAGCAATTAACTCGATTGCCGGCCTCATCCTAACTTTGCTTCATTTGATAAACCAATTGGGCCCTCCTTTTGTCTGGCCGTAAACTGTCTTTAAGCAGACTAACACTCTCCGAGCTAGAACGAAACGTTTGCCTCTTGTCTTATGGTTGTTTCTTGAATCCCCTTTGGTTTTCTCCATTCCCGGTGTGTTACACCCACCAGTTTTCATGTTGCTTATCTTGGGAATGAGGCTGCTCCGCAAAACGATCACTGACTCGTTGCGTATGTCCTCGTATGTAGCCCGCATCTTCTTTGACTTTTGATGGCCCTTGGCTTCACACCTGGTCAACGCAATTCTTCTTGATTCCGAACGCCAAACGTCAATTTTTTCATTGCTCACTCTACCAGCGCCTGCCTCGGTCACTGTAATGACGTCCGAGATTTTTGCTCGGATGTTGGTTCAGTGGATAATCTTTCCGCTTCTGTATTGATTCTCAGCCTCAACTCCTGTTGCGACTTGATTGTAACATCTCTCTAAATTTCTGCACTCCATCTTGAACCTTAAATAGCTTGAACTGTGCCTATTCACCTAATGTCTGAGGTTTCACTCCTCCACTGGAGTTCTCGGAAACAGCATTCAGTTGCAATCTATCAATTTCTTTCCCTTGTTTCTGAGACATGACTCCCAACCTGTGAACATCTGTTTTAATTTTACTTTCAATTTCCTGCTGGATTTTTAATTTCCAGTTTCTCAATCTGCGCGTTTTATTATCTATCCAGCCCGGTAAACTGACCTTCTTCCTACTCAAATTTGGCATCTAGTTTTTCTAATTAATCTTTTATTCTCTCCACTTAAAGCAGAATCTAATCATCATGTTTCCTAAATTGAGAGTTGGCTTTTCTTGCTCGGCAGTTAGCGATTACACAAAAATTGTTGCTTTTGTTTCACGCTTCGATCCGATTTCCTCACTTTTTAATTGCTTTTTGATAGGCTGGAAATTTTGATATTTTGGATCAACAAGCGTCATTGCTCGAGCTTCCTCATCCCATCTAATGTTTTTCAAACTCGGTCACATATTTGAGACGTTAAAAGTGATTCTAAGAAAGTAAAAAATTTAAACTCAGATGTTGGTACAGTCGTTCCATTCGGAGCAATAAACAAGTATACTTTTCGGTTCTTGACTTTGGCGAAATAATAAGCCTAACATTGTACTTCTTTTTCTTCTTACACGCAAAGGCAAGGAAGGGACACAATCCCTTTCCATTTCATTTTAATTAAATTTTACTTGCGGTTGAATTTGTTCGGAGGGATAATGGCGGAGTTTGGGCTAATTGGTCGAGGAGGGGGAAATAGCATGAGATGTATGAATTGGAGGAAAATCCTACACCTTCTATTGGAAGAAGCTGTGTATTGTCCAGCCCGATAATCGAAATGGATTTCCTCAAACAGTAATAATAAAGAATTTCTGCGTGATTAAGCTACCAAAGCTAACAAACTCAGCTTTAAGTCTCGATCAGACGGAAACTTAAATCCCGTAATCTTACGAAATATGTGCTGTATAAGATAGCAGAAATTTGTCAGCGGAAAATGAAATGATTTTCTATTCGCTATACAGGCATCACTTTCGAAAAAGAAAATTGTCACTGTTTTTTATGACCAGTGGAAAATTTTATTCATTTCGTAATATTATCAGCGAAATATTATCTCACACGTTTCTCTTAAATTATCAAATTGGTTGTCCTCCGAGGTCAATCAGCTCGGTCTAGCTAAGTTTGAAATGCTAGCGTCTCTAATCGGTTTATGTTAGACTTGAAATTTGAATTGAATTGTGAATTGAAATTTTGTAATGTTTGTAAGGTTTTATGTATTGGGAAGTTTAAGAGGAAGTTTTGGAATCTGATTTATGATGAAATGTGGTACCTAGGATTGGATTTGGATTCTAAATTAATTCTGGTAAATAATGTGGATTCTAAGATGTATTTTCAACAAAGTTCTAGAAATTTGTTTATCTTGGGCCTAACGTACATTTTTGGAGAAATATTGGAATCTGCACTGAAAAAAAAATTATTTACGATATAGACATGTATATTGACTTATCTGCAACTTTTGACCGATTTGAAAATAAATATAGAAGCATGTGTGTATTAAAATTAACCAAGTTCAATATAAAATATATCTCAAACAGCCTTATTACTTCAAAACGCATATCTCGTAAATTTTATTACAATGAGATATTCAATAGCAATATTTTTACAATAGCATTTTTTTATCTGTTTTGAATATGGGTATTTAGCTAGTTCTATACAGTTTATGTTTAACAGAGATAAATATTTTAACCCAAGTCCAAATAAAATATATCGCAGTAAAGCGTATTTATTGTTATGTGGGAAATAATTTCTATTTCTAAAAGTTACATATTATTTTTTAATTTTAGTAATAAATATAAAATTTACTAGCTCAATATGCACATGAGAAATATATATCTCGGATTTAAATTTTTTTAAGACGAACTCTAACCAGAATTTGGCTTATCAGATTCAGATATGACTTATCTGAGCTGAGACAATAAATTTTTGTATTGGTTTTGGACGAACCAATGAATTATGGCAAATATTAAAATCAATCAAAACAAAATAAAAACTAAAATTCATATATTTCATATCGATATATTTTATTGCGAATTTAGTACATATTTGTTTTTAACTTTGTGAAGTATATACCGAGCTAAGAGAGATATGTTTATGTATGTCTCTTAACGTTATAAAAATTTAGATATATTTTTAGTTTTTACAGATATAAAATATTCTTGTCCCGAAACGAGATATATTTATATATAAAAATCTACACTTGGGTGCAAAAAAATCGCACCACAAAAGTTCAAAAATATCAAAAAAATCCAATATTTGTTTAATTTTTTTAATGCAGACTCAAAGTTTATTTCAATACCTATCCAGTGGTACCTTTTTTGCATATAGCAGGCTTTCGAAAAATTCTAAATATAATCCAACAAGATCAATACAATAGCATGCCATGAAATATCTCGCTCGGAATTGTGATCATTCGCATATCGACGCTTAGCCTGAACGATCCTCTATTGATTACGTTTTCAACCGGAGCAAAGAAATGTAGTATCCACCAGAGATAGCCGCACAAGTGGTTGCACTAGTAAAGTGGCTCTACAACTAAATTTGAGCCAATTCTCCGTTCGTCGAGTGTGGCAGAGATATCAAGAAACTGGTGGCTTCAGACTGCGACAAGGGACGGCGTCTCCAAGAAGTTCGTGAAGTCGAAGTTAGTCGGTGGAGTTAGAAGACGACTTCGTGAAGTTAATCTGACTGCACACAGACCAGCAACCGGGCTGAAATTGACCGCAGCCCACCGACGACCCCGTCCTGAGTTCACTCGAGAGCATTTGAATTGGACAGAAGAAGAATGGAGAACAGTCCTGTTCTCTGACGAGTGCAGGATGTGTTTATATGGCACCGATGGACGCGGAAGAGTCATTGAAGGACGCGGCATTGAAGAACGTGTCTCGTATGGCGGTGGATCGTGCATGTTCTGGGAAGGCATATCATTAGAGGCGAAGACAGATTTTGTGTTTATCACACGAGCCAATACTAGTTGTCGATCAAGAGGAATGAATTCTCAACGGTACATTGAGGAAGTACTCCTCGAGGAGTACGTTGTACCTTTTGCCGAGTTTATTGGTGAAAATTTTCTATTTATGCAGAATAATGCGAGACAATAGTATACCAGTACTTTCAAGAGGTGGATGTGCCTGTTATGGAGGTTCCAGCCCGAAGCCCGGACCTCAATCTGATCGAACATTTATGGGACGTGTTGAAAAGAAGGGTTTGAGCCAGAGATGTTGCTCCAACGAGTCTCCAGGAGATGCAACAGGCGATCGTAGAGGAATGGGAGGCGATACCTCAAGATTTTGTGAAAACTTTGGTGAAATCAATGCAGCATCGAATGGAAGCTGTCGTACGGGCAAGGGGAGGGAATACTTCTTATTAATAAAACTGTTTTTTTTGTTTATTTCCATGTTTTAATTCAAATTTTACCTCATGCTGACAAATTCACAAAAACGTGTACCTCAGATGTTTACCCCCAAAAATCACTTTAATGGCACGTATAAATTCAAAAAAGGTACCACTGGACCGTATTGAAATATACTTTGAATTTGCATTAGAACAAATTAAACAAATAGTCCGGTCAATCTAGACATTCGAAGGTACATAAATTCGCATCAAGCTGAAAATTGGTAGAATTGCTAAAAATGTGATTATAAATAAAACTTAAAAGTTCCTCATCATTCCCGTGTATGAAAAAAATTTTACTCGAGGTCAAAGGTCAAAAAATGAGTTTTTCGCGATTTTCAGCGAAACGGTAAGTCTTATCATAAAAATATATTAGACAAAAATTGTAGGTCATCATATTATCTATCAAAAATGTATCAGTGTTTTTTTTCTACGAGCCACCCTTTCTGGGATATAACGATTCAAAAAGTTGTTCAAGTTGTTATGGGAATAATATGCACACGTTTCCACGCCACCTATGAGGTAGTGTACTTAGCGCGTTTTTTTAACGTGGTTTCCCCAGTAGGCCTACTCCACGGGTCAGTTGTGATCCTGTTTAATTTAAAACTATTGCGGAAATTTGTAAATATTGTAAAAGATAAAAAGCGATGTAAATTAAAAAAGTGGTGAATTTTATTCGTCTGAATTGTAACCGTCAAACTCTTCTCGTTCTTCTTGTTCTTGTTCTTCTTCTTGTTATTCTTCATCTTCATTCTGCGTGCAAGTAAATTGCGTCAATAGTGATGTATCCTCGTTGGAATCAAACGAATCCTCTTCTGTTAGTGATTCAACATTGAAGCACGACCGGCCTTGACAGTTTGTACATGCCAAAGAGCAGAACAGTCCGACTTTTTTGCAACCACATTTAGCACTGCATCCCTTTTTGCAGTTGCAAAAAATGGTGTTTAGCAGTTTTTCCGGTGCAGGTGGGAGTAAAGTTTGAACTGGCTCCAATGTATTGTCGACCAACTTCCAACCTCAGTCTGTAGGGTCTAGCTGACAACCAAGCCACACTTGAACTTGGTAATGTACCCGAAGAAGATGTTGATGAGCAGCAACTGAGGTTGGAGGAAGAGAAGCTAATTGAACTTGTTTCTTATTCTTAGTGTTTTTAACGAAACATACATATCGATGCTTATAAACACGTGATTTCACTACAGCGTGTCGCTCAAGACTAACGGTATTTAATTTATTATAGCAGGTGTAAGACCCTAGCCACGCACACAATAGAACAAGAGACAGATGTTGTCCTCGAAGTTACACTGGCGTATGAAGTAAGGGACTGGGTTTCATTTGACCTGATAGTCTTATAGTTATGTATATTTTATATTTTAAGTATAAGTTACAATCACCGATAGAAAAATATTTCATCATATATAACAACTCTAGATAAGAGATGTATATATACGTGGCGCACTCAAGCATATTATGCCCATAACAACTTGAACAACTTTTTGAATCGTTATATCCCAGAAAGGGTGGCTCGTAGAAAAAAAAGCACTGATACATTTTTGATAGATAATATGATGACCTACAATTTTTGTCTAATATATTTTTATGATAAGACTTACCGTTTCGCTGAAAATCGCGAAAAACTCATTTTTTTTACCTTTGACCTCGAGTAAAATTTTTTCCATACACGGGAATGATGGGGAACTTTTAAGTTTTATTTATAATCACATTTTTAACAACTCTACCAATTTTCAGCTTGATGCGAATTTATGAACCTTCGCTCTCATTTTTATGTCTAGATTGACCGGACTAAAATATTGGATTTTTTTTGTTGATATTTTTGAACTTTTGTGTAAAGAGCGCTACACACGATCCAATTTGATCGGACCGACCGTCGGTTACTAAATCAGTGTTACTAAACTTACCATCCGATTTACTATCCAATTTTGACAATTAGGTTTAAATTTTATTTTACTTTGTGTGGCATTGTCATTGTTTTCCAAATTATAAGCATCTGTAATTATTAAGTGACGAGTTAAAAACCAATTTAACACACAAATGAAATAAAATTGTTCAACAACAATACACACCATCCGATTTGGTTGGTTGGTTGGACGGTCGGATGAAATTTCCATCCAACACATCCAACTTGATTTTATCGGTCCAACTTGCATACACACGATCCGATTTCCAACCAAATCGGTCCAACCATCCGACCAAATTGGATCGTGTGTAGCGCTTATTGAGCTATGTGCGATTTTTTTGCACCCTAGTGTAGATTCCTATTAAATCTAAATTATTTAATTTAAAAAAACTTAATTTTTAATTTTGGATTGGACAACATTGAAAATAGCTATCGCGAACTCTACTCGATTGTTTACATAAAAAAGCAGTTATTTTTTAGATGTAGAGTAAATGTCAAAAAATCTGAGGGTTAAGTTGAGTGAGAATTTAAATAAATAAAGTGAAAGGGAGGAACTGAATCAACGCTATATGTACACCTCGTCCCCTCCGTACGAAAAACATAATATTTTGAGATAACTTCGATGTTTCAGTCTCGCCCTATAATTCATAAACACTTCCTTAGTCGTTAGCATTACCAAAAATGGGAATAAAAGTAAAAATTAAACAATTTTTTATTGTGAATTGCATAGTTAAAAAATGTGCCTCACGCAGGTCGTTCCGTTTAAATTTTCAGCCTAACTAAATTTTTATGGTTAGATCATACCATCCATTAAAAATTTGCTTATTGATTTAAAGATCGCTGAAATATTTTATAATCGATGGTTAAAAATATTTCATCGATCTCAGTTAAATTGGCTCGTTTTGGTTTGTAAATGTTAGTGTCTGATTGTGATTTTTAGACTGTAATCCCGTACATGAGGTGAGCTATTTAAATGTAAGCTCCTTATTTTACAATAATCCCTCACTCTACACTCGCGAGTAACTAAATCGATTTAAACCTTCAGCGCTCAGAGAAAGGCGATTTTTTTTTTAAAACGGCTTAACCGATTTTCACAAGACATTATTTTTTTGAAAGCCTGGTATTTTAACTTTAAAATGACACTATTTTCATGAAAATTGGTTCAGTACTTTTTTTATACTGAATTTTGAATGAAAACGCAACGAAAATTGATGATTCTGAAAAAAACTATTGGAAATATTTAAATTTAAATTACAACAAAAAATTCAAGCAAAACAAAAACAATTTTATTGGTTAATCCTTAGTATTGCCCCCTTGCGTCTACAGCGGTTCATTAAAAAAGCGTAGGACACTACATGATCCAAGAGAGTACCCTCGATATATCCAGCCGAATTGTGTGATCAAAACAAGATCTGTTTTTCCCTCAAGCGATAGGTCAGCCCACACCATGCAAGGACCGCCGCCGTATGATACTTTCAGCAAAACAGCACTGAGAAAATCGCTCTTCTGGACGCCGGTCTCTCCTATCACTACCATGGAGACATTATGCACTTATCAGTGCATAGAACGGACCTCCATTGCTCGATGTTCCAATTGTTCGCAGCAAATTCGAGTCGCTCTTTGCGGTATTATTACTGCTCTTCTTGCTATAAAGCAATCACTTGTGCTGGTTTTTCTGGAGTAGTATCCATGATTTTGAGGAAAAAACGATTGAGACTGGTAGAGATTTATATCGGTCAACGTGGTATTTTATAGGACGCCAATTGTTTTCACCGAAACATCACATTTTGCTACGATTGCTTTAACTTGAAACTATATAGGTTTTAATAATAAAGGTGTAATACTAAACTGTCAAAAAAAAGTTATGTTAACGAAACGAAAATCCGTTAAGCCATTTTACAAAAATACGCCTTTTTGTATGAGCGGAGGTTTGAGTCGATTTAATTGCTCACGAGCGTAGTAACCCCAAAAATTTCTTAAAACACACATTGTGTTAGCCGTCCCTGACTATGGTGATTTTGTGATTGATTAGCACGCGAATATAACTCCAGGTGAATATAAAATGCATTTACCTTACCTAAATGTGATTAAGTCTCGATAATCCTCCTGGTGTTTCGATAAAGCGATATATCCTCCCCCACGCAAACCAATTATCCCAATTAAATCCGCGAAAAGCTTATTAAAAATAACGGTTATTTAAATAATAACAAAGGTAAAAAATCGTTAAACCATTAAACTCTTTGTATTCTTTATATGTGACTCGTTAATTCAATTACTTTACGTGAAAGACACAACGATTCTTATTGTGAAATAAAAATGTATATGCAGACGACGTATGATCTGTGCTTGTATTCGATTCAACTCGATTTTTGTAGTTTTTAGTAGTTTAGTCGTTTTTACTATAAATAAAATACACGACAATATTTTGTGTGTAACGAATAAAACACAAATTTTATAGTTTTTGAATCAGTATCTTAAATGATCTTAGCTGCATTAGATCGAATTCGCGATCTCAATATAAAAGTTATTTTTTAAACGTCTTTGTTTTGTGTAACATTTTTTTTTTTTAGTTTTACCAGTGATAGTTTAATATTGTAGTGGTTATATGATATATTTTGTACTTAAACAATAGTGATTTGTGAAAGAGAAATTTTACTACAATAATTGTTATAAATAGTTTTATGTAAAACAAAATCATAATAAAAATTACATGAAAGTTAATTACGCGATTACGAAATTTTGTTAAAAATTTTTTTAGTTCCTTCCTATATACGTTTTAACGTATTTTAATTAAAAAGTGAAAATAGTTTTTTTTTTGATACAAAAATGCCAGCTGACTCGGTTTCAAGGTATGTTTTACGGTTTGTGGTTATCGATTATGGAGGAATACATAATTTTATGATTGCTTCCCCTATTCCTTAATAAGTGGTTTTGTTTAGAATTGAGAAACGAATTTTTTATAATATCAATGCAATCGATCCATATAAGATTGAAATGTTTATATATGCATAAAGAATAATTAAGCAATAAGATACGCGTATATATTTAAGGCGTATATTTGGTTTAAAAAGTTGTTTTGATTAAATAAAGAATTGAACTTGAAATCTTTTTTATTAATATTATTATGGTTAAGTTGGATAATTAATGTGCAATAATTTTTTTTATTCAAACTCAAAGACAATGAGATTGCAACTTGGATTTGAGATTTATTCAATTCGCTGCGCGATCAACGGAAACTATTATGTTCAATTAAATAGTGATTCTTGTTTTGCTTACGGAAGATCCGGAATTGTGTGCTATTTTTAATAATGAATAACGTGATTAGTCGTTTAAACTTAAAGTACAGTACTTTACGATCCTTGGCAATCAGTTTGTAATATGCGTGGATTGAAGGCAGCGAAATCGTATTGCGGCCTATTTGTTGTAGAATTTATTGATCATACATGGCGAATGAAGGCGACTGCAAGACTACCGCAATTTCAGGTTCACTTATACGATTACGACTTTTTCGTACTAAACATGAACCTTTAACCTGAATGATCCTTACAGATTAATTATCGTGACCTAAGAATATGAATGAGATGGCCACTAAAACAGTTATACCCAATTGGGAAAACTTACGCGATTCGTATCTCGACAATACAAAGAATGTTTGATAAATGTCCTATATCAATTAAATTTTTGGGATAAAGGCCTATTTGTATCTTGGTACACTTAGCTTCTTCAAACATCGAGTTATTTGCGGACTATTATTTATGGAAACAGTGTTAAGTAATATTGCTTCTACAACTGTAGGGTGTCCTATTAGGACCTCATAACGCAGTGTTTATTTGAACAGTTCTTATGTTTTGATTGTAATAAAGACTAGTGACTGATAGCACTCGTTGGTCCATTTGACAAAATTCTCGATGACATTTAGGCATAGTGCTGGCCCAATTACATCACTCCATTATGTTACCTATTCAAAACTAATTCAACTGTTTGAATTAGTATTATGCAACAACTTTAAATCCACAATTGCACGTCATATATCAATAAACCAGTATAGGTTTATGCCTGGCCAATCCACATCAACTAATCTGATTGAAATTCAGTAAAGCATTTGATTCCATTTGCCATCAAAAAGCAGTCATCGATTAACCGAGATAATCAAAAACTCAAACTTGCTCATATTTGCTGATGACGTGAACATTTTTCGTACTGTTAATGGAATGCAAGATACGAGGAAACCTCCAGAAGTCATCGATAGATTAAGTGGGTGGTGTAGTAAATCCGGTTATTACTTCATACAAAGTCCACAACGAAATATGTATTGCAAAGAGGCAACGAGATTATAGACTTAGGTGCTACATTATTGTCGAAAATGCCAGTAGGTATTTTTAAAATTGTATTGCAAAAGCGAATGCCATGTTTGAATTTGTTAAAAGATGGACAGATGAATTTAAAGACATTCAAACCTTATGTTCTCTCTATTTCGCTTACGTTCGATCTCAATTGGAATACGCTGTAACGGTCTGAAATCCATACTATGTTGTGCAAATTGAAAGCATTCAAAAGAAGTTTCTGATTTTCCAATTGTTAAAGAAAAGTGACTGAGATTACGATCACAACTTACCATTCCTTGAAAATGTGGCCCGGTTACCTTCGTACTCAACAAGATGCACGGATTACAAAATATGCACGCTTGAAAATAGACGACTTCTCTTAACGCTTTCATTGGTAACGTTTTGCGTGGTCATACTGATTCAGCTTACATCTTGGGAAACATATCAATTCATGTGCCATGCAGAACATTTCGAAACCATGAGTTTTTAGCACTAGGTAGAACACCATTCTACAAACTATGAAGAAAATAACCCCGTAATAAGGACGTCTAAATCATTCAACATCATCGACGACCTATACGACTTTAATTTTTCAAAGGACAACTTCAAAAATATCCTGAAGAATTATTTTTTAAATTTTTAAATGCTAAATCAAAATTTGATTTATATTTTTTTTTCGTTAAATTTTTAATTGTTTTATTCTATTTTTGTTTTAATAAATTTGTGTTTTAAACTAAATAATTTGAAATCATACATATTAATCTCAGAATAGATTTCTTAAAATAATAAATAAATAAATCAGAGGAATCTCGTCTTTCAATTCAGGGATTGTTGTTTTATTATTCACATACACTTTTTGTTTCAAACCCCAAAGAAGGAAATTTAATGGCGTCAAATCGCATGATCTTGATGGCCAATCGTTCCCGGTGTGGCAGGAAACCACGTATCTTCGAGAACCATTTCAGTAATTTGAAGCCGGGCTGTTTATAATCCCATGGTTACGAACACCGTTGACAGTAACCGCATTGTCAGCCGCATTTTCGAAGAAGAACGGTTCAATCACGCTGCCAGCCCAAAATGCGCATCATATTATAGTGGCTCGCGGTGGATGCATGGGGACCTTGAAAGATCACTTGGGTTCTCAGCTCCCCAAATGAGACAATTATATTTCTTGATATAGCCATCAAGTTCGAAATGTGCCTCGTCGGAGAAAATGATTATCATCGAAAAATCACCATTCACTTCTTGTTGCTCTAAGATCCATTCTGTAAACGTTCGGCGCTGCGCATGGTCTTCTGGCTTCAAATGTTGTGTCGACTGAATTAAAAGCTTCAGTCGTGCAAATTTAGATGTTTAGTCAAAATTCGATGTAAACTGCTTCATGAAAGTTTAAATTGCTGGGAGCGATAACAAATCGAGGTGTAACAGGCTTGAACTGACCCAATCGCCTGAAATTTCTGAATAAATTGGACGACTGTAAGGCGAGAAGGTGTGTTATGGTGACCGAAAAATGCACATTTTCGAACTGTTCACGTTCACAAGACAGGTGCAAAAAAACGCTTTATTACCGACACAAAAAAATGGCGCTAAATTCTAAATAGACGGTCTTAATGAGATACTGTATATTACGTTGATATGTTTTTGGATGCAAAAGCTGTTTTTTGTCTAATGTCAAGCCACTGGCAACATATGCTAGTATACAGTTAATGTAGGCAAATCTGTTTTGGCTGCTTCTTGGGGTACGTTTTTTACAGCAGCTGTTTTATTAGGAAAGCGCGATTGGGTTTTATTACTTACTTATTCAATATGGCTGGAGTAGTTCATAAATGTATGATAACTAAACCAATTTTGGTCAGGAATTGCTTGGTATATATAGTGCAATGTTGACTTCTTAAGAAAGCGTTCAAATACCAAGGCCTCTGTCTGATTTAATCCTTCAGGTTTCATTAGAGCTTTTTCAGTTTAAAATACCCTACTAGCCAATATCAATTGTGTCAGCCGTCGCCAAAGTTTTCGAGAAATGGATGAACCAACCTGCGTAGTGAAGTGTCTTGAAATTTGTAAAATAATTTCAGGTAAATAGTATAGCTTTTGTGAAAGCCGTCCCACAACCGATCCCCTTGATGTATGTTTCTAACAAATGGAATATCGCCTTAGAACAACAGGGAAAGACCTTGCCAATCGCTAAGGCTTTTGACAAGGTTTGGCATGATAATCTCATTTGTAAATTTGTGGCATATGGCTTGAATTCGATGATCATCAACTGGGTAAAATGCTTATTCAAGGACCGGGAGATCAACGTTGTGTTAAACGGAAGTCATCATCGGAGCGGTGCAGGCATCTGTTCGACTTGCTTTTTCTTATACAGCCTTGCCAGAAGTATGGAGCACCCTGATATCTTACAATTTTTTTGGGAGTATCAATGCGAAATAAATTGAAACAATTTTTATTTATTTATATAAAATTAATATTTTGTGGGTCCATCCTTTGCCTTATATACGGCAGAAATTATTTTGTGTAGAGAGCTTATACAAGTTTTTTACATTCTGCAAGACGTATGACACTCCACTCTTGGTGGAGAGAGCGTTTTAGGTCTTCTTTGTTATTTATAGTGTGGCGCCTGACCGTCGTTTTATTAAACTCCATAAATGTTCTATGGGGTTCAGGTCCGGGGACTGGACAGACCATTCTAAAACCTCAATGCCATTTTCTCGCAAACATGCCATTGTGCGGGCAGATTTATGACATGACGCGCTATCTTGCGAAATTTAATGGCATCCATGTTTGTATCACCAATAAGTGTTAAAAATGAGGGCAGCAACACAGATTCTAGGACGTTTATGTATTTTGAAGAGTTCATGTGGCCCTCACACACGAACATTTCGTCAACTCCAAAATTAGTCATGCAGTCACAGACCATTATGCTGCCTCCGCAGTGTTTTACGATTGGTACCACACACTCTGGACTATAAAATGTTTCGCATACTCGGCGCGCTCAAAAAGCACGCCAGGTGTCAAAAATCTGAAATATAAAGAAAATGTAGAGTCTTCGGAAAACTAAAATATTTGTATCAATGAATTATATTTTAAAATTATATTATTTAATATTATTAGGGCATAGAATTGCCCACTTACTTCAAAATTTGATTCGTCTGACCACACGATATTTGACCAATCTTCTTCGGTGAAACTTAGGTATTTTAAGGCCCATTTATACCAAGCCTTCTTGTTTTTTTCGGAGAGCCATGGTTGCTTTCTGGCTTTCCTATTTTTTAAAGCTTCTCTTACTAACTTGCTCATTCAGAACCTCCGTATCTGAACACGTTGTTCTAACTAATTTTTTTTTTGTTTTAGCATATTGCAATAATAATATCACTAAATTTAACAAATCAAAACACCAAAACCGCACTAGATCACTGGATGTGTAATCTATGAGCGAAAGTAGCGAACTGATGAATAAATACAAAATCGTAAAATAACAAATTTTATTGCACCCAATGGTTTATCGCCATACCTGCGGTGTGAATCATTGTTTTTAACCCTTTTTAGATATCGAAAAAATAATCAATATAGAATAGGGGTTGTTTTCTGCCATACTTATTGTGTGCGCACGAAATTTATAGGGTGCTCAATACTTTTAGCCAAAGCTGTGCATCAATGATTTACTGGATATCATTGTTAACCCTATCCATAGCTTTGCTGATAACGCCACAGTATTCTTCTATTTCGTTCGAGATGGACTCTTCTCCTTCAGAACTAAATGGTAAACGTAATTTCGTTGAATTTTGATTTTGAGCACATTATTTGGATGGAAAGAAAGAAATCAGGACAACTTTAACGAGAAAAAAGGGAAATATGCACATTCTCGGTTAAACGAAGTCACAACGAATACCCTTTTGAGGTAAAATGCCATATACTTGTGGGTACGTATAGGGTGTTCAAATTAGCAACAATTCAAAATGGAATGAATACATTGTTGCATTGGCCAAGTCAGCTTCACGTAAAAACTTAGGTTCCTCAATAGATCTAGACAAACTACAACACCACAGAGATGTTGCATACGTTGTACAGAACTAAAGAAGAAAATACCACCAATCATTACGCCAGGAAGGGTAATAAGAGGTCAATGCACGTAGGTTTACGGTGAAGCTGCCGAAACCTCGAACTGAGGGAGCCAAGCGCCAATATCTAATATATTTATCGAACATCCCGGAAGCGGAATTCGCTACACGGTTCCGAATTTCCGTTGGGCTATAAAATGCACAAATTTAAGGCAGTTTTCAACCGTTCCTTAAAGGATCGCGCGTTGGGTGCAGCAGCTCTGACAGTTGCAGAAGCCAGGATAGTCTACTAAAAGTTCGTCCTGCACCCTATTAAATCTAAACGTACAAAGAAGAAAAATTTTTGTTTTAAGAATTTTTGAGATGAACCGAATATTTAATTAAACTGTTTCTTGACCCGAACAAAATAACATTTCCTTAATAATGAATAAGTTGTTGGCCATAACTTGGTAGCCCATCTAGCGGTTTCTTTTTAAATTCTATATATGTTATTTTGACGCTGGCAGCTGTTTCCGCCGCCCGAAATATTGACATGAACCCAGTATCATATCTCCGTGTTTTCAAATGATAACGAATTAAAAAAAAAACACCAAACCCGCTGTCTGTACGCAAATTTGTGAAGAAAGTTCATGAGACGGGCATTTAGTGGATAACAGAAGGGGTCCCTGTGCTCGTATAGCGCGTAAAACACTGAAAATATTGCTGCTGTAGCCGAAAGCGTACGATTCAATCCATGAACATAAACTCGCCATATATCACAATAACTCAACATTAGCCATATCAGTCTGAAGAGAATTATGTGAAAATGTTTCAGTTTGTACTCGTGTAATCAGGTGTTTTGCGACTTGACACCGTTAGACTTCTTGTGGGCTACCGTGAAAGATCGATATTATGCGGGCAATTCACAAACGATTCATGGCCTTTAGCACAACATTGAATGAGCCCATTACTAGGACGTTACGCGAGATTAATGGAAGCTTCAATGTTTTTGATTGCAATATTAGCAAGTTTTTTTTGATAAAGAAATTATTAATTATTATTATTTACTACTAATTTTTATTAATTTTTCACATATTTTAGTTTTTTAAATCTGTTCCTATTAAACAGACCCAACTGCCCATTTTCCTCTTTCCTGCGACAGGGTATCACGCTTCTGAACTGATCTACCGAATTTTACGTATGATACACTTTCAAGATATTCATCATCTGATGTCACACGAAACCTTCTTTGCTTGGATGTTTCTCAAATATGCGATCGACTGTAAAGCTCCAAAATAAACTAACCGTTGCCCGTATCCGGGCTTCCCCACATAATAAATGGTCATAAGAAGATGCGTTCATACCAACTATTAATCGTCTTACTTTTCTAATGCAACAGCTACGTCATCGACTTAATTGAACAATTAAAATCTTGTTCTCGAACTTCTTTGATTTCAAGGTTTATTGATTTTAAAAAATTAAGATTTTATTTAGTCACCTTTTCATTGTTGTCCCATAATTTTTGATTTAGAATATTTTATTGTCTTGTTATAAAATTTTATTAGTCAGTCGACATATAATTTAATTTATCAAGCAATTTCGATATCGATAGCGCAAAGAGTTTATGTATTTCGTCATAAAATTTAAACCGTTCTAGACATTTAGTAACCTCAAAGAATAATCTCGACTACTCAATTTATGCAAATTGTTTCTGAGTCAAAAAAAGTTCATCATACTCAGACAAATTAACAAACAAAATTGAGGGTGGGTAGTGAACAAAGAAAAAAAATATTATTTACCTCAATATTAAAATATCGGTCATATTGATGACAATGACACGAAGTTGTTGTGGTATGACTTAATGAATTTTAAAATATTGCGTATTATTAAATAAATTCTTTAGTAATCGTTTCACCATAAAGTTTATTAATTTTTCCTAATTATCAAACAAAAGATATATTGTGGTAGACTATCTGCCAAAATGGCATTATTTGTATTAAACCTCATTCCTCGGCCTATCGCTAAAAATCTAAATCTATCTTACCTCTTGTCTCATATTTTGATAAAATGTCAAGCAAATCTTCCTTATTTAGTAAAATTTTATTTTAATTTGCAGAATGGATTCCTCCGGTTCCGGGTCAGGGTCCGGTTCAGATAGTGCTGAAGAATTTCACGCAACGTCCGAACCGCAAGGCGTACCAGGTGCAACCAATTCCGAGGGTGCCGAATCATCTGTTTCTCAACAGCGTTTTGTAATCCCTGGTGGCCAAAATAGCTCTCCAAAAGTCGTATCGATGGACGAGATAATGAGCATGGTCAAAAATATCGAAGACATGACCCTAGCCCATGAAATTGCGCTAAATCCCGATTTTAAATTAACACGATTTGAACCGCCGGATAATAGTTTCGAAAAACGTGTCAAAGACATTATGACTAAAGCGTATTGGGATGTGTTACGCGAGCAGCTAGGCCGCGATCCTCCAAGTTTTGATCACGCCATTGGTCTACTAGGCGAAATTAAAGAATGGCTTAAAGAAGTTGTGTCAAAGAAAAATCAACGTGCTCTTAATCAAATTTATGAGGTGCTCGACGAGACCGTTATTCGTCAACAAGCCGAACAAGGTGTTTTGAATTTTCGTGCGTATGCCAATTTTGTGCTCGAAATAATGGCACGATCGTGTGCCCCCATACGGGACAAGGAAATTGAAGATATTTCAAAAATTGATGATGTCGTTGATACCTTCAAGGGAATTTTGGAAACTCTTTCGGTGATGAAATTAGATATGGCCAACACACTCCTATCGATTGCTAAAAATGATGTAATCGCTAATTCGATCGAATATGAGCGCAAAAAATTCAAAGAGTATTTAACGTTCTATACGGAAGGATTTCCGGCTACTGAAGCCTGGTTACGACGAAATAAAGTCCAATTGTCGCAGGATGGCCAGGCTACAAATGGTTCTTTTGAAAATGGTGCCTCGAGTAATTCAGAATTACGTTCCGATTCAACATTTATTAACGGGTATATGGAACTCGTGGATATGGATTATGAACATGAATTTCCGGAACTATTAAAAATGGATCAGGAGCGATTTGCCGATTTACAGAAACGTAGTTTAAGATTATGTATCTGTGCCTCCGCTCTAGCTATTGTATCCGGTATTCCAGTAATTGGTAAAAATACAGATTTCCGTAACAGTTTAGCACGAGAACTTGAAATTTTGATGCAAAACGTTAATGACTCTAAGTACGTGGTTAGAATGTATATTCCTTTCAAAAACGGTATTTTTAATTTTTTTTTCAATTACAGAGAATTAGCCGACGTAATGGAAAATATTTGGTTACATATTCAAACCGTATCAAAAGCTCGCCTTAAAGAATTGGATCAATCGTATTTAGAGGAGAGTGCCGAACTAACGTTTAAAACTCAAATTCTCCAACTTTCCAAGAAAGAATCACCTGTTCGCGTATTATTTTGTAAGTACATTGATATTAGTACAACCTCCTTTTATGAAACATAATTATTTAATTTCATTTTAGGGAAACGACTTATGATTTATTTAAAAACAATCCTACAAAGTAAATCACTTCCACCACCGCCACCCGGTTATTCCGAATTCGCTGATGAACTGGAACGAATTTCATTAACATTTAAACGACTAACATCATACAATTTTGCGGTACATCATGAATATTATAACGAAATTTTAGCGACTGCCACAAATTAATTTACTGAAAAATATTTAAAAATAAGAAATCCATTCATTAACAATTTATATATGTGGTCACATTTAATTATTAAATTAATTTATAAATAAATATAAAAGTTATTTTAGAGTTTAGTTGTTGTTGGTGTTCTAAATTTTTGTATGCGTGTTTTCCGTGTGTATGAAAATTGTGAGTTGATGAAAATATTAACAACGCACGTATTTAATTTTGTTCGTAAATTTTTAATAAAAATATTTTATTTTACTACCTATATATCATGATATACATTTTACAATATTATATTATAAATAAAGGATTAGAAATATTTCGTATTTTAATAAACACTTTGAATATGTTACAACACAACCAACGTAAAAAGTTAACATTTTTAAAGGAACCAAAACGTGTCCCTATTAAATTTTTTGAATCGAAAGTATCTGCGTAACGAACATGTAATACAAATACTTAATTAATCAAAGTGTCATCCAAAATATCTTTGTGGTACACCTTAATAAACAGGTCCTCGGTAAAGACGGTTTAAGACTGCAGAATCCCTTATAAAAATTACTCAAACTGAATTCTCAATTCGAGGGCTTGCAAGTGTTCTTAATGGAAGGCGTATTCAATACCTTATATATTATAAACTCGTCACTTAGGCATGGTCAGTTTATCTGAGGGTCAATTTATTTTAAACTTAATTACTTTATGTTTGTGTTTGTCTAGGCTTCCTTCCACAAATTTAGGTGCCCGCGTGGGCACGGCATAAAAGTAATTGGGGAAAAATGGAAGGAAACAGATCATCAGAGTGACGTATCCTAAGTAGCTAGCTATACTTACGAGCTTAATTCTGTTCCTAAAAATATTGCATATTTTAATAAACTAATTGCTACTAATCTTGGACAGATTAATTTTTAATTTATTTTCCATCTAGGGACAGTAAACGAAAAAAAAATTTAACATGTCATTGCGGCGTAAAAACAATAATGTTAACGGTTGACGCAATTTTCAAATTTTAAATATTTTTAAACTAAATTTTCTATTTGTCATTTCAAAACCAACACGTTGATGCAAAAAATTTCCCCGTTTAGAGGTAAAATATTAAGAAAATTGATTTGTACGTTTCTAGAAAACGATCAATTTTGAAACCTAGAATTAGGCCAATTGGTAATATTTTTTGACAAAAATCTGATTTTTACACCCCTATTTTCTTAGTCGTGTCACATGTTGCTTCTTACGACAATCATTTTTCATATTCTCTTAGTCGATTGAAGTGACAATGGTATTCCGTTAGTCGTTTAAGAAGTTTCATGTCACCTGAAGTGAGATTTGTAGTCTTGTGAATTTTTTAGGTGGTAAGCATGGAGGGGGACAAAATGTAGGTTTTGTATGTTTAAGGGGTATATCCTCTATCCGGTCGCAAGTTAATCATTTGCGATCAGAAATATAGTTACTAGATTTATTTTGCCATGGCAATTGACACATTTTTTTTAAATTTAAATTTGTTTTGCGATTGTAAAGTAGAAATCCACGAAAAAAATGCTACGTATTTTCCGAGGTCGCACTATTTTTCTGTGTTTCTACTTAACAATCGCAAAACAAATTTAAATTTAAAAAAGATGTAAGAATTGGCATGGCAAAATAAATCTAGTAATCATATTTCTGGTCGCAAATAATTAACTTGCGACCGGATAGAGGATATACCCCTAAGATTATTTACTTTAACACGATTTGATTTATTTTTGTCACGTCACCTTAGTCGACTAAGAGAATAAAGTTGTGTAGATAAAGTGACACGATAATTGTCACGTCGTATGAATCGACACGACTAAGACAATAGGGGTGTTAGTAAACATTGTTTTTGACAAGTTGAGTACCATGCATAAAAAGGCATAACTATCTATTGAAATTTAGATCATTGAAATTTAGATCATCTAGTATCATACCAAAAAGCGGTCTGTTCTAGATAGAAAAAAACAATTACTGTGAAAATCTTCTCTGGCACTATTTGGCCACATGCAAAATAGTATTCTTTAATTTTATTTCAATTGTATTGTAATTTATAACATCCATGTAAGTGTAACCCCATCGAATATAATCGTAGAGTTCCTGCGTTTTATTACATACATTTTTTCATTTATTTAAAAAAATAATAAAAAAATCAAATGACATGTTTGTTGTCTACACTGACGTCTCATTAACATGCGTAATATTATACCTTGTTGTCTTTACATCGTGGGCTACAATACAATAAGAAAACAAAAATTATCTTGTTTCCATGCAGGGGCGGTATGCTGTACCATCACTTCGAATCGAAATCGAAAAAATTCGAATCGAAAAAGTGAAAGTTGTATCATTTTTGCTTTTCGAAAATGATACAACATACCGCCATTCAACTTTTTTCGAATTTCGATTCGAAGTGATGGTACAACGTACCGCCCCAGAGTTGAAAGTAGCTTGAGTTGGAGTTAGCGTCCATTACCATGTTTCCATGACAGAGTTAACCTAGGTTAACTCGGGTTTACGTGCATGGAAACGCAGATTAGGGTTGAGTTTCGTTAATGCCCCTATTATGGTTCTCACCTCACCTCATCTCACCGAGAAATACGTCATAATGGTGACTTGAACTCACCATTTTGAAATATTTTTTATTATACTTGCTGCGGTGAGGTGACTCTAGTGTCAAATATACTCACCAACAATATACTGGTGAGTTCAAAGTAATTTTTAATATGGATAGCAAAAAACGAAAACGTAAAAAATTCACGATGGATAGCAAAAAACGTAAGATTTTTTTCATAATAATTTGAATATAGGATTTCATTTTATAAAATTATTGCATAATAAAAAAATATTTCTAGGCATTAAATAAAAATATCTAATGAAAAACACACGAAACGTCAATATTGTGAAAAATGTATGTCTAAAACGCCAAAAATTACAATATTTCCAACTTAACAGCTAATGGAAATTGTCATAATAAACAAACACACCTCACCAAAATAAAAACGAGCACCATAATACAAAAATCTAACACACACGACTTGGATTGGTGAGGTGAGGTGAGGTGAGAACCATAATAGGGGCATAAACCTAAATAAACTCAACGAAACTAGTGTGGTTGGGTTAGGTTCTATCTGTCAACTTTTTTTACGTGTATTTTAAAATGACGCTCATTGTAAACTATTAAAATACAGATTTAGAATAAAAATATTTTAAAATAAAACTTGAAAATGATTTGAATTACGCAAAAAATATTAATGTAGCTGTCAACTTATCTCGGTTTCATGGAAACGGCACGAGTTAACTCCAACAAATTTTAAACTCAACGAAACCTAAACCCGTTTTAACTCGGTACATGGAAACATGGTACATATGTACATGGAAACATTGGAAACAGAGTAGAGTTGAGTTTTTCGTTAAATTATTTTGAACTCGATGAAACTAATGGGATTGAGTAGAGTTGAAATTCAAAATCGCAGCAATGAAAAACTTCCATTTTTAATGTCAAGGATATTCATATTAAAAATTTTGAACCACAAATATGTATGTATATCCCTTTTTCAACCAAAAAAAAAAAAAAAATGGCTTTATTTAAGTCCAAACCACACAAATATGTGAGTAAAAAAATCATAGTATGGAATGGCGTTTTTGATAAAAACTTTCACTTGATTTGATACAACCACCATAATTGTGTGTATATTTATAGTGTTTTTTCTTCGAACGAAAATAAGTTTGAAAGGAATACACAAATATGTAAGTTGGTTCAAAACACATACAAAAATAATTTTTTGACATGGTACTTTTGCCGTTCCCACACAATTGTGTTAGTAAATCACAAAAGGGATATTTAAAACAAAAAAGTATTTTAAAATAATTTTCAGGGCATATAAGTATAGATAGAGTATTATTAGACACAAATTAAAAAAACTTTATCAAGCGGTTATCAAAATTTCAAGTCAACTTAACTCTACTCCATGGAAACGATCAACACCATTTTGGAATTAACGAAAACCTAATTTCAACTCAACCTAACTCCAACCTGGTTCATGGAAACATGGTAGATATACAAATGGCGGTCAAATTTAAAAAATAGCAAAAAAATGTTGGTGTAAAATGCACTTGAAAATGTGTTTAATGCAAAACTGGACGAATTTCGTTTAGAATTAAATATTGAAGGAAGTGGAAAAGGCTGCAATCCATAACAATGAAAAAATTAATAAAATTTCAAACTTCAAAGAGTGTAGCGTCGCTTCTAAATATGGAGCTTTTGTTAATGACGTTTTGCTCAGGGGAGTTCCGGAATTAAATGGTGAGCGAAAATATAATAATGCTGAATGAATCATCATCATAATCATAATACTTAGATACTATGAAAATAGGTTTCATAGTAGGTAGATTTTAATTTTAACATTAGCGTTAATTTTCGAATTGGTAAAAAAAGTTCAAGGCATCAATTATCTAAAATATAATGGTTTGAATACTAAGGAACTGGGGTTTTCGATAATGTCAATAATTTATGTGGGAGAATCGGTTCCCTCATTTCTTTTTCTCCTTAAAAAGACACAAACACGAGAAAAGGCCTAGAAAATGTATTCCTTCCTCGCGAAGGATTAAGATAAAGTCGTAGACATCGTTTTGCACTTTATTTAATTCAAGTTCCTGTTTGAAACGACGCTCTTAGAGATAGATCGATGCGATAATAAATTTCAAATGATAAGCAAACATGGACATTAATTTATAGTCTTTCGATTTACGATACTACTAGGTACTGTGATTTTTTGAAAATCGCATTTTTTATTAAAATATAAAATAAATTATGATTCAACAAAATCCACTTCTAGAATGGAACAATTATTTTTTACAAAATTTTCATCTGGGAAAACACCTTCTGGGAATGCGGTTTGCATCAGTTTATAAGCGGCCGGTGATAATGAGTACAGCGTCACGATAAATTTTTCAAATGCTTCAGAATATGGATTCTCTGCATCATTCACCTCGTTCCGATCGCACAGTATTATTCGTGAAAGAACTTCACTTGGGATTGGAAATCCAAGATTTTCTAGAATCGTACAAACAGTCTCGTTTGATTTATTTAGATTTACAATTTGATCACGTAGCGGTGGCAGGCGAGCGTTATACCGACGTTGCCGCTGAAGCAGATGCTTAATTTGTCGATTTTGTGTGTTAATTTTGCACATGATTTCAGCCAGTTGATTATCGAGTGTATTGTTCGTTGTGGTTGGAGTATTATGATTGCTTTGCTCCTCTGATACTTGCATCTCCATATCATCGTCATCGGTTTCATTGTGTTCGTCATCCGGAGTTTTGTCCGCGTATGAATTGGTTGATATTTCTCGGGGCGCACTTTTCATTGTACTATTAACGTCGGGCGGTACAACACAGTTCAGTGTGGGAACTGCCCAGCCATTTAAAAATGGTTTTTTATTGCGTACATGAAATAAATTCGGTTTAAAATGTTGCGAACAAAGACTATCCGATTTAGTTGGTTTCCAAGTGGCATCGCGCCCGGCGGCTTTAATCCAAACACTTTTGTATTCATTTTTGAGCGGGAAACTGGAAATATAAGTTGAGGTAAAAAGAAATACTTGACGCAGCAGCTACTTTTTGGCTTACCGATGAAAACTAATTTTATTACTTTCGTCTACGGTTTTTTCACTATTTGGACATGTTAATACTGCACAATTCATTTTTTAAATATGCGTATACACTTTGTTTAAACCGCTAGGTGTAGTCGGTAGGTAATTTGTTATTTTGATAATCTCACTTGACAGATCTAACGTAAATAAATAAAAAAATAAACAAGGGCGAATCCGATTTTAAAGCGAATTTATATGCTCCATCTATATGTCGATAAAAGAACCGAAAATAATTCCCAATAATATTTTGTGCCTTAACTAATTGCAAAAAGCCTATTCAGATTAGGTGCCCTGGATAAACAATTTCGGTGCTCAAATGACATTTGGGTTTTAGCATGAAATTTCAGATATATATTAAGGCGTTTAATGCTTATGTTGTTTTGGAGACGTCATTAAGGGTAATATTATTCTTAATTTAGGCGCTTTACGAATTCTGTGCAGTAGCTTTTAAATTTCGTGCTTTAACACATTGAACGCCAACAGGTTTTTTTTATAAAATGTAAAAAAGTTTTTTTTTTAAATTTTATTTAATAAAAATGAGAGTTCTGTGACCAAGTTGTAGTAATGTGTAGAAGAGGCGCGTCAACAATTCTAGTAACATTTAACATAGAACTCGTGGCTGTAACATAGAACTCGTCAGTCACCGTTATACTAAATCTAAGTGTAGCTAAGTCTCATTTGCTTACGAAATTTGTTCTTTGCACACTTTAAGACGGGGTCGTATGATTCCTGCTGAATATGGATCTCGTGTTGGTTTGAGATACAACGAACAATGGTCCACCAGACTCATGATCTGCGTATGAACACTTGTAGGGAACGGCGATTTCGTTGGTGGTTTCCACCAACCGTTTGCAGTAAAAATGATACCATCGAAGTTACTTGCATCTGTTTGAAGAATGTATAGTTTACTTTCTAAATTAAAATTAGTGCTGAACACAAAAGCATAAACTTATCAAACATTCCCTCCGTAGAATGGACATTTGCCTTAAAACTGAATTAAATCGATGAAGCTTTGAAAACGTGTTTCACATTAAAGGCAATACAATGTCTACATGCTAATTGCGAATAAAATCATCGATGCCCGGTAATGAATATTTAACTACAATAGTAATCATAGTAATCAGCTTTTTGTAATTGCTACTGGTTTCGAAATGATGGCTACCAGTGGTGCCTGTCAAGCTCTCACAGGCTTTGGCTGTACCCTATTCTAGATTTTCGTCTATTATAAAATTATGCTCACCAAACCTCACCAATTAATTAACTCTATCACGCTCAACCTCCGAGAGGGAAGGTGTTTCATATGGGTTTGATCAAATTTGACATTTTTGAAATAGATTCGGCTCTTTAATTCTACAGAAGTTGAACATTTTGGAAATAGAATTTCAATTGGAATAAATTAATCAAACAATTCATCATCCTCGTTTTCATCCCCACTACATACCGGATCTATCTAAAGTTCGACTTACTCCCGCTTTTGTTTTCAACAATATCTACCGCCCTTGAAGATAATAAAGGGTTTTAAAATAAGAGGTTACATTTTGAATAACTTGCTATTTCGGCAGCTGCCTGTTTGAAGCTGTCATTTTTGGCATTTGACAAGTAAAAACTACACCATTACTAAAAATGGTGCGTTACACGCTTCAACAACCCACTGAAATTGTTAAAATTTACTACAAAAATGGTGAACATTTTTCAGTCACAGTTCGCAAAACTAAAGCACTTTTGGGTCGTTGTGAAGCACCGTCTCGGCCGGCAATAGTGAAACTGGTGAAAAAATTTAAGCTGTTCGGACAAGTTTAGTGATGTAAAGAATCGCGACCGTGTGCGTCGCTCAAGAACAACTGAGAATATTGCTGCTGTAGCCGTAGTGTTGACGAAAACCCAGGTTTATCAATTCCTCGTCGATCTTTGGAATTAGACATTCCACAAACGACATTACATGAAGACTTAGGTCTTAAGGCTTTTAAAGTTCAGTTAATACAAGAACCCAAGCCGGTCGATCACCAAAAACGTCGTATCTTTGCTGATTGTGTCCTTCAAATGCATCAAAATGATCCGGATTTTCATCGCAAAATCGAGGCTACGTTAATAAGCAGACTTGTCGCATTTGGGGCTCAGAAAATCCAAGAATGATTGTTGAAAAGCCTCTCCATTCTCAACGTGTCACTGTTTGGTGCGGTTTTTGGGCTGGCGGTGTGATTGGACCTTAGTTATTCGAAAATGAGACTGGTGCAACTGTTACGGTGAATGGATTGCGGTACCGAGCTATGATTAATGATTTTTTATGGCCGGAATTGGAAGATATTGATGTGGACGACGTTTATTTTCAGCAGAACGGGGCTAAAGAAGAAAAGTTTCCTGACCGTGTTATTTCTCGAAGAGGTGATCACAATTGGCCCCCGAGATCTTGTGATTTAACACCTTTAGACTATTTTTTTGGGACCACGTGAAAGATAAGGTTTATGCCAATGCTCCACAATCGATTCAAGACCTTAAAGATGGAATTCGTGAAGTTATTGAGGACATACAGCCGCAAATGTGCGAATTGGTCATGGCGAATTCCATTAAAAGGATATGGTGCTTCAAGCATAGCCGTGGCGGCCATTTAGCTGATATCGTTTTCAAATGTTAATGGCATAGGTTTCTCTTTACAATGAAATAAACATTCATTGATTTTCTTAAAAAATATTCGTTTTTTTTAATATCAAAATGAAACCGCTTATTGTAAACCCTTTACTATGAGATTTGAATCGATCCTCGTACTTATACGATGTTTTCTAAACTCTTATGAATTTGAGGTCCGTTTTGAGACTTTGACAATCGGTCTATTGCTTGATGAAGTATTACTTTACTCTAGTTGGTATTTTCTTGAAAACATCGTACCTTAAATGAATCTACACCTGCGCGATTTGTCTTTCGCAAAATTTACGAGGCAGATATCCTCTGGCAAGTATACACCAGTTTATGTATACCAATCTATAAGGAGATTTATTTGTATAACATAAACTGCTGAACTTATAGTCGTGTGTCCTAATGGATAATGCTGCGTATATGACATCGGAAATAAAAAGCATCATACTCGCCCCCGAACTCAAAACCAATCAAATTTCGTGAAATGCCTACTAGTTCTATACTCGAAATGAAATAATTTTAACTGCGTTGTTGTTTTAATTCATTTTGTGTGATACCATGGTATTTTTCCGAACTAACTCCCGATGTCACGTACGCAGTCTAAAGTGTCGGACTGCGGATCCGAAGATTGCAGGTTTGAGTCCTGTCACGATCGAAAATCTAGGTTTTTATAGAAATATCAATCGTTCTTAGGAGAATCAGTATTGTTAACATCAGCAAAATGTTGTTGAAGGTCTCCTTATGGTTCGGCAATTGTAGATAATAAAGGCGATTATGCTAAAAGCAATAATTGCATAGAGAAGAGAATAATGATGAATGTCATGGTGTGATACTGGGAGCTGCTCTTCTTGTATCTGTTGTATTCGCTTGTGCAGCTCAGTTATGTCATCCGCTAGAGTTGAGTTTTCCTATTTAATTGCGTAGTTTGTACGCCTATCCATCCACTTCATCGGTAATAGCTTGCCAAAGACGTCTGTTGTCTTTCCCAGTTCGTTTTAAGTTGTTTAAAGTTGCGTCAGCAATAGATGTTTGATTCTTGGCTATCATTAAAAGGTGTTGTTGATTTAGTTGAATCTTTTGTATTTAATCTTCATAGTGCTTCGCATCCCGGTCATCTAGAACTCCAAATAGGTCACTTGCCAAATTGCCCTCGATATTTAGGATCCCACGTTTGCTTCTCCTTTCTCTGTAGTGAAGTATTACGTTCTTGTCCTCGATTTCAGTTAGAATATGCATGAGCTGAGTGTTGATTACAGAGCATATCCGATGATTGTCTTCAGCTGTTTCTATGCAAAGTTGATCCATGTTCCTTGCCAGATTTCTGTATGCTATCAAATCCCCAAATTCACTCACCTCAAATCCTCACAAACCTCACATTCTACTATTCAGAATGTGAGGTTGAAGTAAACTACAATTTTCAACTGCCGATTGGTGAATCGGAGATTTCCTAAACTTTCTAGATACAGCCCAGGTTGGTGACTAAGAGTGGTGATGTTGTACATCAGCTGTTCGGTCGAGGACACTGGACTCGGCAGTGTAGTGATCGCCTCTAAACATAGTAGAAGTAATGGTAGAGCTATGAGATTTGTGGCTTTAGGAACCTTGATACGGGAGTCATTCGCTGACTTATTTTGCGACTTCCCGGTGTCGAACGGTAGGACACTTACTTTGGTAATGGGTCTTTTGAATTTTTAACCATTCCCTCCTTTTACGGTGACTACCCTAGTCAAACCATCGCTGCGTGGATGTAGATCAATGATCCTCCTCAAAGGCCAGTTTGTTGGCGGCAAGTTGTTGTCTTTTATTAAGACAATGTCGTCTATTTTAACAATTGGTTCTTTGCTGGTCCATTTGGTTCTTTGTTGTAGTTCGGTAAGGTAGTCATTTGACCATCCATGATTGACAGGAATGTTTTCATTCAGCATGTTCGATTCTGGGGTAGTTATTAGTGAATCACCAACTAAAAAATGTGCTGGTCATCAACGCATTTGGATCAGATGAAACTGGTGTAAGTGGCCTTGAGTTGAGGAATGCTTCTATCTGTCATGTAATCGTTGCTAACTCTACATGGGTTGTGTCTCCAATTACCCGTTTAAGATGGAATTTTAGAGATTTCACTGCTGCTTCCAAAGTCCCGCAAAGTGTTGTGCAGATGGTGGTATGAAGTGCCACTGAATCCCAACGTCAACTAGAAATTTGCTGGAGGTCAAGATTTGCTTATTTAGAGCTTTTTGTTTATGTTTTTCAAGCAGTGCCCGGGCTCCAACAAAATTGGTTTCATTATTGCTGTAAATCCGTTTGCAAAGACCTCTTCGAGCCAAAAATCTCTTAAAGGCCGCAATAAAGGCTGCGATGGTCATATCGCTGACAATCTCTATATGCACTGCATTGGTAGCAAAGCATACAAATACTGCTATGTATCCTTTGTATAACTTATTCCCACGTGCTTTAGAAACTCTTAGTGACATTGGTCCGGCGTAGTCAACTCCTGTGTTAGTAAATAGACGTGATGGCATGACTCGTTCTTTGGGTAGACTTGCTATTAGTTGGTGCCTTGTTGAAGCATTGAACCAAATACACGTGATGCATTTTGCTATCTCTGTACGTATGCTGCTTCTGCCGTTCGTGATCCAATATTTGTTTCTAAGATGTGACAGAGTTAACTGAATCCCCCCATGCAATGTTTGATTAGTAGTTTTGTGAATCTATATGTTTTGGGGCAGTATCTTTGGATGTCAAGTATCATAGTTCAGGTTACAATTAGTTATTCTTCCTCCTAATCTTTCATCAATAAAAAGATTAAACGAGAGGAGCTTACTTTTTCTTGATACTGAGCGTTTTTTGTTAATCTGCATGATTTCAATCTGGAACTCCGCGTGTTGAATTATTCTAACCAGCTCGTTGTAGGATTTATTAGATTCTTCAGCAGAACCTGTTTTTTCAAACATTTATTTATAAACCGTCGACAGAGCCCAACAACGCGAACTATTTTGTTTATGTTTGAAAATCGTTCTATAATCTGTACAAACGGATTGACTGCAGTTGTTGATGTTGCAAGTGTAACCAATTGTTTAGTTTCCAAAGTAGCTTCCTCTTGAGCGGTGGTTTGTTGTAGCCAATCTGGACCCTTCCACCATAAATTGTTGTTCTTTAGTTCCTTCTGACTGGTCCCTCTTGATATGCAGTCTGCTGGATTGTCGGTTGGTCGATATTCGATTAGCAACGAAAGTTTTATGTTTATGAGGACGCCCTCGAATCCAACATAAGGTGATCATTGAGTCAGTCCAAAAGAACAAAGTTGTTTTCGGAATTTGCATTGCTTCTTTAATTTGTTACAATAGATTAGTGAGCAGCAATGCCCCACAAGGCTCAAGACGAGGTAGCGAAGGTAAGTTTTTAATCAGAGCAACCTTTGTTTTTGATGCGAGAAGCCTCACAATGCCTTCTGAATTTGTAAATTTGAAGTAAACGGCAGCATCATAGGCCTTTACGGAAGTGTCGCAGAAACCATAAAGTTATATTATATTGTTTTCCTCAAAATGGATCCACCGTGGAATACATATTTCTTCCCGGAGAGGTAAAGAATTTTTAAATTCTTGCCATTTTGTTGATATGTGTGACGGAAGTTCTTCGTCCCAAGATAGGCCTACTAGCCAGATTTCTTGCATTATCAGCTTAGCTACAACTGTTACTGGTGCCAGCCAGCCTAATGGGTCAAAAAGTTTTGCACGATCCGAAAGTAGGTTTTGTTCAGTAGGCTTGCCAAGCGCGGATTGGGTTACGATGAGACTGAATGTATCTGTTGCTGGATTTCAGTGTCGTTCAAGAGTTTTAATTGTGTCATCAAGTTTGAATTCCAATCGATTATGATTCCTTCGATGCACTAGTATGGATTCCAAAAGAACTGGACTGTTTATTGCCTATTTTCTTAACGTAAATCCACCGCAACTCAGTAAGTCAATGGTTTGGTTTTGGCTGAGTAAGGCTTCTTCCAGTGTGTTTTGCGCAGGAATCAGGTCATCCACGTATAGAAATTATTTAAAACTACGTTGGACGCTATAGGATAGTTTGGTTGTTCATCGATGGCCAGCTGTTGTAGTGACTTCACCGCTAAATAAGTTGCTGCTGGTGTTCCATATGTGACGTGGTCAGCTTAAACTCCTGAGTTTCTTGTTGCGGAGACTCTCTCCATAAAATACGTTGATAGTTCAGATCATCTTCATCAACGGTGATTTGTCTGAACATTTTTTCGATATCAGCCGTTTGGACGTATTTATGCTTCCGCCACATTAACAGAGTAGGACCCGTCAACATTACGTCGTTTAGCGATGTTCTTGTTGTGATTTGGCAGAGCCATCGAAAATTACCCTCAATTTTGTAGTTTTTCTACTTGTATCAAACGCGCCATGGCGACCTGTTTTGAGCATCCCAGTGGACTCTTGACTACGTAGCGGCCAGATTTGAGACGTTTGTGACTGGTCGCGAATGTTTTTTCACCCTCTAGTTCTTCTTTCCTGAATGCCCGTTTACGTGGCACCTCCTCTATTTTCCAAAAGCTTCTCAGCTATTTATCTATATCAACTGCTCTTGTTGTCATTGATTGTATTACTGTTGAATTGTCACAATCGACTGAGGGGCGGCCTATGAATATCCAGCCTAGCTTTAATATTGGAAGCCAATTGTGGTTTCAGCAATATTTCTTTGTGAATTTCCAGTAACGGAAAATAATTGAACATCATATAGATGACTTTTATGTCAGTAGTAATGGTTTTATGAAAATCTTTTTTTTAGTTTTATTTAAAGCCAACTCTACTTTAATTACTACTGACCAATACGCCAACTATGATGAACAATTATTTTCCGTTGCTGGAAATTCATAAACAAATATTGCTGAAACCAAAATTGGAAGTCGGTGAAGTTAGCCCGAAATTCGATCCCGAATTTTTTGGTGCATTTCTTGGCTAAAGTGTAGCCGACCCGAAAAAAGTGTAGTCGTTACAAAAATGTAGTTCTATCCCGAAACCCCGAACTTTTTGAGTATTTCTTGCATAAAAGCAATCGTTACATAAAAATGTAGGATAATCCCGAAATTAAGATAAATTGCACTAGCGGTATATATGGCTATTTACATATGTCTTGGTGCAATTTATCTCTGGTATTAGATCCACAGAATTTTAAAGTTTGCTAAAAATTCTCACTCGAGAGGTCTTTATCCACACAGATTCACATCATTTTTCCACCTGATATGAAAATGAAATTTTCTAATTTTATTTTTTTGTATGTTTTATTCCAATAGGCTTTTTAAAATTTTAAGAATGGTTTTTATAAAATTATAATTGCACGGTTAATCCACAATAAGAGGTTTTCGAGCAACAGTTTTTGACATGTGTAAATTAAAATTAAATTTGTATTAGATTCTAATTTCGAGATAATC
Organism: Nephrotoma flavescens; assembly: GCA_932526605.1. Classification (NCBI taxonomy): domain Eukaryota; kingdom Metazoa; phylum Arthropoda; class Insecta; order Diptera; family Tipulidae; genus Nephrotoma; species Nephrotoma flavescens. Next base: position 39,848,371 of record OW052220.1, read on the forward strand.
CTACATTTTTATGTAACGATTGCTTTTATGCAAGAAATACTCAAAAAGTTCGGGGTTTCGGGATAGAACTACATTTTTGTGGCGACTACACTTTTTTCGGGTTGACTACACTTTAGCCAAGAAATGCACCAAAAAAATCGGGATGGAATTTCGGGCTAACTTCACCGACTTAAAATTGGCCTCTAATATTAAAGTTAAGCGGGCTTTCCGAACGCAGCTAAAGTTAAATGAGACAAAAGTTTCCAATCACGCTTCTAAAATAATTAAATGAAACCGATTCTGTCACTAGGAGAAAAACGAAACTCAGTCAAAAATGCAATACAAATATTTTTTCCTAATCACTAGGGAAAGCCAGCATAAGCATAGTATGCCATAGATAAGCGAAACTGAAGACTTGAAAATATAATAGGGTCTGTATTATAATTCAACTCGAGTGAGCAGAGTTTGCCGTGTACATAATGTACACCGAGCGCAGGTTGTACAGAGTTTAATAATCCGGTGTGCATAGAGTATTAAATTGTTCTTTACTTTGCACACCCTTCGTATACATTTATTTCAGTGTAAAATTTGAAGAACCGAGTAGGCACGGTTAAGCCCAGGGCTGACATGTTGTAACTATCACAATTTTCGCTTCGATGCATTTTCGATAGAATAACGGTATTTTGGAAGTAAACATTTTTTTTCTTTCATGTAAATTTTTAAATTTTCATCAAAGTAGCACCGTTTTTTCGTCGAAGCGAAAATAGTGATAGTTACAACATGTCGGCCCAGTTAACAAATAAAAACGCAGTGTGCCGCGGCCGAGTAATATTATTCCGCCGTGCCACATTTCGATTCTTTCGTAGTGATTCTTTCCTCGTTTCCTTCCCGTTCATCTACAAACTAATATCAGTTTCGGAAGAGAACGAGGAAAGAACCACGGCGAAAGAATCAAAGTGTGGACCGCTGATTCAGGTTGAATAAAAAAAGTGCACTTTTTGACAGCGCACCGCCTGCTCGGATTGAATTAAAAAATGTACCCAATATTTTTTGACAGTGTAGTGGTCGGCGATTGGTTTTGCTTTTTGTCTTTTTGCGTAAATAAATAAAAAATTAAATTCAATTTGTTTTTATGTTTAGTAATTTATAAATAAATAAATTGTATGGATAAATAATATGAATAAAACAAGTGAAAACGTGTACATAGTGCATGTTTGTATATGTGTGTTGTGCGTAAATTCACAAATGAATAAATAAAAAGAGTGCTGTGTAATTTTATAACAAATGTGATGGATCCAGTGGATGAAATGTGTTTTTATAGATGAAGCTGTAGTTGAAATATTTATAACGGGATCATTGTCGTTATGGTTATAAATAGCCCTGACAGCATAACAAAAATATCGTTGAGTTAGTGTAAGTGATAGGCAATCGCGATTATACTTTTCCATAGTAAAACAAAAACTCGATTACATGGGATTTTTTGCCAGGCAAGTTTAATTCGTTTTAATTTCCTTAAATATTTAAGTTTTTCTTATGATTTATAAATTTATCCAAGTACAGTTACAAACTATGTATTTGTAATTCAAATTTAAAAAATTTTATTTCATAATTATTCATTATTTTGTTTTGATTCTTTGCTGCGTTTTGGTTTGCGCAGTGCTAGTCACGTGAACCAATTAGATCTTTGTTCACGTTTTTGGTAAATTTCCGAAATTTTAATTTTTTAAATTCGTTTACACGATTTTAAATCGGTTATCCAGAGGTCTGATAATTACGAAATGTTTGTTGACCTTCCTCCCTATATCCCCGTTACTTCATTTATTCCTCATTAGAGTATTAGTGAGATAAGTGTCGGGAGAGGCACAATTACCCATTTCAAGAATATAGCAATTGTTTCAACCATTTCGAGACTAGGACTCTTGTTTCATATAGATTTCGAAACATTAAAACAGTTTTCCCAATTTTATTCGAACATTTACCGATTTCGCGCTTTTACCGAAACATATACAATCAGAGTAGTTTCTTTTTTTTATTTTGACATTTTATCAGTGCCTATGTATGTATACGGCCATATCACAATTTATGAACTTTGTATGAATGCACAAATGCTATGGAGATTCTTTTTTGTTAAGTTCTTTTTGACTTTATTGGCAGCAAAATAAATTTTTATACTTCTGAGCGTGAGCTTTGTTTATTTATCTTTGTTTTTGGTATTTTTTTCACTTTTAAGCTAGTTTTCATACAGAATTTTACCATTTTCCGCTATGACATTATAATGACATTATTGATGGTCGTCGTAAAAAATAAAGAGTTTTCCATTTGTTAGTTTTTTCTTATATGATAAAACACGTATCATATAAGAATGTTTGAAATTCAATTTTTTTTATATTGGAAATGACCACGGCTTCAGTTATAGGCCTGCTTCCGAACATCAAACTGTTTGATGACTTTTTCCAATAAAGCAGTTCAATGACCTCAATTTCAGCTCGAATGTTGTTCGTAAGATGCTGAATTGTTTGTAGATCATTGCAGTAACGTGTATATTACTTTAAAAAAACCCAAAACAAAATCTAATGATGTCAAATCGCGCATGATCTTGATAGCCAATTGGCATTAGAATTTCTTGAAATTATATTTACATATACATCATATATCGTAGTTTCATTCATTCATTTTATTAGGAACTTCTGCGGAAGCATTAGGTTAGGTTAGGTTAAGTTAGAGTGGCTGCTATCGCATACTTAGGCCAATAATGGCCCATTGTGATACCACAGGATCCAATCTCCCCTTACTCCCGCTGAAACCAACCAGAGCTACTGGGTCTAGAGACGAATCGGTATAATCCGATTTATAAGGCTTAAAACCGTTCAGCACCCACAGGATTCGTTTCCTGTCCACGATGCCATCCACATCTGTTAAAGGTGTTCCTCGATGAGCTTCAGGCTCCATCGAGTCATCAATGCTTCCCGGAAAATGGGTCTCAATGAGAAGCTCCAATGATTCCGCACTTGAAGCTGTCCATAACCCGTCCGGCCTAATTAAGTAACTAGGACTGGTTGGGTTAGTAGATAGAATTTTCCTAAGGCGAGAAGTCTCAGAGACTTCCTCCATTCTACAACAGAAGAGTCTCCAAGACCCCCTTTGTGCCTTCCTCAACTCTTTTTTGTATTCCCTCAGGTTTTTCTTATAGGAATCCCAATCCCGATTTTCACTGGTGTTCTTAGCCTTATTAAAGGCTGTCCTACACGCTCTCCGATAGGTTCCCAACTCCGTGATCCACCATGTCGGTTTCTGCCTGCCCCTATTTTTTATCAGGGGACACGCAGCATTAAATGACAGATTGCATGCTTTTGTGACAATATCAACCATGCCATCTAATTCCTCTACTGTCGCCGGAAGTCCAGGAGCCTCCAACGGCAATAGTTCCTTCAACACCTCCCAATATTAGTTCCAGTTTGTCCTTCTGGGATTTCTAAAGGCTTTCCGGGCAACAGGTTTGATGTTGAGGTTATATGTAATATATCGGTGATCAGAGAATGAGTGCTCCTTCGCCACTCTCCACCCACTGATCATATCAAAAATTGTATCTGACGCACAGGTTACATCTAGAACCTCCGTTCGATTTCTAACAATGAATGTTGGTTCACACCCAATATTGCAAACTACAAGGTTAGTATTTAATAAGTAATCAAAAAATAACTCACCTCTTTCGTTAATGTCTGTGCTTCCCCAGATTGTGTGATGCGCGTTTGCATCACATCCAGACCTGCATCCCGGATCAGTTCCCCCAGATTATCCGGTGGAACCTCCATCTCACGATCCATATAGGCTGAGGCTAGCCATAGTTTTTCACAGCCTACCTCAGCGCTCACCGCTGTAACGTCCCCGCTACTAAATTGTGGAAGAAGAAAAATATTCAAATTATTTTTCGCTAAGATACACGATCTGATCTTTTCAGAGTTGCTTGAGTATAATAATTTATACCCTTTCATTCTGAGGCCACAGATCCTGTTATTATTAATCCAAGGTTCTTGGATTAACACCAAGTCCTCATCTGACTTAGTCAGTCTGAGCACGAGAGCTGCCGAGGCAGCCTTCGTGTGATGTAGGTTTATTTGTACAATGCTAACCATTGTAATCTACCTTACCCACCACTTCATGCACTCCCTGCATCAGGATAGTGTCATCTGGCTCGTTGGTTTGGTCGCCAACCCCCTCTCGTCGTGTGTTCGACGGGTTGCCCCCATCGGACTTCAGAGAGAGGAGGCTGCCTCCCATCACCAACTTCTCTTCATCCGAAATATCGGAACGGCTACCCTGGTTGTCCTCAACCCGCTTGACCGTTTCCTGCCGTCGTCTTTCTTATAAACTTTAAGAGTGAACGACCCGAAACCGAAGTTGATCACTCCCTTAGATCTAGCAAGGGAAGCCAAGGATTCCTTATTGATCAGCATGATTGCCAATCTAAAGCTCCCCCTGGCCTCCTCCTGCTTCACAATCCTCCGTTGGAAGATCGGGATTACTGACCCGGATAATCTCAATGATCTCCTCTGGCTTATCCGGCTCAGTTGGTAACCAGACGCGTGCCCCCGGCCTACTCGGGATTTCCCCTCTGCTGACTGCTTCAAGCCTCGCGCCCGGCCACACCTCGCCTACCTCGGCCACTGCCCTTTTATAGAGATCGACCGATCTCTGGTCCGAGTACGCAGTTAGCTTAACGCGCCCTTGGTGCCATCCTGCATCTCTGCAGGACGGGGGGATCCCGGATTTTCTCTCAGGATCCTCAAGAAAATGGAGTTTAGTGCATTATACACTACCCTCCACTTTTCCGATGTAATGCTCCCATCTTCCTGACCTTTGTCAATGACGGCTAGCACCAGCACGTGCTCCTTCAGGATTTCACTGAATAATTTCAGTTTCTGCTCCTTAGGAGCACCCGACGTCATGTCTGCTTGCACTTTGGCCCGCTTACTACCTTCTGCTTCAAGCTCATCCTGGGACCTCTGTCTTTTAGACACAAGGACCCTCTCCGAGCTATTGCAGCCGACAGTTTTCTTAGCCCATGCTACAGATTCCTTCTGCGCAACTGTAAGCTGCCCCTCAGGGGTCGCAGCCAGTTTCTTCAGAATTCTAAACGCCGACCATCTCTCTCTGTACCGTCGCTTTGCTGGGGGGGGGATCTCTTTCGGTCCCCCGCTCTTCTGTTTGGCGGCTCCGCTTTCACCTGGTTTCGATGCCATGGTGTTGCTTACCCCTGCCTCAGATGAGGGAGCCCCACCTTTCTGGTTAGAGTTACTCCCCTCTATAGTACTTTCCGGTTTTTGGTGGGTACCGGTCCCCTTGTTTTTATTATTTTTTTTTTAAATTTTCATTTATTCCCACGAGTATCGGAGAAATACGTCCACCTGCGCAGAGATCCGTATACGCAGGTAAGGCTAAATACAACTGGAGGTCGCCAGGTATCCAGAGGGCTCCGTTCACGACTGGGCTTTGTTAAACGGACCCCCAGTCTAGTCGATCATAAGCACGGGTCGCGTAACACCTTAATCCAGCCCATTGGCTCACCGAGTAACCCACCCCCCACGCCCCCGCACCGTCCAACATCCACCCACTCATTCACCCATCTATATGGATATCCCAAACAAATGGGACCCATTTCATTCAGGGAATTACCGTTTATAGGGTTCCCTACTCACCTACTCACTACCTGGAGGCTCGAGAGCGCAGGGAGACGTGACGCTCAGTTCACCGTGGTTGTGGTCGATGGTTTTATGGCGCCATCAGTTCACCTTTCCCTACTGGGTATCATAGGCACTCAGAATTTAGTGAACAGAGGTTAACCACTCCCCCGTTCTCTGAGACTCTCCTTCCAGCAGAGCTGCGGTTGGGGACGGCTTATTTAATTCACCGCTAACCTACCTATCGATAGACCATTCACAATCCACCACCTGTGACCCCCCCGATAGCTGCAGCTCGCCACGGGCGATTTTTTTAATTATGCGGAAGCATTTCTTTAATTTGATTTAATTTCAGTAATTCGGAAAAGTAGAATTTCAGTAAAATTTTATTAAACCTATCAAACCTTTATCCATCCTCTAAAATTTTAGAATAGTTCTGTCGTGTGCCAACGATCGCTAGGTGTCTTTAACCCGGATCGGTCCGTCTTAAAAAATACCTTTCCTATATCCTACTCTCTTGTTATATGTAAACAGGCTATATGAATATCCTCGACGTTTTCTAGGACACTTGTCCAGTACTTGGTCCTACAGTTCGATCAATCAATCAACATTTTGTCGTTTGGTCAATCTGAAATTATATTTACATTTTATTATTTATTTTTATAACTTTAGTTTAGTTATATACATAATGTTTTACTTCCGTATTTTGTTGAATAATTTTAAACCCCACAAAAAAAATTGATTGTCATAAATCAATAAACAGCCTTCAATAAAACGTATCATAACAGTTTGCCTAGGCGGGAAAACGGCGCCATCTCAAATATTAGTGTTACACACCACTATTTCGTAAACACATTTCGTCTGCATATCCATTCATAAATGATTCATACGAGTTTTATCTTAAAAAGTATTCCCACTTTCCACTGTACTCAATAATTACATGATTGGTACACGATCACTCATCATCCCATCAAAACAAAATAAAACCAAATACCATAATGTTCACTATATTTTGAAAATAACTATTACTCCAATGTTCAATAAAACTATAAATCAAACGAACATTATTAATTTAAAATCACATCAGATTTAGTGCGTTGGCTTCATATGTACATACATATTTGTTATACCCGCTGAAGTTATGATGACGACGCCGCGAGATATTTACTTTTATCGAAAAATTTTCTAAATAACTACGACACACAAATAGATTTGAATAAATATTAAATTGCAATTTTAAAATGTTTATCGCGTATACATACATGTATGTATACGACGGAACGAGAGGGACGCACCCACCACACCAACATCAAAACCCGCACATTAAACTATTGGAACTTTGAAATGAATTTGATATTTTGTTGCTGTTGTTGTTCGTAACATTTTTGGCAAAATTATATCAATAATTACCATTAGTGTCACAAAAATTAGAGAGCTATTTAGATTTTAGATAATTATGTCCAGTCAAATAAAACCCAACAATTTATTTCTAAATAGCAAATAAAAAAAAAACTTTGTCATTTTTATTTCCAATTAACACTGATCATCATCATCATTGTCGAGATGATGAAGGCACACAACAAACATCACATCACACAATACAGCGTGCGGTTTTCTATTGTCTATTCCGAATACAATCGGAACCAAATTTGTTTTTGTTGTGCGTATGGTATGTATATATGTTGTGTGATATATGCGATGCGGGTTCTAATGGATTGATTTACGTAAGTTGCAATTAGTAACACAAACTCATTGTGTTGAGATGAAATTGATAAATCAGATTTAGTCAAGAAATTCCAGCTGTGCGTTCCAAAATATTTTATTCAAACTATGAAATTTTGGCCCGCACAATTTTCATGTAACACTGCGTAACGCGTGATTCGAATATTTAAAATTTGATATGTAAAGATAGCAACAATATCGGTCTGCCCCTAATTACACATATTCGTTATCGTAACCGTAAATATTTGTAAATTGCAAATCCGCTGGAATTTATTCCAATCATCATCATGAGTTAAGTTGTCAATCAATCATCAAATCGCTGAGTAAGTGCGATGTACGCGCATACGATTTGTGTTTAATGTAACACAACCACAAAGCAAACTCATTGTGTATTATTAGTTTATCTTAATATTTAAATGAAATAAGATTTAAACGATTTAGTTCAATTGATGTACGAGTATGTCACACTTATGATAATTAGACATATGAAGTTTAAATTTAGGGTTGTTACAATTTTCTGACAAACAAATCAATTATATATAAATATTTGTTGTTTTTTCTGGTGATCTACTATTTTTAGAAATTTTAATCATCAACACTTGACGCGTGTCAAGGGTGTTCACCACTAGACAAATATGTGTACTATAGTGATCTAGAAACTTATAATTGCTGAGATTTTTCTGGATCGGGAAATGAACATGCGACTTATCGTTAGAATGCCGTTTAAACGAGTACACAACCCAACCTACCCTAAATGACCCTATCTACCAGAATTTAACGGATCTAGAGATATACTTTGCTATAGTGGACCTTCTCTCATCATGAGAGTTACTGCGCGTGTGTAACGAAATCCCGGTTTTCAAAATCCCGGTGTGTCAAAATCCTGTTTTTTGTAAATCCAGGTTTTCAAAATCCAGGTTTTTAAAATCCTGGTTTTCAAAATCCCGGTTTTCAAAATCCTGGTTTTGTATAAAAAAAAAACTTTATTTTTAGGTGATCCCGGTTTGAATTTTTAAAATTTGATATGTGCAAAAATGGGATTCTTAAATGATTTTTTTTGACAAATTTCCAAAATGAGTTTTCGATAAAGTTCTAGAAAATGGCTAATAGGCATGAAATTCGGCCATTTCTAAACCGATTTTTTTTTGAAATTCTACATGTGCAATGGAAATGGGATTCTAAAATGATTTTTCAATAAAGTTCTGAAATATGGCTATCGCTATGGAACGCTATGAAAAAATGCCCTTTTAACCGATTTAGTTGAAATTCGACATGGCGGTCCTAAATCGGATTCAAAAAATGCGTTTTTGATAAAGTTCTGGAATAATTCGCATGGGGATGAAACCTGGTCATGTCTTAACCGATGGTAGTGCGCATATTAAACGAAATATTTTAAAGTGTCAATAATGTAGATTATACCGATAAAGAAGATTGAGTTCAATATTCAAACCGAAAAATGCAAGCTATATAAATTTAAAAGTTACAAATAAATCATCAATTTTCTAACTTAAAATGTCAATAACAGACATCTTTAAAATAGCAATGAGACACAGTCACGTTTAGCCGATGAATGGTTTGTATATCAAGATTTTGACAGATGAACGACGATCTGACTGTACCAATTTGATGAACCATAACCCTAAGTAGAGATTGATTATATGTTTGGAGTGGGTTTTATTAGGTTATATTGGTGTTCCATTTTCCGGTGTTGCGACGGTAAAATTGTCCATCATTCGAGATTTTGCCAGATGGACACCAATCTGACTGCCAATTCGGTAGCCCAATATCATAGGTAGATTTTGATTATAGATTAGAAGTGGGCCTGATGGGGTTATAGAAGTCAAAATTTGATGTTCCCCATTTTTCATCGATAAAATCGTTCGTCATTCGAGATTTTGGCATTAATAGACACCAATCTGACTAGGCCGAATCGATAGGCACCAATCCGACTATGCCGAATCAATAGCCCATGACCATCCGTAGATTCTGAGTATAGGTTGGGGTGGGTCTGATGGGGTTATATGGATGAAATGGCATATCTGCCTCATACAGCCGAAAGCAGTCGATAAAGAAGATTTAACATTTTCAAGCATTAAATGGTTTGATATTGTCGTTAAAATTGTTTGCAACTCGATAAACATAGGTAGCTTTCCCCATTTTACATCGATAAAATCGTTCGTCATTCGAGATTTTGGCCGATTCGATAGCCCATGACCATATGTAGATTCTGAGTAGAGTATAGGTTGTTACCGGCTGGCTACTGCCAACCTGCAGATTTCACTTAAACACATGCAGAGGCCTCCACGGTGATCTTTTGCCGGCTAAGTTCTCAGCGAGAATTGCTAGGGTCGTGGGGTTTGAGGCTTACATGGTTCCTGGCCTACACCGTGATTAACAGAAAGTTGGGGAAACGCAAATAATAAATAAAACCCGGATTCCGCCGAAATTCGTCGGCCGGAACCTGAGGAACGAACAGCAGATAGTCAAATAATAAATAAAATAAATAAAAAAATAAAAAAAATGATAACGGAAGAGGTGCCTTGGTGCGCGCATCCATCCGAATTCAAACGGGCCAGGCCCTGGTTACGGAATTGGATGCGGGCACCAAGGGACCTCAAACACTAAACCGACACAGAGGGAGTCTCCGCTCCCATCACACCTCACCGGAAAAATTTAATAATTCATTTTATTTTTTTAAAAAAAAAAAAAACACCGAGAAAAAACTTCCCCCTCCACCCGTACCACGCTAAGGAGAGAATGAGAGAGAGAGGAAACAATGCGCATCGAGCGTGCACCCGCTGTGCGGCGCTCGATTACAAAATATAAATTTAAATTTAAAAATAAAAAAAATGTAAAAATATATAAAATAAAAGAAATAAAAGAACAAGAAAAATCGTACCTTAATATATATAACAAATAAAAAAATGTTGCGGCCTTGAGCGGCCGTCATGCCACAGGTGCCCCCACCCGGACCGTTGCGGCTTTGGTGCCGTTAACCCCGCTGGCGTTGCTGCGACCTTGGGCGGTCGTCCGTTGCGGGGCCTTTCCCCGATACCAATACAAAATACGAGGTGCCGGTTGGCCACCCGTACCGTTGCGACCTTGTGCGGTCGGGCGTTGCGGGGCCTCTCCCCGATAAACAATACAAATAAGGAACAATAGCCGGTTGGCTACCGTTAGTTGCGGCAGACCACCGAAATAGACCGTTGCGGCGCCTCGGATACGTGGCGTATGTTAATAAATCTTCAGCACCCGTTAATTAATCAAATAAATCTTCAGCACCCGTTAATCAATCAAATAAATTTTCAGCACCCGTTAATCAATCAAATAAATTTGCAGCACCCGTTAATCAATCAAATAAATTTTCAGCACCCGTTAATCAATCAAATAACTTTTCAGCACCCGTTAATCATGTATATAAGTCTTCAGCCACTCCCAGGTTATGGTACGCGGCACCACCAATAATCTCCAAATCAAAAATGATTTAATTTTTCTATATTTACTGTACCACTATCAACGAATCGCACAAATTTCAACGCGGTCATAAAAAAAACTCTTTCCCTCGAGTTTCACATAACAATTTTTATTATTTATCTTTATCGTCCGCTTAACAAAAGCCTATCCCATAAGACAGCAATTTATACATGTATACAAAAATCACCTTTTATTTTATTTTTATTTTACTCGCATAACAAAATTAAATTTTAAATAATTATTAATTTTTCCTTTTTTTTATTTTTATTTCACTTTGGCAACCATTTTAGATATCACCAAAAACTATGAATTTTTCCAAAACTACAAGCTCTAATAATCAATTCCCATACTCGACTCTTATAAATCAAAAACTCGAATGATATATCACAAAAAAAAAAATTCGAGCGCCGCACAAACGACGCGCAAAACATTCCAGAAGAATTGTCTTTCTTCTCTGTTTCTCATTTATATCAATTCGCATTGATATAAACGAGAGGCATATAAGAAAAACATTCTTATGGAATGTTTTGCTTTACGCACACACTCGATTCGCATTGTTCTCTCTCTCTCCCATTTTGTTTTACTACCAACCAAACGAACAAAAACATACGAGAATCCCTCCACACGAAACGCGTTCATACACCAACAACACAGAGGCAAGAAACCAAGAGTAAAAACATAGGCAAGAAACCAAGAGTAAAAACATAGGCAAGAAACCAAGAGTAAAAACATAAAATTTAACAGAATATGGGGATGTCACGCGTAAACGAATATTATGTCTTGTTACAGACAACACAGTCGTAACAAACGTGGGAACGTCCCACACCCTGAGATGTCTCATAAGCCGGGCCTAAAACAAACATAGAGAGAAAAGATTATGCACGGATGTCTTTGACATGGTAAATACCCAATGATTTGCCATTCAAATCTTCGACGGAATAAGCAACCTGACCTACTTTACACGAAATAACCGCGGGTTTGAATTTTCCGGCTAATTTCGCGGAAAATTTGTTCGTCGCGTCGCTCAACGCAAAAGATCGTATGAAAACGGGTTGTCCGACGCGAAAAGTGCGCTTAGTACTACGTAAATTGTAATGCTGAGCTCCCTTTTCGTGTGCCACGCGTAAATAATGGATTATACGATCCTTCAGAAGGTTTACTCGATCTGGCTTAGCCCATACTTGGACTTCGCTGGGATCATGTTCATCGAGTAACCGTCGCAATGAGTGATCCAAACCATGCATCGACATATGTTGACCGAACACGACATAATGAGGGGAGTAATGTATCGAATCGTGTACGGCATTACGTAAAGCAGCCGCAATTTCTTGTAAATTTTTGTCCCACAAATTATGGTCGTGATCGCTCAAATATGATCGAATGCTGGCAATTAGGGTTCGATTAACACGCTCGGATGCGTTACTTTGGGGCGAATACAAAGGCGTTCGGATGTGCGTTACGCCGTACTTAGCTAACAAGTCTTTAAATAGATTCGAGGTGAACTGCTTCCCATTGTCGGACGTGATTATTTCGGGAACCGAGAACAACAGAAATATTTCGTTTTCTAAGAATCGACACAGCAAAAGAGCAGACGCTTCCCGTAGAGGTTTTACAACGACAAATTTCGAGTAATGATCCAAGATGATAACGATGCAGGTATTACCGAGTTTCGAACGTGGATACGGACCCAAAAAATCAACATACAATTTTTGGAACGGGCGAGTTGACGTAACCTGGGCTCCCATGGCTGGTTGTGTAGAGAAATTAACAGCTTTGTTCATTTTACATTTAGTGCAGCTAGCAACGTATTGTTTAACTTGTTTTGCCATTTGAGGCCAGTAAAATTGACGCTGAAGGCGCTCGAGAGTTTTGCTGCCGCCTAAATGTGCTGAAGTGGGAGGTACGTGAGCCTGTTCGATTAGTGATTGGGTCAAGCTATTCGGAATAACTAATTTCCAGTTCGAAAGGTCGGTATCCATGTATTTAAAACCAAACGAAGGGGATATTAACAGTTTATCACCTTGAATCTTGTAGTTGTGCGAACAATCTTTTAAGCTACGAATTTTCGCGATCTGATCGACGTAATCTGGATCTTGGAACGCAACCGAATTTTGATCAACGTGTAATACAGGGACTGACGAAGGAACTAACGCATCCACGGAAGGGTCGATATTTTTACTCGACAAGACTGGATCTCCAAATTGAACACCAGGATCAGGCGTGCTCTTACTTTCGGAATCATCCTCACAAAGAGCGGATTCATCCGGAAAAGCTCGAGACAACGCATCAGGTACAATGTTAACTGACCCTTTTCGGTATCCAATCTGGAAATCCAGCGCTTGGAGTTTAAGACTCCATCTCGCCAAACGTCCGGAGAGGTCTTTTTGACTCATTAACCAGCGTAAACTGGAATGGTCGGTATAAATGACGAACGGATAGCCTTCCACGTAAGGACGGAATTTTCGCACGCTGAGGACGGCAGCGTAGCATTCCAGCTCGGTCACCGAGTAGTTTCGCTGCGCCGCATTGAGCTTATGGGAATAAAACTCAATGGGCCGCTCCACCCCCTCGGTGTCCACCTGAAATAAGACACTACCGACCCCAACGGCACTGGCATCACACTGAATAAAAAAGGGTTTTGTATAATCAGGATGCGTCAAAACTGGGGCAGTTGACAAGGCGGTTTTGAGAGCGTTAAAGGAAGAATCAGCAGCTGCAGACCAACATACTGTAGTGTTTTTACCAGTAAGATCGGTGAGAGAAGAAGCTAAGGAGGCGAAATTCGGAATGAAGCGACGGTACCATCCGCACATTCCCAGAAAACGTCTAATCTGTTTCGTCGTTTTCGGAATAGGGTACTCCAGAATAGCTTTACATTTATCTGGGTTTGTACGGAGGCAACCATCACCCACAATATAACCTAAATAGTCGACTTCTTTCAACACAAACTTACTTTTCGTCAAATTGATTGTTAAACCAGCATCCGACAGATATCCAGCAACCTGTTGAAGCAAATCGAAATGTTCGGCCAGAGTGGAGGATGTGACCAGAAGGTCATCGAGGTACACAAAGACCTTATCGTGTAGCTGGTACGGGATCACGCGGTGCATTAAGCGACAAAGCGTCTGTGGGGCGTTGCATAAGCCAAACGGCATCACCTTGAACTGATACAAGGGCCGTCCAGGAACCGTAAACGCTGTTTTATCGCGGGATGCTGGGTCGAGTGGGATCTGCCAAAAGGCATCCTTCAAATCAATCGCCGAAATGAATCGGGTGTGTCCCAAACGACCCAACAATCCGTTGATTATGGGCAGCGGATACGCATCCTTGACGGTTGCCTTGTTCAGTTCTCTAGCATCCAAGCACAGACGAACTTTGCCATTGGCCTTACGCACCAACGTGACCGGTGAACACCAGGAACTTTGTGACTCCTCGATGACCCCCAAAGACAACATCCTATCCAACTCGGCATACATGAGTTTCTGGATAGCTGGGGATACGGAATAAAAACGTTGTTTGACTGGCTTTGCGGAACCGACATCGATCATATGAGTGATGAGGGATGTGCGGCCCAAACCTAAAATATCGCTGCTCGGGAAACATTCGCGGATAAGATCCAATTTACGGCGATCACTAGATGTTAAAATATGAAATTTGGGTGTGTTGGTAGTTTCACCTAATTCGTCCGAGTTATTTAACGCGGAGATTTTTGGAGAAATTCCAAAACGATTCCAAAAATCAATACCCAAATAGAGAGGTTGTTCTAAGGAAGGAACAACATGAAAATTCATAGTCTGAGTAATTCCATTAAACTCGACGTTAGCTCGTATGTAACCAAATACTCGTTGGACTTGACCACTCGCGGTAGTTATCGTGGATGGAAAATTATGAAACTCTACGAATGGGTTCGACAAGATTTTCTCCGCTCCATTCCCGAGAACACTGACACTCGCCCCGCTGTCGAGAAGACCCTTAAAAGGGATCTTATTTATAAAGACCTGGGCGTAAGGCCGAGTGTCACTACCCTCGGAGAATAAAACGGAGGAAATCACGTCGTTTCTCATTGTAGCGCGGTGGTTCCAATATTTCTTGGAACGTTTTAAACGATCTAACTTGGCTAACGACGGAGAATTATAGAAAAACTTTAGAGCGACAGGAAGGGAAGGGGAATTAGGTGGGGAAGAAGGATCGGGAAGGGAATCATGATTGGCAGACGAGTTTACCTTCTGGTCGGGTTCGATTGGGAGCGGAGTTCCGCGTCCGTATTGCTCGCTGCGTCCTCCTGGATTGGTTTGAGTGGATTTGTCCGTGGTAACATCAGTCTGGGTTGCGATTGTAGTTGTGGTGATTCTCGTGGCCCAGTCCTCCAAGAACCACTGTTCTGGTTTTCCGACATTCGTGATTGCGTGTTTCGTTCTTCAGCACAACGTCGACAACGCGCAGATATTGTCCCTCGCAGCCCACAGCGATAACAGAATAATCCGACTGGAGCCAATTGACAATCCATAAATGTGTGTCCCATATCTGAACAATTGAAGCACACGATATTTTTACCATAACTCGAATGCTGTTTGTAAACTACCCCAGAACTGTCGGCTGGGACTTGTCCGCCCGGACGTCTCGCCGCTGACGACGGATACCTGCTCCCCGTTTGAATTGCGGATACTGAATTATCGGGTAGAACATCAGTCAAGGGATAATTCTCATAAGAGTCATATGCTCCAATATCATCATACGGACCGCCTGATAACTCATTGATCACGCGTCGTGGATGGATTGCAGGATCCGCCGGAGCTTTGAGCCGCCGGAAAGACTCCTCCCAGGCCGAACAGCTTTTGATCAGCTCGTTGATGCTGCTAAATTGACGATCGGTTAGGTGGTATTGTAGCGTCGGCTTCATATTGTTCATGAGAATTTGAATGAGCTCTTCATCGGAGTACGGTGTGCGGCATTGTAGAGTCAACGTCCAAACATGATTGTAAAAATCCAAAAAACTTTCGTTGGGCTGTTGTTTCCGGGCTTCAACCATCCTTCGAATTTCGTAATTTGTGCGACGATCTTGAAAGCGCTCGATAATTCCGCTTCGTAGTTCTGACCAGGTCGCGTGCGGGTTGTGTTTACGAAATGTCCAGTACCACTGCAACGCTATGTCTTTCAAGATGGTGTGTAACTCCAATAGCAAGATCTGGTCGGACAATCCCCTAGACGACGCGATGGTGTCAACTTGAAATAAAAACATGTCTATGTTGATGCCCGAGGGAGATCCGGTGTAACTTAGCCCACTTCCCGACAATAAACGTCGATCGATAAATTTCGGTGGGGATGGTGAACTGGTGGAAGCGGAAGGAATCCGTTCTTGTGCAATCGGAGTTGGCGTAGCTTGGTTTGACTGGTTATTTCCGTCCAGCTGCGTTTGGAAGGCGGTTTGTCGCTGGTTCAAATTCACTAATTGCTGCGATACGGTTTCGAATTTTTGAATCATGGATTCCAACAGGACTGTCTGCGCATTTGATTGTGAAGCCGCGAGACTTCTCGCCTGCACCTGATCCAGCAATTCCTCTAACGTGTATCGGCGCTCCGTGTGGTATGGGTTTTCCGATTCGTCTGCCTCATCACCAAGGTTTTGCACTTGAATCCCATCACTTCCACTGCCCTGGGGGTTATCTGAACGAAGCATATCCATTTCAAGGTGAATGCCCTTAGCGCTTTCGATGGACTCATTCAGCTTATCGTGATCTTGTAGATAGATTTGGAGACTCGTCTGTAAATCCTCACATGCTTTAAGAACCTGCCGTGCGAAATCCTGGTATTTTGGAGAGGTTAGAGCTCGACTTAATCGACCGGACAAATGCAGCAAACGAGAGTGGTATCGCCGCGCCGTTACAACTGGATCCTCGGTTTGTTTGTCCAATTGCGTGATCGACTCCTTTAAAATTTTCAGTTTGCGTTGACACGCGTTAATTTCAATATCTGGCCTCTTTGCCGCACTCGTATGCATTCTGGATGGTATTGGCTTTGCCTCGGCCTGCTCACTTCGGATCGCTTCCTCGAGTTGATGCTGGGCATCTGGCGTGTCGAAACGAATATCACGAAGGAGACACTCTACTTCCAACTCCTCTGGTTCCAAAAGGGTGACGTCCATTTTGATTTGAGTAGGGATAAGGGAATAAGTTCGCTCGCTTTAAGAATTGACGTGGTCTTTATTAATTTATTAAGGATACAAAATTATTTTATTTCAAAATGACTTTACTCGAAACTGAAGGTTTCAGAGTAAAGTTAATTTATAACTATATTTCCACACCCACTATAACTAGATAATAAAAACGTAAAAAAAAAATTTAATTAATGATAAGAGGAATGGTTACCTTATAGTGTTTTGTGGGGCCCGGATTCCCACGATTGCTTAACCCGGCTACGACGAGATACCCTCCAAAGTGGCGCTTTTCGATGAGAACCTAATTTGGAGGGGCTCGTTGAAATTTTAAATACAAAAATAATTTAAAGTGTGACCTAAATCACGATAAATAGCCAGAAAGTTACCACATGCGTTGGGTGATATCTAGTTCGAATATGAATTCGGTTATCCTCCACTCGATCCCACGGAAAAATACGTTGGATACGAGGTTCTACGTCCGAGTTATCCCACACTGTACGTCTTTGAGGTCTTTCTGGCGTATCCCACGGATTTCGGTTCATACCAAAATAATAATAACTAAAATTTAATAATAATAATACCGTAGATATTGAAGCTACCAACACACCCAAATAAGAAGGCAAAGTGGCAACAGAAAATACAACTAAGATAATAATAAACGAAGAAAGGAATGGATACCTTGTAGTAGTTTGTGGGGCCCGTACTCCCACGATTGTTTAACCACGGATTGGACGAGATACCCCCCAAAGTGGCGCTTTTCAATGAGAACCTAATTTGGAGGGGCTCGTTGAAATTTGAAACGATACGAAAAAATAGAAAATATAAAAAGTCCAAAACTACCAACACACCCAGTGGTATGCAGGCAGAATAAAATAAATTCAACAAAAGAAAACGATAGGGAAAAAAATGAAGTACTAATTAAGCCGTGGGCTCAATACAACCCAAAGATCGGCAAAATCAAAAATCAATAAAAATATCGAAATACCAAAAAAAATCAATTCAGATAAAATCAAAACATCATAAGTATCAAAATCAAATCAAATGGAATCGAATAAAATCGAAGATATCAAAAATATCAATCAAAAAAAAATCAATAAAATAAATATACCAAAAATAAATTTGTATACAATCAACAAAACGGCTGGCATGATGAGAGCGGAAGTCCCACTCCGTGTCGGCTAAATAATAAAAAAAATAAAAATAATAATAATAATAATAATAATAAAGTTATGTTTCGTTCCTCAAATTTCGGCCAAGAAATTTCGGGGAAGGGAAGAAATGAAGCTATGCTAAACTCCAGACAAATGACATCCGAGCTCCACCACAATCGAACACCACATAGTGGAAATGGGAAAGAGCTCGGAAATCGGATGTCTGAAGAATAGGGGTATGACACCCCCATCTACGCGCAATCAAACAGCCCGTGCTGGTTGCGATCGCAGATGGGGAATGTCCACCGGGAGACTGGCTTTGGTGTGCGCGTCCAGGCGAAGTCAAACAGAGTAAAACACTGGTTTCGGCGCTGGACACGCACGCCAAAGGGAGTGAAGCTACAAATCATAAAAAAAATCAAAAAAATTAAAATTCGCGAAAGTTTGGGCGCCACTGTTACCGGCTGGCTACTGCCAACCTGCAGATTTCACTTAAACACATGCAGAGGCCTCCACGGTGATCTTTTGCCGGCTAAGTTCTCAGCGAGAATTGCTAGGGTCGTGGGGTTTGAGGCTTACATGGTTCCTGGCCTACACCGTGATTAACAGAAAGTTGGGGAAACGCAAATAATAAATAAAACCCGGATTCCGCCGAAATTCGTCGGCCGGAACCTGAGGAACGAACAGCAGATAGTCAAATAATAAATAAAATAAATAAAAAAATAAAAAAAATGATAACGGAAGAGGTGCCTTGGTGCGCGCATCCATCCGAATTCAAACGGGCCAGGCCCTGGTTACGGAATTGGATGCGGGCACCAAGGGACCTCAAACACTAAACCGACACAGAGGGAGTCTCCGCTCCCATCACACCTCACCGGAAAAATTTAATAATTCATTTTATTTTTTTAAAAAAAAAAAAAACACCGAGAAAAAACTTCCCCCTCCACCCGTACCACGCTAAGGAGAGAATGAGAGAGAGAGGAAACAATGCGCATCGAGCGTGCACCCGCTGTGCGGCGCTCGATTACAAAATATAAATTTAAATTTAAAAATAAAAAAAATGTAAAAATATATAAAATAAAAGAAATAAAAGAACAAGAAAAATCGTACCTTAATATATATAACAAATAAAAAAATGTTGCGGCCTTGAGCGGCCGTCATGCCACAGGTGCCCCCACCCGGACCGTTGCGGCTTTGGTGCCGTTAACCCCGCTGGCGTTGCTGCGACCTTGGGCGGTCGTCCGTTGCGGGGCCTTTCCCCGATACCAATACAAAATACGAGGTGCCGGTTGGCCACCCGTACCGTTGCGACCTTGTGCGGTCGGGCGTTGCGGGGCCTCTCCCCGATAAACAATACAAATAAGGAACAATAGCCGGTTGGCTACCGTTAGTTGCGGCAGACCACCGAAATAGACCGTTGCGGCGCCTCGGATACGTGGCGTATGTTAATAAATCTTCAGCACCCGTTAATTAATCAAATAAATCTTCAGCACCCGTTAATCAATCAAATAAATTTTCAGCACCCGTTAATCAATCAAATAAATTTGCAGCACCCGTTAATCAATCAAATAAATTTTCAGCACCCGTTAATCAATCAAATAACTTTTCAGCACCCGTTAATCATGTATATAAGTCTTCAGCCACTCCCAGGTTATGGTACGCGGCACCACCAATAATCTCCAAATCAAAAATGATTTAATTTTTCTATATTTACTGTACCACTATCAACGAATCGCACAAATTTCAACGCGGTCATAAAAAAAACTCTTTCCCTCGAGTTTCACATAACAATTTTTATTATTTATCTTTATCGTCCGCTTAACAAAAGCCTATCCCATAAGACAGCAATTTATACATGTATACAAAAATCACCTTTTATTTTATTTTTATTTTACTCGCATAACAAAATTAAATTTTAAATAATTATTAATTTTTCCTTTTTTTTATTTTTATTTCACTTTGGCAACCATTTTAGATATCACCAAAAACTATGAATTTTTCCAAAACTACAAGCTCTAATAATCAATTCCCATACTCGACTCTTATAAATCAAAAACTCGAATGATATATCACAAAAAAAAAAATTCGAGCGCCGCACAAACGACGCGCAAAACATTCCAGAAGAATTGTCTTTCTTCTCTGTTTCTCATTTATATCAATTCGCATTGATATAAACGAGAGGCATATAAGAAAAACATTCTTATGGAATGTTTTGCTTTACGCACACACTCGATTCGCATTGTTCTCTCTCTCTCCCATTTTGTTTTACTACCAACCAAACGAACAAAAACATACGAGAATCCCTCCACACGAAACGCGTTCATACACCAACAACACAGAGGCAAGAAACCAAGAGTAAAAACATAGGCAAGAAACCAAGAGTAAAAACATAGGCAAGAAACCAAGAGTAAAAACATAAAATTTAACAGAATATGGGGATGTCACGCGTAAACGAATATTATGTCTTGTTACAGACAACACAGTCGTAACAAGGTTTAGCGTGAGTCTGATGGGGTTATAGCGGTGAAATTTTTATTTTTCCATAATCAGATATGGCGTCTACGACGAACGATTTTATCGTTGAAAAATTGGGAAAATTAAAATTTCACCCCTATAACCCCATCAGACCCTCCCCTGACCTGTAGTCAGAATCGAAGTATGGTCATGGGCTATCGAACCGGCATGGTCAAAATGGTGTCTATGTGCCAACATCTCAAATGACGAAAGATTCTTGACAACGCTTAATAAGTTTCAATCTTCTTTATCGACTACTTTCGGCTGTATGCAGTAGATGTGCCATTTCGTCCCTATAACTCCATTGGACCCATCCCTAACCCATACTCAGAATCTACTTATGGTCATGGGCTATCGAATTGGCATAGTAATATTGGTGCCTATATGCCAAAACCAGGAATGACGAACAATTTTGTCGACGACAAGTGGGGAAAATCAAAATTTGACTCCTATAACCCCATCAAACTCACACCTAACCTATAATCAAAATCTACCTATGGTCATGGGCTATTGAATCGGCATAGTCAGATTGGTGGCCATTTGGTGAAATCTCGATTGATAAACGATTTTATTGTCATGATCACGGCCCATCGAATCGGCATAGTGAGATCTGTGTATGTCTGGCATAGACTTGAATTCCAAACCACTTTAACCATAAGTACAAACTATTTAAAGCTTGATAATTTTTAAACTTCTTTATTGGCAATTTTCGGATGTATGAAACAGATATTACCTCTTACAAACCTCTTCAAATGAGACCTTTTCCAAACATAATACATTTAACGTTAAGTTTTAATAAATTAAGCTTAGTACTCAGTTCAAAGTGAAATGAAATTTTAACGCGGTCTCCAAAAATCTATTTATTTTCGCGTGAAATAGAAATGAAATTTTGTTTGGAGAATTTTTAATTTTAACGGATAAATTTGTAAACATGCATAAATTAATTTCTTTATTTTACGTAAATAATTTAAATTAAATTGACTTTAATTAAAATTTATGAATTTGTGGTCTTAAAAAATTTGTTTTTTGCCAAAAACAAACAAATGTCAAAATTTCGCGTGAAAATAATGTGCCGAGACATTATTTTCACATGAAAATAATTTGGAGAGTTTATGCGCGCCATCTTTGATGTATTGAACACACTTGGTTTTTTCGTTGGAGAACTGAGTACTACAAAACGAAAACAGAAATGAAATTTTTCATTTCTAATTTCACTTTGGTAAAATCGTATGGAAATTTCACGTGAAATGGAACTGAGTACTAGGCTTTAAATATGAATGATATACACAATACAAAAAATCAATAAATTAATATCGGTTAAATTGAAAATTTTATTTGTTGTTTGTTCTAATATAGGTATGTTTTCCGCTGATTTTGTAGGTTAGCCACTTTCGGCAGTTTAATTTCAATTTAATATATAATTTGTTTAACTTTCGGGTAAAGTAGTCTCGCGTTATCGATTTTTTCACTTTCCGCTGGCAACTTTCGGCTAACTTTCACAAGGTAGATGAAACACAATTTGCTATAGTGGGACTTCTTTCATCATAAGAGTTAGTGCGGGTGTGTAACGAAATCCTGGTTTTCAAATTCCCGGTTTTCAAAATCGCGGTTTTCAAAATCCTGGTTTTCAAAATCCAGGGGCGGTATGTTGTACCGTCACTTCGAATCGAAAAAAGTCGAATTCGGAAAAAATCGAATCGAAAAAGTGAAAGTTGTATCTTTTTTGCTTTTCGAAAATGATACAACATACCGCCATTCGACTTTTTTCGAATTTCGATTCGTAGTGATGGTACAACATACCGCCCCAGGTTTTTAAAATCCCGGTTTTGTATAAAAAAATCCCGATTTTTAGGAAACCCCAGTTTGATTTTTTAAAATTTGACATGGTTTTTTGACATAATTCAAAAATGAGTTTGCGATAAAGTTCTAGAAAATGGCTAATAGGGATGGATTTTGGCCATTTCTTAACAGATTTTGTTAAAATTCGATATGTGCGATGGAAATGGTCACTAAAATAATTTTTCGATAAAGCGCAACTAGCCCATTTCTAAACCAATTTTGGTGAAATTCTGCACGTGCAACGGAAAATGATTTCTAAAATGATTATTTGATAAAGTGTTGAAATATGGCCATGGAGCTAGGCCGTTTTTAACCGAAATTCGGCATGTGGGTCCTAAATGGGATTCCAAAAATGCCTTTTTGATAAACTTCTGGAATAAGGTGAAAAGGGATGAAACCTGGCCGTTTCTTCACCGAAAATCGACATGTGGGATCTAAATGGGATTTTAAATTGAAGTTTGATAAAGTTCTGGAATATTGTCATTATTGATGGAACTAGGCCATTTCATAATCGAGTATGCTCGATTTCGTCACGTGCGATGAAAAAGGGGTTCTTAAATGATTTTTTGATAAAGCTGTGGATTATGGTCAATAGAAATGGAATTTGGCCATTTGTTAACCGATTATTTTTAAATTTGACACGATTCAAATGGGTTTGTTAAACGATTTTTTGATAAACCTCTGCGTATCTGTGTCTCTAAATTATTTTTCTCACACATGTCGGATTTTATCATAATCTGCCAAGAAATAGCCAAGTTCTGTCGCTAATTCTAGAGCTTTAGCAAAAAATCATTTTAGAATCTCAGTTAGACCTTACTTGTAGAGCTTAACACAATCAGTAAAGAAATGGTGAAGTTCCATCCTTATCGACCGTATTCTAGAACTGTATCAAATAATCAGTTTTGAATTCAAATCATTCACTTAGAATAAAACTAGTAAAACTGCTCCTTTATTCCAGACATGTTTTTGAACCCAATCTCCTGGAATTTTTTTCTAAGGGCCCTCGGAGGGCTAAACAGAGGGGAGGAGCTATCTATCTGGCAAATTGTCAACATTTTTATACATTGAATAATGTGTAATCCACTTCTGCACAAATGTTTCCCAACTTTTTATATATTTTGCTGTACTTGCAACCGACATTTTTGGTCCTTTCGGATGTGCACTTAAAAGCACCACTTCAAATCGTTTTTTGGTAAATCGCACTCATTTTTTTTATAAAGCTAAGCTAAGCTATTCGCTAAGCAGTTGCAGTTAAACTAATTTTTGTTTTAGAGCGCCCAAGAGGAATCAATATAAAACCGGTTTAAGCCCCGCCCAAATTTGTTCCTATAGTTTTAAGTACAATTATGCAATAATTTTTGATATTAAAAAATTCGGTCGTTTCGTCAGACTGCAGTGACCAAACTATAAAAATATTGAAAATACTTTGAACTTACATTGTACAAGTATATACACATAGTCAAAAAAGTATTCGATCATTTGACTATGACGGAAATATTTCTGTGTTCAGTTCAAATAAAATAATCGTAAACAAATGTTACTTTTAAAAAAATAATCCTTATTATATTGTCAGTTTATTCCCCAAGTATCGATTTGTACAATAAATTCAACCTAATAAAAAAAAAAGTGGAAATTGTAAAAATTAACGGGCCAATTAACGGGCAAGAACCGCCAGTAAACGACTTCTCATTGATTTACCTATAGTCAAGCTTGCCAGTAGTCACATTCGTAATTTTATTCCATTCTGCCAAGATAATCGCTTTTAGTTGCTCTTTAGTTGCAATTTCTTGTGTGCGAATACGATGCTCTAATTCATCCCACAAATGCTCAATAGGAATGAGGTCTGGAGATTGTGGAGAATGTGGCAAAACTGTATTTACGTTATGCAACAAGTATTCTCTTACTATCCTTGATGAATGTTTGGGATCATTGTCCTGTTGAAAAATGAAATCCCGCTCTATTCCCAACTTCTACGCGCTTTTTTTAAAATCATTTTTGAGGATATCTAAGTAGACAAACCTGTAATAAATAAATTGAATAAAATGTGTTGCGAAGCACTAACACCTTTTACGTACCGATCCATTGTGGAGTCAATAAAAACAAGCTCTCCCACGCCCGATGGTGCCATACAACCCCATACCATCACACCACCCCCATTAAACTTAACTGGATCTTTTATATTACAGTGTTTATAAGCTTCATTTACTTTTCGCCATACTTTAATTCGACCATCAGAACCACAATTATTATATTTGCTTTCATCTGAAAACAAAACCGAGTTCCAGAACTCATCTGGTTTACCAACATATTCTCTGGCATACGCGATGCGCCTTTTCCTATTGGCCGGTGAAAAATATTTCTTATGGTCTGTGTAGAACAAGTCTTTTGAATTTCAACCTCCATTCGACTTTGGATTTTTAGAGCACTTAGCATAGGGTTTTTCTTAGCTTGGCGTATCATTTTTCGTTCTTCTCTAATGTTAAACACTCTTGGCCGGCCACTTCTTTTTTTATTAACCACAGTTTTATCACTTTTGTATTTGGAAATTATATAATGAACGGTAGAATAAGGCTTTTTTAAAATTTTTGAAATATTTCTTATAGACATTTTGTCTTCAAAGTGTTGTATTATCACTTTTTTTATATCAACCGATAATTCCGACCCACGACCCATCGTGTAAAACTAAACTGAGACTGAATGTTCGATTTTGCTTAATTTTTTTATTAGCCGTATTAATATTAAACTAAAGGTTGAAACAGATGAACAAAGAACACTAGATCAATATGATCGAATACTTTTTTGACGTAATTTAGTACTGTGTGTATTAATTAACTTTTTTTTTTTTTTAATTTAATTGAAAATATTTACATTTTGTTTATGTGACTGAAAAGGATATGTTTAAGTGATAAAGCCCTGCACATAATTTTTTTATTTTTAATTCAGTTGTTTTTCTAATAATCATAAACAATTAAAATTTCAGACTGATCGAATACTTTTTTGACTATTTGTATAAGCACAATGCGTTAGCGAATTCTAATGATTCTTTACGCAATTGTCAACGTCTTCATTTTCTGGTTTATTTTCATCGTAATTATCGCAAACCGATTGATTTCAATCGCATTCAGCACATGTTCTGAAATTATATCGCACCTCTAACGATTGTAGATTATCTATTTTCGAAAGGAAGGTCATCCGTTAAATTTTTGGTCCTGTTAAAGTTGCGAACAATGAATATCAGATCCGTTTGAACCACGAAATAAAACAACTTTTCGGAGGTAGCGATATTATCGGATTCATCAAATCTAATCGAGTTAGATGGCTTGGCCACGTTGATAGGTCTCCACAACAACGAACGATTAACAAAGTGTTCCATCAACAACCAGCCGGAGTGCGTTGTAGAGGAAGACCCCGACTACGCTGGCGCGACGACGTCGAACAAGACCTACTCGTATTAGGATGTCGAAACTGGAGGACGAGAGTGATGGACCGAGACGGATGGATGACCATAGTGCAGGCGGCAAAATCCCTTCATGGGATGTGAAAGCTAGAGGGAGTTTTAATTAATTAACGGGCCTTTTAATAGGTTGTAATAATATTTTTGATCCGGGTCTATAAATAGCAACGCACACAGTTAACATTTATGCTTTACAGCGCAAAACGTAGCGATTTAAATAATTTTGTGATTGCGTGCCCTTTAAAACGGATTAACTATAGCCTCGCATAAAATAAAATACCTATTAGTAACCGATAACACGATTTTCTATAATCATAACCAAAATGCTATCATAATCTGCCATCATAAAACTTTATTGTTGTCAAACAAACTAGATCCCAGGTGTGGCAACTGCACGTAGAATTTATAATAAATTTCCATCCAAAGGAAGCAACACGCATCATATTAACGATTCAATTGAATAACATTTTTGGGAATTTTTTAATGATTGATCAGCTTGGCCTAGCCCAGTTCCGTCAAAAATCATACAAGTTTGTGTCAATACTGAACATTATTACCGAAAATGGGAGACACGGTGTATATTTTGAGTCGAGTCAGTATACATTTACACATCCACCGAACACGCGAATCGACCGGTAGCCTATAGATATAACGATTCTATTTTTAATCAAATGGATCTAATAAAAATATAAAATTGTTAAAATGTTTATACAACAAAAAAAAAATAATCGACAGTTCCAGTTTATGATAGTAAACAGACAATAAATAAGCTTATCACCATTATCAAATACTAAGTAATTCCTCCGTGCGCGCGATCTACAAACATTACATAATTTGCGTTACGATTTGTTTATTTATTTTATACTCCTCTGCTCGCGAATCAATGAACTTTTCACGTGCGGCTGGTCGACTCCGCGAGCGCGCCTGATTGGACGCGTTATATATGCAAAAATAAATAGAATGTTTTTTTTTTACCTTACTAGTCTGTACTGTCAAATTCGATAAAATTCTAAATTATATCTTATCTTTACGTACGTGGTGTGTGTTTAGTCTTCCAAACCAAAAAAAAAAAAAAACTAATTGTTAGATAAAAGGTCGCGCGAGTATTTTTATATGAAGAGTTTTACATATGGATATTAGTTACTTGTGTTATTTAGCCGAGTTCAAGTGAGTTTTAAGTTTTGTGAGTGTTTTATGGATAAATAATTGTCGTGGTAATGTGTGTGTGTGCTGAGTGGTGAAATTTATTATAAATATCTGTCCCATTGCGTTGAGTGGTCCAAAATACAAAAAAATACAATTGGATCGTATTCATAACAAGTTTTGTATACGCCCGGTTGTTCTGGCATTTTATGCGGAACGATCAATTTTATAGTGAGTGCGAGACAATCTAATTACGAGTATGGTGACTCTAGCAAAATTATCACAATACCTTAATTTAATTAATTTTAATTGTGTGCTGACAATGTACATACTTTATTTATTTTCATTTAACAAAATATTTGTTCATTTTCTGTTTTTACAGAAAGCAGAAGTTAAAAGTGTTTTTTTTACAATAATAATTAACTTCAGAAGCGAAACAAGTGTTTCTTATAATAAACATGGTTCTATAATTAGTTGTACTGCGTGTGCGAATATCAATATTTTTCTGATTACTTCTAATTAATATTGTTGCTGAATTCTCATAACTAATGATGTGGATTTGCATATAAGGGAATGTGCTGGCCAATTTGTGTTAATCCTGTTAGGCAAGATTGACATTACTTTATCTATTGTTAAAATGTGTGTGTGTATTTGAGTAGGTTCCTGGATGGTTTAGATTCAAAATTTGACCCGGTAGGTAGCACTGCAATCCGGATCTAGGAATTTTATTTTTTATTACGATTTTTTTTAATATTCTTTTTAAGATTTCTTACGTATCAGAAACATATATCCCCAAAATTTCACCACCCCCACCACCCCCAAATTTTTTTCTGTACGTGTGTATATAACACGCGATTGCATTCTAGGATTTTTTTTCTTTCGACGAAATTTTATTTTTATTTTTTTAAGATTTTTTGCATATCAGAACATATAACCCCAAATTTTCATGTATTATTCACAAAAAATATTGAAATAACGTTTTAAACCACAAATGAAGTGTACTTAAATACTTACAGTGAAAAAAATGTGTAAGGTGCAATGTTGAAGTGAATATCTTATCTTGTATGAATTTCAATTATAAATATATGCATTCAATGACAATCAATCTAGCCCCCTTCTGCATTGCATTTAGAACCGTTGATCAAGATTCCAATATGCCACTTATTCATTTCGGTATGCTATCGCCTAACCCCCCAGTAACAGACTTCATTTACAGTGATGTTCAGCGCGAACAACAGTATGATGCGGCCTCCTTGTCACTTTTGTTGCAAATAACTGATACTGACTGATACTTGCGCGCATTCGATCACAAAATCATATTGCGTATAGGCAATTACTTCATCTGGCATTTGCTTGATGGTGAAAGGATTGCATATTCAGCACACAAATCCAGACGCAATGTATACACAATAAAGAAGCATTTTGGCAATGCTAAAGTTTTGCAAAAATGCAAAATTATTATCTGAGATGAATGCACTTTGACTCACAAGCATTCACTTGACGCTCTCGATAGAACGATGAAAGATTTCAACGTTAATACTAGACTTTTCGGTGGCGCTCTACTGTTGCGGGTCGGCCTTATACCCAAGCAAAAGCTGATCCGGATTCACAGAAAATTGCCGTTATCTTTATGGTATCTCATGCGGCGTTGGTTCCCGCAGCTCAGTCTGGTAGGAGATGAACGGCGTGGGTTTTGGGGCACCCAGATAGCAGCCTAGTTTACCGCATAAAAAAGTAATGAAATAAAAAGGTGGACGAGGAAATTGGGGTATTGGACCCCGAAGTAGTAGATTGACTGATCTACCCATCGATTGGACAGAATCGACTGTGGTTGTATAATGTTATGCAAATATATCTTACCCTAAACTAACTAAAATTATTTGGTCCATAGGCCCTAATTGGGGGATAGTGTTAGTAAGAAGAGCGTGATAGTGGTATGCTACCAAGGTCAGTAGAAAAGAAACGAGCCGCTTAGCGTCAACAATATCTGCCAGCAAAAACAAAATCAAAAAATAGACCAAAAAAGACCCAAAGCTAATTTTATAACCACTGTTTTATTATCAAAACAAACAAACAAAAAAAAAATCTGATTTAAAAATCAAATCCCCAAATCGCTAAAAATTAACACTTATTAAAAATTTATGACGTTGGTCTGATTAAAAACTGACTCACTAAAGCACACGCTGGTACGATGGGAAACTGTATTCGGCATACTATTAAAGTTAGCCGAAAGTTTCAAGCCGAAAGATCAAAAAAATCGATAATGCAGATAGTGTCTTCGTTTTCTCAGCCGAAAAAGTATATAAATACG
Organism: Nephrotoma flavescens; assembly: GCA_932526605.1. Taxonomy (NCBI): domain Eukaryota; kingdom Metazoa; phylum Arthropoda; class Insecta; order Diptera; family Tipulidae; genus Nephrotoma; species Nephrotoma flavescens. The sequence continues at coordinate 39,877,790 of OW052220.1, forward strand.
TCACCGTTGATCCACATTCTTCAGCCGAAAGTTTCGGCCGAATAATTATTTCAACAACACATCAACAGAAACCAATTTGAATGTTTTGGTATGCGAAGGTTGTTGTAGAACCTAATTCTATTTAAACTTGAAAAATACAAATGTTTAGATCAATCAATTATAATTTGAAAAGCAATGTTGTTAACTTCCAAATGAACATAAATTATGGTGGATATGCCACTATCACCATTTGATTGGCCGTAATGGCTATTAACAATAGTCCAATTTTGAAGAAATTTTGAATGTTTTTAACAGGTATTAGGGCCTATCAAATGACCATAGTGGCACCAATGCGAATTAAGGTTAAACAAAAGCGCCGGGCCATTCAATGAATTTTTCAGAAATTAAACTATGAAAATATTGTCAAATTACACCCCCGTATCCCTATCAGAATTTCTTCAAAGTTTGACTGTTGTTACCAGGCATTAGGTCCACATAACATATCATAAACTAAAACTTTTATTTTAATATCAAAGATGTAAATAAAATAAAGGAAAAAATAATTTTTCTTAAATATCGGTTGGTAACTTTCGGCTTTATATTGATCAACATTGTTGAGTTTTTCTTTTCGGCTATCAAACCAAAGACACAATCTGCATTATCATTTTTTTATTTTCGGCTAGCAACTTTCGACTAACTTTAACAAGGTGTATTCGGCGGCATTTGATCGTCGGCCCAAGCGGTATGTTGGCACTACACGTTGTTATCGGTGTCCACTTGAAGTCTAGAACCTCACGCTTGCAGATTACATGTAGCTTAGCTTTGAGTCGACATCGCTGGCCCATCATCTCGAGCGGTAATTCAATTCATAGTCTGTCTGAGTCGCTGTTTGTGTGTGATCACAGACGTTGACGGTTCGTTCAAAGTACTAGCCTGCACTGAGCTGCTCTATATTCTTTAACACACCAATCGCGCCGTTCACCATACCATCCTCAACGTTAATATTAGTCGTAGTCATGTAAGTGTAGCCCACTGCAAACGGGATCTTATAAGACAGTCCACCCAGCTCGACGACACTCATTTTGTGAAGCGTGATTCTTGTAGCCAATCAAAGTGTCGTCGGCGACACTGTATGTCTCTGTCACAACAGCACTGGTGTTGTATGAGTCCATGCTGGGATTTTGATGTAAACGTTCTCTATATTTTGATTTGGCTTTTCGACGAGTATAGGCCGACATTAAAAAATTAAAATAAATAATGATATTTTAATTTTTTACTTTAACACACCATATATATTGACTTTAACTAAATTCTAAATTTTCTTTAATAAATCCAAGAAATTGCAACGCGACAACAAAATTATATGAAAATCAAACAAAAAAAATTATACGGCACTGTTTATTTTGTTTGTCATAAAAAAAATAAAACTGCCATTGCAGCATCAATGCGAATTTAGGTTAAACTAGAGCGCCGGGCCATTCAACGAATTTGCAGAAAATTTAACTATCCAAATCTTGTCAAATTACACTCCTTATCCCCAACAGAATTTCGTCAGAATTAGGGTATACATTTACCAGGCACATAGGCCTTTCAAATGGTCATAGTGTTATCAATGCGGATTTAGGTTAACCTAAAGTTGTGTCATTTTCCGTTAAAATTAATTGTTCGATTGAAAAATACCGGCTCAATTACATTGGTGGGACTTGTTTATTTGGTTTTATAGCAAAGACGCAATCTGCATTACCGATACTATTTTTTGGTTGAAAACTTTCGGATAACATTAATAAGGTATATTACATCCCCGCATCCCTATCAGTATTTCTCGACAAGTAGGCAGAAGATGGCCAACATCCTTCAATACATGATACTGCAGTTAGTCGAAAATTTCAGCCGAACCCCCTGCATTATCGACATATTTTGTATCAGATGGTAGTATAAAAATCTGTTGATATGAGCCGAAAATTACATGTAATTGAAGTTAGCAGTAAATTTTCGCCGAAAAAAAAATTTAAAAATCAATATCACATAATTCGAATGTTTAAAGGTAATATGAACTTCCTGAAGTTGTTCAAATTACCGTTAAACATTCGAATTATGTGATATTGAATTTTCAATTTTTTTTTCGGCGAAAATTTACTGCTAACTTCAATTACATGTAATTTTCGGCTCATATCAACAGAATTTTATACTATACCATCTGATACAAAATATGTCGATACTGCAGTTTTTCCTGCTAATTTCAGTAGCATGCCAGCGAATAATCGAATCAATAAAACATTTCTCAAATGCATTTTCCGGAATCGCCTTCAGTTCTCTATCGATTGAAAAGTGGTGCCTCGAAGTGGTAATTAGAGTTTTGGAAAGAGAAATAAGTCAGCCGGAGCCATATCAGGTGAATGGTGGTTGTTCGATAATATTTGTTGAATTTTTGGCCAGAAATTCTTTCACAATGATAGCCTTGTGAGATGATGCGTTATCGTGGTTTCATGACCAAACAATCGTGTACAATGGTACGAATTGAATCGTGAGACACAGAAAGTTTAGCGGCTATCTATCTCAAAGCTAAATGTCGATTTTCAGAGCGAGGCAAATTTGCCTTCACATGTCGATCGTTTTTGAATGCACTGTACCACTCATATGTGCACGTTTTTTTGATAAAGTCGATTCACTGTAAGTCTTCTGTAAGATTTTCAGCGATTCGGCACACGAAATTCCATTTGCAATACAAAATTTGAGACAATTCTTTGTTCGATATTATAGCACTGTAAACAAACTAAATGACAGATTGCGCTCAAACTTCACGTCAAGATATAGAGTGCTAATCTAGCGCCAACATAATTTTTTTTAGAATCCCTTTAAGCGGATTTTCGAAATGATCGTTTACCGTCATTTTTTTTTGACAGAATGTAGTTTTTTAAAATTACAATTCGCTTAAATTAAAAATGAGTTTGTGTGGAATTGTAGCGGCTGGCATCTTCTGTTATAAACTATAAACATGATGGGAATATAGAATTGGCGCTATTGTCAATTGTAAACGAGACACCAAATTGGAAATTTTCACTTATTTTAATTAAAATTAAATTAAAACTCAGTGAGCGTTTTTAAAGGATTTTAATTGAGATTTTTCTTTTCAATATTGTTGTTTCAATATACATATTGCAATTTTTTTTTCAGGACTTTTAGTTTTCTTCGTTACCAAGATTACGGGGTTTCGGTTGTTCAACACGATCAATAAAGTGAATAATTTCGATTAATTAAAATTATTTTTCTGTTCCAATTTATTATTACAAATAAGTTAAATTCTACCTTTTAAAGGAACAATCGCAAGGTTGTATAAAGAACTATTGACGCTTTTGGTAAATTGTCGTTTACAGTAAACTGTCGTTTTCTGAAATGTAATGAAGTAAAAATAACTTTACTTAGCTATAACTGCTAGTGAGACTTGTGTCCGAACTCACTAGGAATCCTAAACCTGCGATGATCTCTAATGGTTAAGGATTTTTAAAGGTTCAAACATATGAGAAAACCTACTTGACATGGCACCTACATGATCACTTAAAACTACTGTTGTATTTCCATATTACAGGTCGGTATTTCTCCTCACAAATATTCCACAACCATTTCAAAATGTCCTTGTTAGTAAATAGTTATTGCATAATAGTTGGAAGCTAGTTAGTTGGGGTGCTTCCGTTGACTCTCTTCTTCGACTCACTATAAAGATTAGGACCGTACCCTCACTATAAAGATTAGGACATCTTGTTCTCAGGTTCTACGGCAAGTCGCAAAAGTTTCAGAATTGGTACTTTTATTATTACTCCTCTTGGGCCACTAAGTGAAACCAATCGAACGAGTGTAAGTACGAGGTGCCCTACCTTCATGTGTTGTTGCTCATCTGATCATTTTCTTCTATGTTGCAATTGATTCTGAGCTTCCATCGTGTTATGTATGTTTGTTTCTGTCAACGTATTTTGTGGATTTAATCGTAACGGTGCATCATTTAAGAAGTGTGTTGGAGTAAAAAGGTGATGCTGTATAAGATAGTGGAAATTTGACAACCGAAAATAAGAGATTACGATACTCGCCGCAAGTGGCAGCACTATTACTTAAGAGAATTAATTTGTTATCGAATTATACCAGCGGATTTTTTTTAAAATTAATTTCGTATCTCTTTCTTCACTAAATAAAACATTTAACAAATTTATTGACTAGAATTTTCACATTGGTCAAAAACTGAAAATAACTTATATATCCTCAGAAAATTAAAAAATTATAGTGAAAATTCTAATCCATGCAATGCAGAATAAATTACAAAATTTAATTAAGAAATAGCCGAGTTCCCTCCAGTTTAAAATTTATTTATATCGTGTAAAATGTACAAATACCGTTTTTCATAATGACTGGTTATGAAATGGCCAGTTTAGTCCAGCACGTCAGATCCTAGAATTTTGTCCAAAACTTACTTTAAATTCTCTCAATACTACTATACAAATAACATCGAAATTCGTTAAGAAATGGCGGAAAGACGGAATATTGTCAAATTTCAAAATTTCATATACCGAGTTCCTTTACTTCGGAGATCAATCAATTTGCCATTTTAAGGATAACTTTTAATATTTTATTCCGCTGAATAAAAAATTTCCGCTGGTAATTACATAACAAAATAAATTCTCTTTAGTGATACTGCTATCAATTGCGGCGAGTAGCGTAATCTCCTTTTTTCAGTTGTCAAATTTACGCTACCTTATACAGCATATAAAGGTGGCATCTGTGGAATCGGTGGTTAGTTTGCGAGTGGTCTGGAGTTTAACCAAGCCTCTACTGCTGAAGTGACCGTTGATAGTACTTAGATATACTAAAAACAATACGCTAGTATCACAAATTAGCTCAAGAGCTACTTTTAAATATCGCAGTGTGGTGAACTCATTTATTTTATATAAAATACATAATCGGAGATTCGATTTGCCACAAATGTTTTAAATTTATGAGGCTTTCTTTTATCCACCCCTATCATCGAATCTATCCAAAAATATGTTGGTGGTTCAAATTTCATGTCGTGTTGCACTTTATTCAGTAAATTTGCAAGTAAACCCGCTCCGCACAATTCTAACTTTGGTAAAGTCAGCTTGGTAGCTATAGGTGCTACTCTGGTTTTTGATGATAACAACTTCGGTTATGAAGCGTAAGCTACTTCGGAAGCATCACAAAGCACATGTAATTATCCGGGTGACGTATTGACTGAACTTAATCCACCTTAGAATGTTAATCTCCTTGTACTATTGCCGACATTTGTTTTCAATGTGTTCTGGTGGTTTCTCGCAGGTTACACCAGAATATCCATAGGGTTTGTATTAAGATTTTGGCTTGTATCATTGTTCGAGATAGCAACCCTAGTGGATCAAATAATTTGGATGATTCAGACAATATTTTCCGTTTTATCATTTTTTCATTTTTGTTGTTGTGAGTTACCTTGGCTTTCATTCAAATGTATCCGTGCTGGATTCCAAATTAGTTCTAATGTTCTTACCGATTCGTCGTTTAATATGACCGGTTTGAATGTTCTCGAGCTTGACTCTATTTGCTAAACTTATCTTATTTTGACAAATATTACAATAAGCCGCGTGCTTGTCTTCATCGACAACACTTTTGTTGCAATTGCAAATTAAAAATACATTTTATTTTTGACATGCTGCTGATACTTGTAACATTTAAAGATTATTTAAAAATATTTATTATTTTTATAAAATCTAACTTAAATTGCACTAGTATTTGAACTTTTAATTTTTCGTGTGATTTATTCTGTGTTCTGGGGCGGTATGTTGTACCATCACTTCGAATCGAAATTCGAAAAAAATCGAGTGGCGGTATGTTGTATCATTTTCGAAAAGAAAAATGATACAACTTTCACTTTTTCTATTTGACTTTTTTGGAATTTTGACTTTTTTCGATTCGAAGTACAACATACCGCCCCTGATTTCAAACGTCAAAATGTGAGCCACTAAGCCACTCATCAATAAAACACCTCGCAGTCAAAACCAATAAACCTTTTCCATAAAATATATCAATTATAACTGTATTTACTTGATATATTTACAACAACAATTGCACTGAACAATTCCTAGTTGGAATTAGTTAATCCAATTTTTTTTAGAATTACTTAAATCCAATTCCAATTTTTAATTTTCGTACTTGCCGAAAGATGTCGACGTAGTTGGTATTTTTTATATTTTATTCTAAAATGTTGTTACCTGGTAAAGTTTCATTTCATATTTGCATTAATAATTATATATAATTAATTGTAATTATAATAATTATACAGTTATATAATTGTTTAATTCGGAATTTATTTTGACAACTGTCTGCTTACAACCCAATAAACAAAATTAAATCTAAAAATTCTTTTTGCCATTTCCTTGGGAATAAGATAAATCCAAAATAACTCCAAATTAAATTTTTTTCAAGTAAAGACAGCTTATAACATCAACCAAACCCAATAAACAATTATTCATCAAAAGACTTTTTTAGGTTTAGTTGTGGTTGTTTTGTAGTATTCGTCACTAATATCAATGAAACATGTTTTCTCAAAAATTTAAGCTAAAATTGTAAATATTGTAACGAAAAATAAAGAGGACATTTTGCAAATTTTTAAGGACAAAAAAAGGAAATTTTTTGAGGACAAAAAAAAAAGATCGGATGCGTAAAAGAGGACTTGTCGCTTTCGTTCTCAGTTTGTTTGTATGCCTTATAACAAAGACGTATTTTAAATGACCCTAGTGCTGTATCAGCACTTGTAGCACAAATTTGTTACACTATTAGAAAATTTTTTACAGGTGCCGTTATCCTGCAATTCGTGTGTTTGCCGGCGTTAGACAAATCTACATCGCACTTTTGGTATTTTTGTTAATATTTATTGTATCGTACTGGGGGTGGTACTGTAATTTTCTACAAATTAACTACAACATATTGGCATAGCTCAACCCTCCAAAAACTTCACCTAAGGGGTACAATTTTTAAAAACCTTATTTTTCGTCACACTACTCCTTTTGCATTTCTGTGAATTTTCGTTGTATAGTGCTGGGGTGGTACTTATTTTTTTTTTACAAATTAATTACAATAAAATGGCATAATTAAACCGCTAAAAAGTGCAGCTGTTTAAAACAATATTTCTCTGTATAGATAATACCCCTCGAATAGTTACCCATGAATTTATTAAAATAGCCCACTCCCACAAAAATCGATCATTCTGCATCGAATTACCATCCTATTCAAGAAATATACCCAAGAATTTATTACAACAGCCCACACCCGTAACCTATTTAACCTATTTGAGGGGTATTACCTATACAGAGAAATATTGTTTTAAAGAGCTTCACTTTTTAGGGGTTTAATTATGCCATTTTATTGTAATTAATTTGTAAAAAAAAAATAAGTACCACCCCAGCACTATACAACAAAAATTCACAGAAACGCAAAAGGTGTGGTGTGACGAAAAACAAGGTTTTTAAAAATTGCAACCCTTAGGTGAAGTTTTTGGAGGGTTGAGCTATGCCAATATGTTGTAATTAATTTGTAGAAAATCGCACTGAGGTGGTGCGATACAAAAAGTATTAACTGAAATGCCGAAAGCATGGTTTAACAAAAAATATGGTTTTTGAAGAATTGCACCCCCTAGGTGAAGTTTTTTGGGGGTTCAACTATGCCAATATGTTGTAATCAATTTGTAAAAAAAAATCAGTACCACCCCCCAGTACGAAACAATAAAGGTTAGGGTAATTGTCCGTGCCTTTTTTCCCGGTAGATGGCTTTACAGTCATATATCTCAGTAATCATTATTTATTATGTGTGTTTGAAATGTGACATCTTAACTTGCACTTTGACATACAAAACATCAAAATCGGTGAAGTGAATAAAAAGTTACAATATTTTAAATATGGAGATTAATATTGAAAAAATTCGATATACATATTTTACAATTTTTTACGACAAAGGTAAAAACGTGGCTCAGACTTGCGAAAAAATTTGTGCTGTTTATGGAGAAGGTGCGTTTTATCAAAATCAGCATCAAAGAAATGGTTTGCGTGCTTTCGTTCTGAAAATATGGAAGTCAAAGGTGCATCACGCTCTGATCGATCAACCCCTGGGAAAGTCGATGAAATCATGCAGAAAATTGAAGAAGACCGACATATAAGCAAACATGCAATTGGTAAGGTACTAAATATTGATCACAAAACAGTTTTAACCCATTTTAAAATGACCGGATTTGTATCTGCAAAACGCTGCTGAAATGGAACGAAATCAAGCCATTTTTAAAGCGAATGATTACTGGTGATGAAAAGTGGATAAGATACGACAACGTTGTGCGAAAAAGATCATGGACGAAACGAGGTGAAGCTTCCCAAACGGTATCAAAGCCAGGATTGACGCCAAGAAAGGTAATGCTGTGTGTTTGGTGAGATTGGAAAATAATCGTGCATTATGAGGTGATGCCACCGAGCCGAACGAGTGATTCTAATCTATACTGTCAGCATTTAACGCGTTTAAGACAAGGAGCTGGGCTGGGAAGTTTTGATACACCCGCACCATATAGTCCGGACCTTGCACCATCGGACTACTATTTGTTACGGTCCATGCAAAACCATTTTAATGGTTTTACATTAGAATCAAAAGAGGCCTTCGAAAATGAGTTGTCTCGATTTTTCGCCACTAAACCACAGAAATTCTACAGTGATGGAATCATGGCTCTACCAGAAAAATGGCAAAAGGTCTAATAAGAAACGGCACATATTTGGTTTAATAAAGTTAATTTGAAATAAGAAATTTCAATGTCACCCAAAAAAGGCAACGAACTATTTCCCCTACCTATTATTAAGAGAAATGCGTTAAGTAACGCAAAATATGGTTTTTGAAGAACTGCATCCCTTAGGGGTAGGTTTTTGGCGGTTGAACTATGCCGATATGTTGTAATTAATTTATAAAAAATTCCAGTACCATTTTCATTGGATTGTGCTACAAGTGCTGGTGCAGCATTAGGGTCATGTATTTTAACATCTTGGGTCTTGTATCGGTGTGCTTGCTCTGGTTGTAGCACGATGCCGTTCGTGGCACTGAAGTTGCTCTTGGCACTACCGTGGTTAGTAGTACTAGTGTACAAGGCATTTGTTTACCAGAATTTAACTTTTCAATCTCTTCTACATTTACCAAGTAAGAGCTTGGGCCTCTTCTGTCCTGACCTCACTATCCACGTAGCTTGATTATCAACGTCTTCCGTTAGGTTGCTCACCCGACAAACAATTTTAATAATTGAGTCCAAAAACTACCCAAACATGGATTGACGGCCGAGTCGGTGATTGTCTGACAACTGTACCGTGAAATACCTGATTTCTGGAACAACTTAGTCAGGCAAAATATTCGAACGAAGTCCGATGTGGGTATTTTACAGTGTTTTATCCCGTGTTGTGATAAGACTTTTATTAGTGTATGTTTCGGTTATTTGCTGGACGAATTAATCAATAAATAATTGGTCAATATTGAAGAGATATATCGGTCTTAATTGAGGAATTTGTCACGACTAAGATCGAGATTTTTTTTCAAAATATTCGGTAAATTTATATAGTTTGCTTATACATCATTAGTTAGTACCTGTAGAAAATCCGTCAAAAATATGATATGATATGATTTCGCGCTCTAATCTAAGGTTTCCATTTTTGCTCCATTAGAGATAGAAAACGGTTAGAAAATATTCGCGTGAAGTTTGTCCTAAATCTGTCCTAAAACAAAAATTAAGATTCGTTTAGGACAAACTTCACAGTTCTGTACATCTTGGTGAAGTTTGTCCTAAATCTATCCTAAAAAGCAACAACAACAAAATATGTGTATTTGTGTTTGTATAATGTCTCGATAGAACGAATTTTACAATAAATAATTACATAAAAATATTTTCTAAGAAAAAATTTAATTTTTCTAAATGTTTTTGGGAATTTCCTATAAACCAATAAGTGATAAGTGAAGTTTATATTGAGATGCTACTAGATCCTATCTAATATAAAAACTAGTTTATTTTGTCAAAACTGGGGATTAGGGTGTTTAAGACAGCGAAGTTGGGATCTACTCTCTATAAATCACTTGTAAGGTTTTCCTAAGTTTTCTCGGAAAATCCTAGGAACCCAACACAAAAATGACTTATATTTTAAGAACCCTTTACCTCACATTAATCATAAAAACACCTCAATTTTGACGAAATTGGGAGATTAGGGTGTTTAGGACAGCGAAGTTGGCATCTACTCTCTATAAATCACTTGTAAGGTTTTCCTAAGTTTTCTCGGAAAATCCTAGGAACCCAACACCGTCATTATGATTAATGTGAGGTAAAGGGCTCTTAAAATATAAGTCATTTTGGTGTTGGGTTCCTAGGATTTTCCGAGAAAACTTAGGAAAACCTTACAAGTGATTTATAGAGAGTAGATGCCAAGTTCGCTGTCCTAAACACCATAATCCCCCAATTTCGTCAAAATTGAGGTGTTTTTATGTTTAATGGGAACTAGAAGACTCCTAAAATATAAGTCATTTTTGTGTTGGGTTCCTAGGATTTTCCGAGAAAACTTAGGAAAACCTTACAAGTGATTTATAGAGAGTCGATGCCAACTTCGCTGTCTTAAACACCCTAATCCCCCAGTTTTGACAAAATAAACTAGTTTTTATATTAGATAGGATCTAGTAGCATCTCAATATAAACTTCACTTATTGATTTATAGGAAATTCCCAAAAACATTTAGAAAATTTTTCTAAGAAAATATTTTTATTTAATTATTTATTGTTAAATTCGTTCTATCGAGACATTATACAAACACAAATACACATATTTTGTTGTTGTTGCTTTTTAGGATAGATTTAGGACAAACTTCACCAAGATGTACAGAACTGTGAAGTTTGTCCTAAACGAATCTTAATTTTATTTTTAGGACAGATTTACTACAAACTTCACGCGAATTTAGAAAATATAAGTTTTATAATACAAATGCACTGAAAAGTTGCACGAAACCTACTTGAAAAATTCTACACACGTCCGCTTTGAAAGAGTTTTGAAGCGCATCTAATTAATAAAAAAAAATATTACATAATTCAGACGGCAACACACACATACACTTATAAATAATCAACATTTTACCTTGTTAAAGTTAGCCGAAAATTGCCAGCCGAAAGATAATGCAGATAGTGTCTTGACTATTTTTAAACTCTCGTTCCTATCAATTTTTAAATTGCTATAAAATTTCTCCTTCACCCGAATGATGTAACCCGATCCTAAATTCTCCTAAATTCGAGTTCATGACTGATTTTTGCTGTATTCAAGACAGTGTTTGCATTATCTTTCGGCTGGAAACTTTCGGCTAACTTTAACAGTATCAACATTTTGGCGAAATTTGTATGTTCTTTTGTTTTATTTTATTGGTATTGCGAACACCTGTAACAATAAAAATTTTGATTTTGTCTCGTCACATGTTCGTTAGAAACTCGTGCATTTTTTTGTGCAGATGTTTGCATTACATCAATAACAATTTTGATTTATCTTTTTTTGATTCGTTTTGTTTTCGTTTAGAAACTCGTGCATTATTTTTTTTAATTTTATCCGAGTGTCGGGTAAAATGGGACCGATGTAGCTTGTATGGCGAGAAATTGTTTGTCGGGTCAGGTTCAGGCAGACGCTTCTGGGTTTTTGAAGCTACTGGTTTTGGTCCCCCGCACGAGTAATTCAATATTGAAAAAAACTGCAGCGCCACCTGCGCACAACCTATCAGATTTAAATTAAAAAACCTGATAATCGTAAAATCCATGGGAAAAGACTGTGTAAGTCACATTCAGAATTAAAAATGGCGCATTTTGTTTTAAATACATCTTACCAATAAGGTTAACTTCAACAACTGCATTCTTGTACATTAAATCGACGAATAACCTTCCAATACATTGTAAAAAAAAAACACAATTTTATCAATCTGGTAAAAACAAAGAAGATTGTTGCGGTTCAAAAAATAATAATTTCCCATAACCACATTATACATTTTAAAGTTACGTATAAGACCGGCACATACCAGAAAGAAACCATTGATAAGAATATGAATGAAATGTATTCGTGTATATACCATACGGAATTTCTTTGATCTGTATGATCAGCCAGCATCTTATTATGTATATATACCTATATATAGTTTACAAAAGAAAACCATGATGTTTAAGCTTTTCTTAAAATCCGATATATACTTTCATCTTATACTTAACTCTATGCGAGAATTTTATATTGAAAATGATGATGATCGTAATGATGATCATTATTAAGATCACTATATATACATATATTAGACATCATTAAACTCGTGTATAAAATATAAACTTGTTCTTTTTACCTGCTGGTTGAGTTCTGTTATGTTTGCGCTGTTCAACAATAAATTATTAACACACAAAAAAGCAACAAAACGATCAACATTTTTAAATTTTTTATTTTTTTATATATATAGAGAGAGAGTGTGTATAGAGCTCCGCCCTGCGTCTTACCAATCACCTTAATTTTTATATGTTATATCTTTTGTACGTGTATACCACTCTAGGTATATTCGTGCGCTAAGCACCATGAATGGTGGGGTAATTTGTATATAAATAACGCGAGAGAGATTTTTAAGATTTAACCTGTCTTTACGAAAAATGTTTGTTATGTACTCTCACGTTTCATAGTATGTGTGCATCTATATAAAATACCTGGAATGATGATAAATGTACCTTCTTATATATTACGCTAAAAGAGAAGAATCCTCTTTAACATTTTGTTTAACATTTTTTCATTAAAGAAATTTTATTAGAATATTTCGAATGTGTGTCTCTTTCTCACACAATCTTCCTTATATACTTACGATATTTATTGTACCTTCTACTACACAGCACACAGCACACAGCATATACACAAAGCAAATCAATTGTTGTTAAATTAAAAAAAAAAAAAAAATAAAAAAATAAACAATTTCCACATTACTAACCGAGACAAGAAGAAACCAAATATTTTTTTTTTGTTAAAGTTTGTCTAGATTTTAGTTTAGTTTTAGGCGAATTATCGAGCGGAATGTTAAAAATTATTGATAATTATTTGCTAATTAAATTAATTTAAAATTTGGTGAAAAATCGATCGTGTGTGAAAAAATATTTTTTATGTATTATCAATTGTGACAGTGAAAATTATTTGTGAATTTGAAAAAAAAATAAGGAAAAAAAACTGTTAAGTGTTAAAATTGTCTTTTTCTATAGAGTGTGGGAAATTTATTTTTATGTTGAGTGAAAAATATTTTCTTATGAAAAATGAAAAGTTTAAAAAATTAAGATGACCAATTATTTTTTTGAATATGATGTGCGGTGAAAATTAATTTTTAATTTTATTTTTTCTAATTAAATTTTAATAACTGTGGGAATTTTTTTTTTTTTTAAATTTTATATTTTGTGGTTTTAGTGAATTATATAAGTATACTCAAAATGTGTAACCTAAAAAAAATAACTATGAAGTTTTACGCAATATTTATGATCACTACACTACTAACGTCCGTACAATCGTGCGGCCCTGGTCGAGGTAATGGCCGCAATATTCCCCCGCGTAAATTAACACCGCTCGTTTTTAAGCAGCATATACCGAATTCATCGGAAAATACACTCGGTTCATCGGGATTACAAGAGGAGAAAATCACGCGGGAGCATCCAAATTTTCAACGACTCGTGCCCAATTATAATAGTGATATAATATTTCGGGACGAGGAAGGAACGGGCGCGGATCGTTTAATGTCAGAGGTTAGTACCTACCTTTATATATAAAATTTATTATTATTTTAACAACAAAACCGTCGGTATTATACCACCAAAAAAAAAAAATCTGAACAAATTGATTTATTGTTTGCCGGAGCAATAAAATCATAAACGAAATTGATCTAATCATTCATAAATATTTTTAGTGTTTAGGTTTCTAGTTTTATGTGTTCATAGAATTTGTAAGGTAATTTATTAATTTGCGAAATATTTTCGTGCGTGTGTGTATTTTTGGTGAGAAAATTAATAGCTTAACGTAATAATGTGTGATTGAAATAGATAGATAGATGATGATCAATATAATGGAATTTGATCGACACGATTTTTTTTATTTCGTGGGAGCTTGATCAAAATTCTTCCATTTGGGAAATATTCATTTTGAGACATTTAGTGACCTATATATGTATGTATAGTCTTAAAATTAATTGGAGTGATTAAGTCGCGATCAAATGTCAAGTCGCGCGATCACCTATAGAACATTGAAATTTAAGACGATGCAGTATTCCTGTTTTTTTTTTTTTTTTTTTTTTTTTTTTTGTAAATTAACTAATTTAATAAACTTGATCGTTACAATTTTAAAATAATAAATTCACAGTTTCTTGATATCAAATTTAAAATTTTGGAAAGTAAATTTGGATTATAGGCGATAGATCACTGCGGATTTAATAAACATTATCAAAGAAGATATAATAGAAATCATTCTAAATCAGTGATCACGATTGATGATAAGTGATCTTTGAAATTTAATTGTTTAATCGACATCAATAATCAGACTAATAAAATTAGTTCATATGACGTGATCGGATTTTGATCAAGTGATCTCGACCAAATTCAATTGGTTATCATCGGCTAATGAACAATTTTAAGATCTAATCTATAGTCAATGTTAGGAAGCATTCGAAGAATCTATTTAAAATAATTTTCAATACGATCACATAATTTTAAATTAAATTTTTGACAGACTTACGATCATAACCTTAAAAATTTTTTCCGGCGAATTAGTGAAGTTACCTCAAATGACTGACTTCGTGATCAAAAAGTTTTCGGAATCATTTGCTGATTGAATTATGATTTTAGTAAATTTTTGAAAAAGTTTGAAAGAGTTCACAATAGCTCGCCAATGAACGATCCTCAAACCTAAATTAATTTACTAATATTATACCAAAACAGGTTAAACTATCGAAGAGATTAATAATCATAAAATTTTAGTACATGAAATATTTAGTACTATAATCGCCGCTGGTGAAAATTACATTTTAAATTAAGAAGTAAATCGACTGTTACTTCTTACAGGGTTATTTTTTTTTATTTGTTAGTTAACAATTAACTATTTAAAATTATACATTTATATTAATGTCATAATTAAAAAATAAAACTACAAAAAAAAAAAAAAAAATTTAATGTGAAAATATTTTAAATTCTTGTACTAAACGTGATCTATTCGGTTGCATAATTAGGTCGTTTATCGTTGGAGCCTGCAAAGGTCGAACAAAAGATCGTACTGAAGACGTGATCAACGTGAAATGAAGTGAAATTTTTTATTTTAAATTTCACTTAATACCAACATTTTTAGTACTTAAATTATTAATACTTTATTTAATAGATCACGATCATACAGAATTATTAATTATATTTTTCAGTTTTTCGTTTTATATTTAAAGGATTGATCGCCAAATTTAAGTATTTTCTAAAATTATTATGTGATTGCTATTAATCACGAGTACATGAGGTACATATCGCTACCTTGGAAGAATAGTGACACAACTCGAATAGAAATTTTAAGAAAATGAAAATCAAAAATGTATTAGTGCTTTAAGGCAAGTTTAATGAAGGTGGTTTTATTTTTAAGTTCAATATCAACACTTTATTTTGCAAAAAAAAAAATTTCACAAATTTTGTGAAAATCTAGATTGCTGGTTTGAGAATTACACGTAACAGGCCTTTTTTCTGTGATACCCGTTTTCGAAGTATATACCTTTTTTAGTGGATCCTCCTGTTTTTTTGTTTCGTGCACTTCTGTATGAATTCAGTTGCGTTAGTTTATCCCGCTCCAGTTTTATAATTTTTACATTCGTAATTTTAAAGATTTCGCTTGCCATTTTTTTCGCAAATCTTATCAGGCTCATATATTGATCTGGCTATTTTACTTGGCCCTCGTGTCATGTGTAGCATTCTACATCATTTGGTTTCAGTTCAAAAATTGTTAAATTAAACACATTTACTTTGGTTACGTAATAGAAAGGTAATTTGCATAGAATTAAATTATATAGAATGAGTGTAAGCAACTGTCAAGTGTCACAAATTCGGAGGGTAAAAGAGAAAGTGAATAAATCAAGAGGGCCGTATTTAGCATTTTTGTCGACCGAATGCAATGAAGTTAGGAAGTTAAAATTAAAAAATCATTTAAATTTTATTACATTTTTATTCCTATAATATAAGTAAAAGAATTAATAAGACTATCGGGATTAAAACTGGAAACATTCAAAATAAAAACTTCTGTTTGGGGAATACAATTGCGTCACTTAATTGTTTTAGAGTTGGATTCGAATTTCTTCTTAATCTTGAGCGAACAACTGAAAAAATAGTTCAATGTGGCCTTGACTTAATTTATAGAACGAAATATATTTCAACAGGTGTGTGTCAACAAAAAAAATTAAAAATTGTTGAGGTGTATCAGCCTTGAATTTGAGCCAGAATGGTTTAAAAATGTATCCTTCTGGACTAATTCCAGGACTAATTAAATTTTTATCCTCAAATTCGTCTATCAGGTGGCCCAAATTAATAATTTTTTTTTTTCGTTGTCTATTATTTTTTTGTCGTAGGTTCATATCTTTTTTCCAGTTTCTTGTATCTATTCCTTAAAAATTGTAGTTTTCGTTTTCGAAATTTGTTTTTTGGACTGGCATCCAAAATCAGTATCTGATGAGATCATTGCTTGTTTTAACGTTATTTTATTAAATTGTTCGTGTGAATAGGATGGTTTTATAATTTTACTAACAAAAGAAGAACAAGTACTACTACGAATGCTAGTATCACTTTTGTCTATCATTATTTAAATTCTCTTCACGAATCAACAAATCCAAAACTTTAAAATTAGCCCCATTTATATCGTCAGAGTCATCTATAGAAGTATGGCAAACTTCTTGAGGGACAGATTTAGAATATGAGTGCTCGGACTCTGGGCATCCAACTATATGTTTTCTTCAGTGTGATAAGGAAATGTGGTTTGAATAATATTAGGGCATGTATTTTCAATTCTCAAAATTATTTTAATTATTATCAATGTACATGGTGGGAATGGCCGATTTTTTAAATAAATTATGAAAAGCAAATCACGTAGCACATGAAATATCCGCCGTTTTATTAAACTAAAATAAAAAATACGATCCTGAGATATTCCTTTCTGTATTTTTTAGGCGTATTTTTGCAACTTTTTACAATACACTTTATTTTACTTAAAAGTCTGTAATTTTTATTAATTAATAATTTTAAAAATTTATAATCTATAATTTTACAGCGCAATTTTTTTTTTTTAATAATGGCGTTTTCATTTTCATTGAAATTAATGCAGTGCGAGCAGAGTTCGCATTGGTCTGTCTTAGGCTGGAAGATTGACAAATTATTCTCTTTGGTAAAAATATTATAATACATCAATTGACATATTCGCGGTTTTCAGCCTGACATATTTTTTTGCGTAATCTCTGTAGAGCTCACTCTGTAGATGGCTATCAATTCTGGGGATTGAATTAATATGTTGTTTAATTCTTTTTTTTACCCCTCGGTGATTTTTGTGTAACCCTTTATACTCTGGAGTAATTATTCCTATACTTCAGAAGCAATTTTTCGTGCTAACACGAACGTCCCACTAACAGTGCAAAAATTGTTTGCATACTCCGCCGCTATTTAATCGACCATGACTGTGTTTTCTATGGTAGTGATATTTCGGGTTAATTAATGTCATGTTAGCAGCAATAACATCCCTTTGCCTTTGTAGGTCTGCTATTTTCTTTGTCCATTCTAACCAGCAGTTTTCACCACAGGTGGAATTATTTTTGCTTATTTTTTGCACATTATGAACGTTTTTCGGCTTCCTTCGACTTATCTTCTCTGCATTACAAGAAAGCGCGATTTTTTTTAAACTATTATCACTCTCGGATGTTCAGAAAAAGATGAATCAATTGAGGAAGAACCGACATATTTGGGGTTAAATCTGAATAGTCAGAATCTAAAATATTACGAACATTACTTTGTTTATCATACGTGCTACAGTGTAGGATGTTTTGATCTCCCGTTATTGTACTACTCGTATTTGTAGTGTTGCCGATATTCAATGATTTATTATCTGTGTTAAATGTCAAACTACCTGTGAAATATAAAGACAAGTTCAATTAGAAATATTGAATTCTTTAAATTTGTTTAACTACACTCCCTTTCAGAAATAATAGTTTCCTGAATATTCATGTGATTTAATATGCCAAGTGTTTGAATTTTCCGCATTTGTGATGGTATCAAGCTCGGCTTTGGTTCTAACTATTTTTACCATTAATGTACCTCTTGATGCAGGCAACATTATTGCGTTTAATAATTCTTAACAACATTTTTTTGGGCCGCAAGTAGCAATATTTTTCTGAAAAAGCAATACCGGTATTTCGGTAGTCAATTTTCCCAAAAACGCGATCCCTGTTTTAAAATAGAAAATAATTCAGAAAATAATTTTAGCTACTAACAAATTCAAAAAAATATAACGATTTTATTTCAAGAAACTTCAAATAAAAATATTAAATGTGACATACATGTATTATTTTTGAACCTGGTTAAAATATGAGCGTAACAATCGAGCTCAAGGACGAGCTCAAGGTTTTGCCATTCAATCGTGATCTAATCCCGATCCACACCGATTCCACACTTGCTGGTGGTATAGATAATAGGCAATCATAGGCCAGTTGTAAGAATTTACCTCTTATGTTTTCAGCTTCAAAATAAGTAATTTCTTCTCGAATAACTTTTTGTAGGTCTTTAGTATTTTTTTGTTTTGAAATACTAACCTCAATTTGATTTTGATTAACTTGGTTTGATTTCAAGCTTTTCTTTCAATGCAAGTTAAGGCTCATGCTCTGCAGCTGGAACTGTGGACGGGAACAGGATATCAATATTTTCAATTTCTGAACCTTCGGTTTGTTCCTGTTGTAAATTTTTATCGAAATAAAACCGTTACAATAAATTGACAGTTATTTTTATTGTTGTTGACTTAGATATTTTATTTTTCAACATCTCTTCGTCGTCGGTCTCATCTTCGTCTGCGCTGTTGGTATTATGTAAATATCTAAGAACGCTGGTTAATTCAGTTTGCCTTTCACACATTCGAACTTCTAGTTCTGCTTTTAGTTCTTTACTTAGCGGGCTATTCTGATTCGCCAATTCCTTTAACATGAATTTCACCGCATCATTTGCACTTAATAGACTAGAATCTTAGCGGCAACAAAAGCTTCGACTATTAATTTAACTGGAACTAAAGCTGAAATAATTGTTGAGACTAGAGAAAATTCATCTTCAGTTATTCGAAACTCAGTATTTAAATTTAAATCAATTAGTGCTTTCTCAATGCAATGTTTTAATTGGAAAAATCTGTCATTTACAATACACCCAAAACAAATTAATTTTATTTTGACCCTCTTACTGGAAAACCCCCAAAATAGCTATGAGAAACGCAAGGAAAAAGTTATTCAACTGAAATAAGGTCAAGTTTGCTTCAAGCGTCATTTAAACATAATACCCAATTGACAAGTCACATGGAATTCCGTAATAATATTTTGGTTTTATTGCGCGACAACATAATAATTAACGACAGAAATATGTCCATTTGTCGTACGGTTGATTTTAATTATAAATTGTTTTACGAAAAAAAAATGTTTAATAATTTTAGAGTCTATACTTTTTTATAAAATACAGAGTATATACCGAAATACCGGTTTTCGAATTATGAGTTCAATACCGCGAACCCGGTATTGCAATCCCTAGCCGCTACAAACCTTTTAACTTCCTTGCCTAGTTTGATATTTCCAAAATTTTCACTGATTCTGTGAACAAAACTGACACAACACGCCAACGAACACATTAAGGTATTCTCGTTTTACTAATTTTGAAAAAAACGGTGTTCAGTAATTGAAAGCTGGCGAAAATCGTTAACTCAGTCTGAATTGACACACATGGTAGTTAGTGCACCAGAGGGAACATCTTGGAAATAAGAAAATTGGACAAAAATTTGAACGTTAACTAACTTATGGCCTTGTTGTGCTCAAATATTAGTAGTCTGTGCCTGTTTGCTTTTTTTTGTGTTTGTTTATGTTTTTTAAATTTTAATTATAACATTTTGTTACATCTTACAGATTTTAATGCATTTTCTACGTCGGTTTTTACTCATTTTTTACATTCCATTTCTTCTGCAGATTCGAACCATTTTTACTTAAAATAAACAATTTTTAAAGTAATCTATTTGACTGATTTATAATAAATTGGGTAAAATAAAACATCAGAGAATTTTGTATAATTTTGCTCCTTACGAAATATTTTATCAAAAAAAAAAAGTTCGCAATAAATTTCTCTGAACACAATTCCATTAATATAAATTATCAATGCTAACAATCGCTTACGTTTTAAACTGCGCTGCCAAGCAACTGCAATAAATTTACCTTTAGAGCGAAAGCTACTCTTACCAACTATTAAATTAATTAATTTGTGGGATATACAAAGTATTTATATTATACAATTATGCGATAACACCACCAACAAATAAAGAAATTTTAATTAAAAAACAAATTTCTTTATTACATATAGATGCACCTAGAAGGCGAAGAAAATACATTTTACTATTATAAAAAAATAATTTTATGATATTTCATCCTAATCGAAAAAAAGTAGAATTCTATAATGGTAAATCTACACGAATTGCTTTATAGAGAGAAGCAGATAATGTCTCGAATTCGTTTAGTTGGGGACATATACGTTTGTAAATTTTAACAACCAATATTTTTCTAATGTGTATTGTTTACAAACGTATTTATTCGACTGTAAGCATGACTTGAAGTTAAATCAAATTCAAAATTGAGTTCAGTTTGATTATTTTGCCGTTTCTGGCAAACAAATTTGGTACTGTAAGGTGGGGAACAACAAAGCTATGTTTAAAGTGCCAATTTATATTTCAAAAATAACCTTTCAGTACGTATCGAGAATATTTCGATTTTAAAGTTTACGTACAGTTTAGAGATAGATAAGACTCGCAGGCCTGCCTAAACTGAGACAGTTTTGGGACTTTAATTAAAATGTTACTTTGTGAAAATACATATGGCACTCACTTATACAAAACTTTGTCAGCGGTCTGAAAGTGTCAAATCATGTTTATAATTTACTGTTGGCTCTAGCAAACTAAAAAAATTTTAAACTATTTTTTAAGTGATTTCTTAAATTGTAAAACGAAATTATGAATCAATCCCGTTTCTTATTTATTTTTCAAATCAACCTGCAACTGCTCACATTGCCCGCCTTTATATTTGTATTGGAACCTCGTTGCTTTTAACTAGGTAACTAGGCCAAAATAGTCCCTTAGAAGAAATATTTTATTAATTAAATTATATTTTATTAAAAATTACCGTTAAAATTAAAATTTATGTAAGACCCCATATAATCACAACCAAATCAATTCTGTTTTGTCAAGTCCGGCTGGTTAGCGATTTTTAATTTTCTACCTACTTTCATAACGAGTTTTGGATTTCGAAATATTTTACGATTCCTTTATAATCCGTTCCCGCTGAAATATTAAAATGTATAGGCTTGTACCAAATCGGATAATGTAGGTAAAGAAAATACTTTTTCTAGATCATATTAGTGCCATTGATTTATCTTGTAGCGCAAGTGTTTTGTCAGATTCTTTACGCATTTGTATGTTGTTGCATCTTCGTTTAAGTTTCGATGTTTCTCAAATTCATTAATTTAGTGTTCAGTTGGATCCGTTATATTTTTAAATTTGCTGCAAGTATCGGAAACATCTTTTTTTGGTACATATTATATTTCAGTTCTTTCGATCCTCGAAATCATACATTTTTTTAATAGATAGCCCAGCTTCAAGGTACTGCCGTTGTGTACCAGCACGTAAATATTGAGAGTTGATACACGAGAAGCTGTGTGAAAGTTATTTTTAAAAAAAAGTATATCGTCCTCTGCGATATACACAACGTCGCCAGAAAAAAAGATCGGCCAACTCTCATCTGCTCTAATCCCAGTTGAAAGAAATACTTAAATGTATTTTGTTTTTTCGAAGAGTTTTTGCAATGGTACATTTTCGTTTCACTGAAGAAACCATATTTTACGTAAAATATTTTTTTTTCTTCGTCATTCAAAATCCAGAAATTCCCATGAATATCTTTGCGTTTGGCCTCCGAAAATAAAACGGTACAATCATATGGGCACGATTTGTCACACGCAGCTGGTTTGTCAGATTTAGATGGAAAAATTTGTCCACTGCCATTAGTACATTGTTCACCAAATTGCCGTTTGCGCTTTAATATTTCTTTTTCCCAGTTTATTTTATTTCTAATTTTTTTCGTGATGGTACTCCTGTCCTAGTTACCGATTCATCAACCGTAGGTTGGGTCGTCTAATGAATCATCATTACAAAAGCTGAAATTAGAACTGGGCGTTCCACTACTACAAGAATTATTAGCACCATCTGAATGTTCAACCATAGCTGCTTCTAAAATTCTAAAAAAAAATTACACAAAATAATATTAACCAAGGCACTAAAAGTTTAATTGCCGTTCAATAGCAGGGTTGATAGGTCGGACTGGTGAGGACATTTCTGTAGTGTTATCTGACATTTAATTTTCTGATAACACTTAAAATATTTAAAATGATGCACGTAACACGTGTTGTCACTTTTATAGTATAGGTTGACTAAAGAGGACTAAAAAATTTAACCGAAACAAGGCATATTTATACTTTTTTTTTTTATAAACACGAGTTGTTCAATTAGATATTAGAACAAAGTTAAAATATAATTTTTTTTAACAAATATAGTTTTGTCCTTGTAAATTGTGTCCTATATCCATTTAGTTTGGATATTGGAACTGAAATGCAACTTTACAAAAATTTAATTTGAGCCATACTTGGGATAATTTTACAAATAGGACACATAAGAATAAAATCGCGCGAAAAAAGACAATTTTTTTGTTTATGGGACACTAAAAAAAATATCTACAAAACTATAAGAGATATTTTCAGAAAAAAATTGGTCTATAGGACAAAATAGAACTCACATCACTCTTCATGTGCCGGGTACATTCCACGTGACTGTAGGTCATTTTTACTTTGCAGAACTAAACGTGTTTATTTACAAAATTAAATCCAGCCGTAATTTGGTCTGTAACAGATCACTAAACTTAGAAACTTTCCTTTAAAATTGATGTTATCGAAATACGGAGGTATTCTTAAATATCTGTTCTAGCCAACGTTTTATGTTTGAGAGGTTAATTATTTTGGTTCCTATTGCAAAGTAGGGTTATACATAATAAGAACACAAAATGTCTTTTATTTTCTGTAATCCCTGAACACACAAATTTTTTTAATATTTTTGAATTGTTATTTTAAAAGCAAGATATTACGTCAAATTAAAATTTCTCGTTAAATTCAATATAAAAAAAAGTTTTACGAGACGCGAGATTGTTCAATCCCAATCCTTAGTTGCGATAGCTGAGTAAAGATTTTCAAACACAGAGAATAATCGGCCCTAAGCCATATATTTGATTAATTTTGAATGCAAAGAACCAAAATTTCAGTCTCAGAAGAAGCATGTTGCTTTGATTTTGAAACTACAATATACGTAATGACTATCGTACTTACAGTTAAATTGAGTATTCAAAGCGATCTAATAATTACTTAGGACTTATTGAACGCCATACTTGAAGCACACTGTTATGAATTTAGAAATAATAGAAGAATACTAAATCGGGCAGTGGCACTCATTTTCGTTTAATTTTAACGAATTAAATATTTTAATAAGATATAGAAATTAATAAATCTTGTATTCATAATGTTTAATAATTATTTTACATAAATAAATTTCAAAGTTGCAAATCTTATAATTGATAAAAGTTTAAATAACGGTTATTTAGCTCAATTTTTATATTTTTATTATTATAGTTTAAGCTTTTGGAAACTTTTCGGTTCCATTCTCAAAAGTATATAAATCAATTTAACAAAAACAAAATATTTTCTATACAAAATAAAATAAAACAAACTAAAATGTAGCTATTTTTCTGTAGATACCGCTAGCTACTAGAAAAAATATATGATTTTATTTTAGCTAGGCAACAAAAATTGATATCTACAGAAAAAAACATTTTACAAAATAAAATTTGACTTTCAAAACGTAAATTGATTGATTTGATTTTAATTATTTTCATTTAAAAACTTTTTTAATAACAAAAAAAAAACTGGCATTGCAAATAGTTTTGAATAATTCTGATTTTTCCTTTGGCAATAAAATTTATAAACAAACTTTTGGTTCTCCAATGGGCTCTCCTATTAGTCCCATAACCGCAAATTTAATGATGGAATTTTTAGAAGAAATGAGACTAAACTCTTTGGATTCCCAACCTTTATGTAGATGACATTATAACAGCAATTCCTGAAGACAAAATTGAAATTTTCCTGGATGTATTTAACTCTTTAGATAATAGAATAAAATTTACTGTTGAAAAAGAAATTGACCACAAACTTTCATTTTTAGATTTACTTTTAATTCATGAACGGGATGGTAAAATTTCTTATGACTGCTACCATAAAAATATCTGGTCCGGTCGTTATCTAAATTTTATTTCTTGGCTTTCTATTTCCTACAAAATTAATACAATCAAAATTTTAACTCAAAAAATTCTAAAATTGTTCGATACTAAATTTCATTACAATAACTTTAAACTTTTGGAAAACACTTTGGTAAATAATAATTAAGTATCCTAAAAAATTAATAAATAAAGTGATTTGGAAACAAATAAATTATCAAAATTTTACACTAAATCCTGAAATTGAAAGTACAAATTATTTTTCTTAACTTATAAAAAAAACTTTTCGAAAAATTAAAACATTTATTTAAAAATTATAATTTCAAAAATATTGGTCGTTATCAGTTTAAATGATATTTTGTTTCCAAAATTAAAAGATCCGATACCATTAAATAACGAATCAAATCTTATCTGTCAAATAAAATGTAATGATTGTAACGTAATTTACACGAGACAAACTAAACAATTTTTACGACATATTAGAGATACCAACCACACCATAATATTATTTTGGAAGATGTAGACATTTAGGAAAAACAACCTAATTACAGAAAAAGATCTATTTTGGAGATAATAAAGGTGGTAATGGTTTAGGGCTCGTTTTTTATTTTAAATAAAGTAAAACAAATTTAAAGACTGAGCTTTCGATGTCTCATCGACATCATTTTCAAAGCTAATGAAAATTTTTTATAAATTTCTTAAAAACAAATATAAAAAGCCTATACAGTAAGTACAATTTTTTCAAATAGCAAATACAAAGTAAATTTTAAAGTAAATTTTACAAACAAGTATATAAAATATGAATATGATTTTAAAATTATTAAAAAAATATAAATGTAAATTGTATATATAAATTAAACAATGAAATAAATTTAGAAAAGAAATAAAGTAGACAAAAAACGAAATTAGACAAAATAATTGTAGCAATTGCCAATGTAGGCTCAATCACTATTTATATTTATAGAATTAATGCTAGATTTAATATAAATTTCGTTCTTTTTTCAATATTTTAACATTATTTAGGCTAATTATGTGACCTGAATTCTTTAAATGTGTAGAAAGCGCACTAGTACCTTGTTCTTCATCTTTATTTACACCATTTTTATGTTGATAAATCCTTTTTTCCAAAAATTGTTTTTTTTGACCCGTATAAACAACATTACAGTCACATTTAACTTCATAAATTAAATTTGAAAGCTTATTGAGTGGTATAGGATCTTTAAGTTTAGAAAAAAGACAATCATTTAAACAAGATGAAGAATTACCGACAATTTTGAAATTATAATTTTTGAACAAGTGTTTTATTTTTTCAAATAAATGTTTAACATAAGGAATTGAAAAATAATTTTTATCATTGTTAATGGGCCGAATTTCAAAATTTGTAATAAAATTTTTTTGTTTCCAAATACACTGATTTATTAATTTGGCGGGATAACGATATTTTTAATGTGAAATTTGAGATCTGAAAGTTTTAAAGTTTTTTGAGCCAAAATGTTTACTGTATTAATTTTATAGGAAGTAGGAAGCCAAGAATGAAAATTTAAGTATCTACCAGACCAACTATCTTTGTGGTACCAATCAAATGAAATTTTGCCATCAGGCTCATGGATCAAAAGTAAATCTAAAAATGGAATTTTGTTATCAACTTCCTTTTCCAAAATAAATTTTATTCGATTAAAAATTTTGTTAAAACTGTTCAAAAATATATCAATTTTGTTTTCAGGAATAGCCGTTATAACATCATCAAAATATCGATAGTAAAATAATGGCTGAAAATCTAAAGAATTTAATGCCAAATATTCCAAATTTTCCATTAATAAATTTGCTAATATACGGCTTATGGGAGAACCCATTGGAGAACCAAAAATTTGTTTAAAATTTTTATTGTCAAAAGAAAATTCCGAATTGTCTAAAACAATACTTAAACCTTCAAGAAATTGGACTTTCGTCAATTTTGATTTTGCGTTCTTTTTAATGTCTCTCCAATTTTTCTTGATAATTTTCGAAACTATATGACTATCTACATTAGTAAATAACGAAATCACGTCTAAAGAAATTAACAAAAAATTTGGGGGTATAATGAAATTTCGAAATTTTTGTTTAAAATCTTCGGAATTTAGAACAAAAGAGTTAGTTTTTCCTACACTAAATTTAAGAATGTTACCTAAAAATGCCGATAAACCGTATGTGGGACCATCTATTGAGCTCACAATAGGTCTGTAGGGTATATTTGGTTTATGGATTTTTGGTAAACCATATAATTTAGGAACTACTGGAATATGACTAGTTAATTTTTCTTTGTAAATACATCAATGTTGCCAGATTTTTGCCAATTTTTTACTAAAGTGTTTATCGTAGTTTGAATTGGAGTAGAATTATTTTTTATCAATTGTCTATAAGTTGTGTCATAATTTAATAGGCTATTCATTTTGTCAATATAATCATTACGTGTGGTTAATACGGTTATATTGCCTTTGTCTGCTCGAGTCACCATAATATTTGGATTATTTTTCAAAAACGTTTTTGCTTGTTTAAGGCAAGATAAAATACGTTTTTCAACTGGAGAAAGTCTCTGCAACGATGAACTTATTTTTAAAATTAGTCAAAACATTAACAAATTGATTCCGAATTTGGGTACGACTATTTTCCGGAAAACTAAAAATTGCACTTTCAACACAAGATATAATTTTGAAATAAGGTACATAACTACCAACAGTTGGTGTACAAAATTTATTACCTAAACTTAAAATAAATTTAACTTTAATTGGAATATCAATATTAGAGAGATTTACTAACCAATTTTCACTAGCATTAACCGAATCTTCTGTTAAAAAGTTGATACTGTCTACAAAAATGTTATCAAATTTCGCAATTTGCCTTACCTTAATTTCATTAAAATGGAAGTTAAAAGTAAATTTCGAGTGCTGGACAAATTCCTGGATAAGATTGAATGGAACAATATCTTCAAAATTTTGCTTAATGATTGCCAACATATTTTTTGTTGAATTGATGGCTTTTATCGTAACTTTAATTTCTTCATTGATTACTCCAAAAATGAATTGGTTTTGAAGTCGGGTAAAAACTTCATTGTTAATGTTGAACACATTTTTTAATTTCCTTGTTTTTGGATAAACATGCTCTTTACGGCATTTTAGCAGGAAATGTTGTTTATTAATTAATTTAGACAGGCTATATTTCTCGTTCATAAATTTATTAATTTTTTGCACTATGGTATTACCGTATTCAGCTTTTTATTTTACTATCGATATGTTGATGATATTACAACGGCTATTCCTGAAAACAAAATTGATATATTTTTGAACAGTTTTAACAAAATTTTTAATCGAATAAAATTTACTTTGGAAAAGGAAGTTGATAACAAAATTCCATTTTTAGATTTACTTTTGATCCATGAGCCTGATGGCAAAATTTCATTTGATTGGTACCACAAAGATAGTTGGTCTGGTAGATACTTAAATTTTCATTCTTGGCTTCCTACTTCCTATAAAATTAATACAGTAAACATTTTGGCTCAAAAAACTTTAAAACTTTCAGATCTCAAATTTCACATTAAAAATATCGTTATCCCGCCAAATTAATAAATCAGTGTATTTGGAAACAAAAAAATTTTATTACAAATTTTGAAATTCGGCCCATTAACAATGATAAAAATTATTTTTCAATTCCTTATGTTAAACATTTATTTGAAAAAATAAAACACTTGTTCAAAAATTATAATTTCAAAATTGTCGGTAATTCTTCATCTTGTTTAAATGATTGTCTTTTTTCTAAACTTAAAGATCCTATACCACTCAATAAGCTTTCAAATTTAATTTATGAAGTTAAATGTGACTGTAATGTTGTTTATACGGGTCAAAAAAAACAATTTTTGGAAAAAAGGATTTATCAACATAAAAATGGTGTAAATAAAGATGAAGAACAAGGTACTAGTGCGCTTTCTACACATTTAAAGAATTCAGGTCACATAATTAGCCTAAATAATGTTAAAATATTGAAAAAAGAACGAAATTTATATTAAATCTAGCATTAATTCTATAAATATAAATAGTGATTGCGCCTACATTGGCAATTGCTACAATTATGTTGTCTAATTTCGTTTTTTGTCTACTTTATTTCTGTTCTAAATTTATTTCATATATATACAATTTTCATTTATATTTTTTTAATAATTTTAAAATCATATTCATATTTTATATACTTGTTTGTAAAATTTACTTTAAAATTTACTTTGTATTTGCTATTTGAAAAAAATTGTATTTACTGTGTAGGCTTTTTATATTTGTTTTTAAGAAATTTATAAAAAATTTTCATTAGCTTTGAAAATGATGTCGATGAGACATCGAAAGCTCAGTCTTTAAATTTGTTTTACTTTATTTAAAATAAAAAACGAGCCCTAAACCATTACCAACTTTATTATAGTTATTATTGGTTCAATAAATAATTTTTATTTTGGAGATGTTACTTATAAAATCCAGTTCAAATTCTAATAACAAAATTAACGATTTCGCTTACATTGGCAATTCGTATGATCTATTTTTATAATTTGATTTTTTGCTTTTGCACATTTCAAATATTAATTAAGATGGATACAATTATGTTCAATTTACGTCTTTAAAGTCAAATTTTATTTTGTAAAGTGCTTTTTCTGTAGATATCAATTTTTGTTGCCTAGCTAAAATAAAAACATATATTTTTTCTTGTAGCTAGCGGTATCTACAGAAAAATAGCTACATTTCAGTTTGTTTTATTTTATTTGGTATAGAAAATATTTTTTTTTTGTTAAATTGATTTATATACTTTTGAGAATGGAACCGAAAAGGTTTCGAAAGCTTAAGCTATAATAATAAAAATATAACGATTGAGCTAAATAACCGTTATTTAAACTTTTATACTAAAAAGCTCATTAAACAATTTAAATCTTATAATTGATAGTCTAAACCAAAGATCATAAACATGTTTGGTCCTGGTGCATATTTGTGTAATATTTTCGCCCGATTTCAAAACTGAAATAAAGAAATTCGTAATAAATTTCTAGGAAGTTCCAGTTAGGCTGGCTGTTAACGGATCCTCAGCCTAAATCTCTGCAAAGTCATGTTAATAGCAAAATTATTAGGCAGCGAATTTGTTACGCATTTTTGTATTTTAGTTTTGAGTTTGAGTGAAAATAGTGAACGGCTTCCAAATGAATTTGGCCTCAGGTTCTCAAAATACTTGCAATAGGTTGTTAAATTGCTCATCCAACCAGCCTAATGGGAACTTCCTAACCAGGACAGCAAATTTGTTACCTCCAAATGATACTTTAATTTAATTTCTACGATTTATTAAAAATGTTTCTGTTCTGTACATTTTAAACAAAATTTCAATTTTAGTAACTTTTAGAACTAAAATTCCTATTGGAGTGACCATATTTTCTATTTTCAAAAAAAAAAAAAAAAATTATTTATTTACAATTTTTTTTTTTATTTTTATTAAACATTAACTTTTACATTAATTAACATGTTAAAAATCTTACAAATTACAATTTATACTATTTATACTATTTGTGACAAGTTTGTAATAGATAATCGTATAATATATTCGTGTGAGTGTTGATTTTGTCATTTAACATTAAGGGGCAATTTTTATTTTTGTAAATTTCTAATTCTTCGTATCTGTCCATGGTCGGGCCCTTAGTTAATTTATATAACACTTGGAGATTTGTCTGTATGTCAGTAACTGTATGTTTTTTATCTGTCAAATGCTGGGCATAATTAGATTTTATTTGTATTTTATTAATTTCGTTGATCTGTTCTGCGAATCTTGTTGAAAAAGATCGCCCAGTTTGGCCGATATAATAATTGCTACAATCATTATATGTCAATTTATATATCCCCAACTCCCCATCAAAAAAAAAAAAAAAAAAACTAATAAAACACAAATAAAATCTAATTATGCCCAACACTTGACAGATAAAAAACACACAGTTACTGACATACAGACAAATCTCCAAGTGTTATACAAATTAACTAAAGGCCCGACCATGGACAGATACGAAGAATTAGAAATTTACAAAAATAAAAATTGCCCCTTAATGTTAAATGACAAAATCAACACTCACACGAATATATTATACGATTATCTATTACAAACTTGTCACAAATAGTATAAATAGTATAAATTGTAATTTGTAAGATTTTTAACATGTTAATTAATGTAAAAGTTAATGTTTAATAAAAATAAAAATTTTTTTTTGTAAATAAATAGCTTTTTTTTTTTTTTTACGTTGTTCGTACACAACGAAAAGTTAATTGGTAAAAATGATGTATAGATGGAGAATATGAAAGAATCGAATTTCGTACGCTATGCAGTAATTTGCTAGTAGTACAACTACATGGTATTGTTCTATATATAGACAATATTCCTATGTAAAAATATCAACATCAGTCGCCGCGGCCTGAGGAGATGACTGATTTTTTCAAATCAATAATCTCATTAAGTTCGAAACTGATTGTTGCGATTCTTGCAGATCTTCCATCTATAATTCAAATTAAATTCTAATTTTTTTTTTCTTGAAAATAATTCTGTGATATAAATGCAGCAAAATTAAAAATGGAGAACATCCAAAACTATAATACATATTTTCTAATTAGCATTTGGTATAACACTGTTAAATTAACACACTTTGTATGGTAACCACATTTAAACCGTTATGGACTGGTACACGTTACAATCCTTTATTCTTATCATATAGCATGCTCTTCTACATTTCGATGGATTTCTTCGTGAACCACTTGGATAAACACTTATTTTAATGAAATTTAGCTCTCTGTAACCAGAAACCAACAAGGTCATTGACAAACTGTTGACTGAATTCAACTTTGTATAGTGATCGCTATAAAAATGTGAGCATCAAGTTTTTAATAATAAATCTTCATAAAAGTGGAGTAGCTTAACCGAAAGAACTGGGAGAACGTTTCGATCACTATTTTAGAATAAAAGTGTGTCGCATTCACAAATTGGCAAATTAATATGGCCATTTTCAGTTTAAGATAAATATAAATATCGTGATCGCTATGAAAGAGTGATGGTCTAGTTTAGATATCGTGATCGCTATAAAAATGGAATCATTTTCAGAAATTGAAATTTATATCGTGGTCGCCATATAAAACGGATTATCTAAAGTTATATATTGATTTAGATATACAATCGCTAGATCACTAAGGGTGATCGTCTTAAAAAAAGTAATACGAATGATCGTGACCATGTTACAATTTAATTCTTTTCAAAAACATAATTAACGATGCGGATTATGAACGATACTTAATATAAAGAACAGAAACAAGATGTTAGCTAATTATCAGACTATTCGTCACTGTTTAAGAAAACAGAGCGCAGACCGCAGAAGATCGGACACAAATGATCGCCAAATCATTCCGCCATCAAATCATTAGTTATTGATCGAACTATATGCGATTATTATTTTAAAACAAATATGCAGAAAATTAGTCGCCTACAAATTGCCAGATTAATATAACCATTTATAGTTTTAGATGATTATAAATATCGTGATCGCTATAAAAAGGTGATCATCCAGTTTTAAATATCTTGATGGCTTTAAAAATTTAACCATCTTTAGAAATTGGAATATATATCGTGATCGCCATATAAAAGTGACCATCTAGTGTTATATGTTGTTTTAGATACAAATGGATCGCTATTAAAGGGTGATCGTCTTCAAAAAGGTAATACGAATATATGTCTTAAAGTCGATCGCTATAATGATTGCGAAATACATACCAAAAATAATACCTAATTTAAACTGTTGAATTTAAAAATATTCCAAATGGGTTTGTCTTGTAGTGAAATTAAAACATTTTTAGGTAATCTTTAACATTTATATTAGAGAAGTCCCTGAACGCTTAATAGTGTCGTTGAAAGTTGTGGTACAACTTATTAAAGTTTTTTTTTATACAATGTTTCTACTTTTATATCTCCGATCCAAGAAAAGTTCACGGTGTCTCACCTATATGACCGAATAGCTAAATCAAAACCTCACATCATAGTTTTTTAAACGTATTTTAGGATAGCGTAGACCGAACATGGTTTAAATTAACGATGATGATTTGTTTAAAATATGCTGAACAAATTAAAAATCATCATAAGTAAATCTTGTTCAGCAAGCACGTGGGGTTTTGATTTAGCTATTTAGACATATAGGAGAGACCCCGTGAACTTTTCTTGTATCAGAGATATAAAAGTAGAAACTATCGAGAGATAAAAGTAATCGTATCTTAGAAAACAAAGTGAAGACCGCAGAAGATCGGACACAAATGATCGCTAAAGTGTTTTACACCACATTACGATTAGCGCAATAAATATTTATAGTTTTATGGCACCCGGCATTTTTAATAAATTTATCGCACGTATTCTTATTTTTACGGCAATTTCCGCCCCGAAAATTGTGAAAAATAATGTTTTTTTTTTGTTGTTTATTTTTGTACTTTATTTTTTTTATTACCTGTGCGGTTCACATAATATATCGTTACAAATTAAATTATGAATGTGAACCGTGTAGATTTTGTGTCGCATATACAAGAAACAGTTCAACACATTTTTTGTAAGACATTAAGCTTTAATGCTAAAAAAAATTAATTTACGTTTTTTAAGAAAATTTTACGTAAATATAATACGACGACTTCTTTTATTTTATCTTCGCGGTTTATAAAAGAATCAAGTGTCATCTTTCTTTATAATATGTTACTGCTTTTTACTGTCAGACAGTTTTTATTATCATTATTATTGCATATACTACATTTTTTTGATAGTTGGTCATGTCTTTTAAAAGGATAAGCAAATCAAAAAAAAAAAATTAAAGTGTTTAGACTTAAACACAAAGGTGTATTATATGTTAGTATACCCATCGTACACGTCATATAATAATATAATTAGCAAAGAGGTCAGACAATACAACATCTGTGTGACAAGACGGACGAGCACAAATGTGATGTGATTTTTATTTTATGTTATAAGATAATGAACTGTGTGTGTGCATATGATCGGGGTAATATGATCCGATGTTTTTGCTGTTTTTTGCAAAAATATATTATGTTATTGACCTACAATATATCCTGGAAGTTAATTTGTCATATATGTGCGATGTGGTAATTTTATAGCAGTCTAGATACCAAAAAGTATTATGATGATATTAAATTACATCGGACATATTTCATAATTTATGATACATGACGTGCTATACAAACATGTAAGCGTAAATCGATCATTTTTTTTTGTATATAAGATAGATCCTTAAACAGCGATTCCTGGAATGACAAGCCTATCCTAAGTGTAAACGATTTTTAGAAAAGGTTTAGCTGTGAAAACTTTCCGAAAGAAATGCTATGTGTTAGCGATATCAAAATAAAAGCAAACATTCAGGCGAAATTATTTTTAAGCATAACTCCTACCTAAAAAAAAACAAAAACCATCTTCAATCAATTCCACAATGCTTCCCCTCGAGTATGCTGGATACTCTATTATGCTATTAAAAATTTTCAGTATTCAATGTTTTACCACGTAATGCGATATCAAGTGTACCACAATAAATTATTGTCGATATACGATATAATAGGCCTAATTTTTAAACGATTTTCCTCGTTGTTATCCACTGTACTTCGGTTTAATCCGCAATATTGAAATCTTGATGTGTTGACGTTGTAATAAAATTGATAATGTTTCCAGTGATCCTTTGTGCCACTCTGAACTTAAATGGGTTCTTCTCTCCTTGAACACTGCGATGTATTCTAAAAACGACACAATGCTTGCAGAAAGCCCCTTTCATTAATTTTGAATATACCGAAACGGCCGTTTATTTGAATCGAAATCACTTTTAAAATTGTATTTTAGTTCGTGAAACCAAGGTTCTTTTATTAATTTTAATTTAAGGTCAGCAGGAATATTAGTGTTTTTTGTTAAATCAGTACTTGAAGATGGCTGAGATCAGATAATAATTAATAATTGAGGTTTTTGTGATTTCTGACGATTTAGAAAGTTCTGTTACTGTTGTTGAAAGTTATTGCCGGTTAAACATGACGAGATTTTATTTAATTTTGAAGACGCTTCGCCAACATCCTTTAATTTTCGTTTTTGCCCAAAATAATTTCTAATATCTATCTTAAAAAAAAAAATTGATTGAGTTTCGATCAAGTATCAAATTTTGGTATTTGAATTTTCAAAGAAAGCGTGCCGAATTTGTGTGAGATTCCTGTCTTCATGAAAAATGGTTTGTATAGTACCATTTGTGTTCTGTTTTTGATAGTACTTTATAAAGTTCTTTGTAGCGACCCATACAAGAATTTAAATCCGATTTAAAAATGGCGGATCTTTCAGTCATTGGATCATTCAGCAAGAAATGATTTCCTAATTTATTTACCAACTGGAGACCTTCAAGAATTAAATTGGCAGATAAAGTTATTGGTTCATCCTCGTCGCTGCTGTAGTTTACGTTGATCGTTTATTGTGCTATTTCTAGCAAAATCCCTCATAACCAACTGCTTGTGCTAAGTTGATTATTTCCATCTACACTTCATCGGCGACATTTGATGAAGCAGTGTCTACAATTTTAACACAATCGGGCCGAACGTTCTTCCAGCAACGATTCAAAGTAGATATGGCCTTATTTCAGACATGGACAAAATTGCGTGTTTTATACAGTTCAGGATTGATTTTTTTTCACACCAATAACAGTACGCAAAAATTTGTTGATCCACTCATTAAATACTGACTCCGTAACCTAGGCTTTCTTATTTGCCATCCAATGTACTAGAAGCTATAAAATACGATTTTTTGTGACATTGCTGCAATGCAAAAACGTAATGCGATCTTTTGCCACTCTGAAACCACTAGAAACCTTTTCCGTTCTAGGCACAAATGTTCTGCTTGGCATTTTCTTCCAGAAAAGGCCGGTTTTTTCAGTGTTACAAATTTGATCAGACGTAAATTCACCGTCTTCAATTATTTTAGCAAGCGTAGAAGAATATTCTGTAGTAGCTGCAGCATCCGCCGATATGACATGTCTTCGTAAAAAGCTTTATAACCATCCATTACTTGCAATACATTTTTTGGTCTAGTTAGGATGTCGTTGGTTCCAGTTTTTTCAGTTTCTCATAAATGCTTAAGGTCTTCTGCATCTCTAGTATATGAGCACGAATTTGCACTATATTTGGTACCATCTGACACAGAATTACCAATAGCCTTCTCCTTTTTAAATTGTTCGAATTGTACCTTCGTTCAACTTAAAGCTTTTATTGACCGACGTGGAACCTTCATCTTTTGCAAGTCGGTCTAATGGTTTCAAACTAAGTCGTAATAGATTTTTATTGTTAATTTAAACCCTTATTTTTTATTAAAACGCTAAATTTTTTTGTATTGTTTTATTTTGTTCTCTCGAAAATAAAATTTAAACAAAAATCTACATCTCAAAAATGGCAAATCTGGAAATTTTTTGATTTCGGATTCACAGAAAAATTTAATGTCGAAGTTAAAACGGATTTTGTAGGTAAAATTGGAAAGAAAGGAAGGTGAAGTCGGTCTTATGAAGCCGCGTGTAGCATGGCTCATAAGGATTTATTAAAATTTTTTAATGGTTTTTAAATGGTTTGCGTTATGAAAAATCTTGACTTACCCCATATCGCATAAAATTCAATTTTTAAATTTAACTAAAGGAGCAGCGGTGCTTGATAAATCGTTTCAAACTAATTTTTAATATTAAATTCATTTGAATTTTAAGTATTATGTTGTATCTTGTATGTACACTAAACGTTTAACAACTGAATGCCAAATGCAAATAATAAAAATGGGATAAATTGATGAATAGCAAATGTGAATCCCCTTGTGAATCCCCTTTCAAATGTGAATCCCATTGTGTAAAAACAGAACTTGTTGACCGTGTTATTTCAAAATCGTGGAAAGAAACACCGTGGAGGAACAGGTTAGGGTGTATGTGTAAATATTTAAAACGTTTTTGTAGACTGATTTAAAGGGATGAGACCTCATATGTGTTACGGCATGGCAAAGGTAAAATTGTTTTTAATTTTTTTATTTCCATTTATAATGACAATTAAATCTTTGATGTGATATCCTTCGGCCTTATAACCTTGACTGTTTTTGTTACTGTCACCTCAAGTAAATCATAATATTTTTGTTTGAACTGTGTCTAGACAGTATACTGCGGCGGATGCATAAAATAATTTTTGGGCTTAATTGGAATTCTAGCAAATCGCAATTCTAGCAACTAGCATTAGTTTTGATGAGGCTGAGATTGGCTGGGTCATCTCTCGGGTAAGTGGAGGAATAGGATAATAGGATAAAAATCGGGCTTTGCATCCCGAATATGATCATCATTTGTTTAGAGTTGGCCTACTTCCTTTGAACATTATTCTAGAGAGTGCCAATCCAATTATGCATACTATATTTGACAGTTATTGGTTGAGGAATAGTATAGTGCCACTGAGCATGGTATAAATCTCCTGTGCAGTATAATTGCGAAATAAACTAAATTTTTTAGAAATATCCAAGCCGGTAGTTAATCTGGGATTGAATGACCACTGACAGTTTTCCGGGAACCATTGCCTTTGGGATGCTTCACATATTTTTTTTTGTTGCTATCTCGTGGTTGCCCGATTCAAGGGTTAATTTAAATAACTATAGTTTGAGGAAATTCTATTATAAGTTGTAGAATTGCAAGAGGATTAAATTAATAAATGTTTATAGTATTTAGGAAGCCGGAAAATATTAATTTAGAATTAAATTTCAGGAAATTTCTAGATGTTGAAGACCAATACCATCGTTATCCATTGAACCTATTAAGCCTTTTACCTTCCTCTAGTAGATGAGTATTCTGATTCTGTCCCACTTAATTAACCTATGCAATCCTTCGGTTTTGTTATATGTAAAAAAGAGTGGGCCCGGCGTCATCCTGGAGCTCCTGAGAACTTGGTCGTACATTCAGAATCAATCAATCAATTTCTTTCGACAAATTTGTTGAGCTAAGATCAACATTTTATTTGGAAAGAATTTGTTTTTGGTTTCTAAAAAAACAATATATTGCAAAATTTAATATTTAAGTGCAATTGATTCTTTACGTGATGTTCAGCTCCAGTTCACAGACACATAACATAATAACAACTAGCATACACTGCACCAAAAAAAAAACGAAACAGACATTTTTTTCGAAAAATACCCAGATTGAAACGCTTGTATCTTGGTGAAATAACACCTTTCGAAAAATTATATTGGGGGTACAAATTGAAAATGCGGGATTGATAACAGATGGCGTTACTAACGCTATACGCATCAGGCAGTACTGTGACTATGTTCATGTCAAAGCTACGTCTTATAGCTTTAATTTTCAGTATGTGTCAATTTGTCGCAGTGTCAAATTCATAGTTTTTTTGAGCTCTCAATATGTCGAGTTTCGTGCCAACAAAACAGCATTTGCGGGAAGTTTTAATTTACTTCTTTAATTTGAAGAAAAGTGCTGCTGAAGCACATCGATTGGTCTCCGAGGCTTATCCGAGTCATGTTCCATCGGTTTCAACGTGCGAGAGATGGTTTGTGCGGTTTAGAAGTGGTGATTTTGACGTTGAGGACAAAGAGCGGCCGGGCCAAGTGAAAAAGTTTGAGAATGCTGAATTGGAGGCAATACTCAATGAAGACTCGTGTCAAACTCAACAAGAGCTCGCAGATTCATTGGGAGTGACACAACAAGCCATTTCCCATCGTATAAAAGCCCTCGGAATGATCCAAAAGCAAGGACATTGGGTGCCGTATGAGCTGAAGCCGAGAGACGTCGAGCGCCGTTTTTTTGCATGCGAACTGCTGCTCGAACGGCAAAAACGGAAGGGTTTTTTGCATCGCATTGTCACTGGTGATGAAAAGTGGATCCATTACGATAACCCGAAGCGCAAAAAATCATATGGTTACCCCGGCCATGCATCATCATCGACGGCCAAACCAAATATTCACGGCGCCAAGCTCATGCTCTGTATTTGGTGGGACCAGCTGGGTGTGGTGTATTATGAGCTATTGAAATCGAACGAAACCATCACAGGAGCACTATACCGATTTCAATTGATGCGTTTGAGCCGCGCACTCAAAGAAAAACGGCCAGAATACGAGCAAAGACACGACAAAGTAATTTTGCAACATGACAACGCTCGGCCACATGTTGCAGCGCCGGTCAAAACATACCTACAAACGCTGAAATGGGAAGTCTTACCCCACCCGCCGTATAGCCCAGATATTGCTCCTTCCGATTACCACCTTTTCCGATCGATGACACATGACCTAGCTGACCAGCGCTTCCATTCTTACGAAGAAGCCCAAAAATGGGTCGATGACTGGATAGCAGCCAAGCCGGCCGAATTTTTTCGCGACGGTATCCGTAAATTGCCAGAAAGATGGGAAAAAGTTGTGGCTAGCGATGGACAATATTTTGAATAATTCATTTGTTACCATTTTTTCAGAATAAACGTTCAAAAATAGAAAAAAACCCGGCATTTTCAATTTGTACCCCCAATAATTTTGATAATTTTACTTCTAATTGGAGAAAATTTTGATTCTGTTTGATACTGGAATCCGTTTTATTTCATTTTGTTGTTTTATGACTTTTTTGAGAAAAATTTGTCTCATATCGTGTCACATATCGTGTTTATGTCAAAGCTAGATGTGCGGTATTACTACCAAAAATGTCTTTCAATTCTATGAAATACCTACGCAAACCATCACCGAATCTCCATGAAATACTACGACTGGCATCACGCGATTAAAACGCGATTCATCCTAAAAAGGACATTACACCAGTCCCTCCGAGTCCAGTTTCTATACTGCAACGCATAATTTTCGTAATTTCTTCGACAATGATTATCAGTTAGATATGAAACTCTAACAGGTCAACGGGATCTTAGTCGATAAGCTTTGAACTGATTTATTATCATCGGTTTTGATATCGGAGTACAAAACCCGATACATTACTTTAAGTTTCTTAAGCACAGCTTATCCTGTTTTTTTTGTAGCATAACGTGCGATAGCTCGATCTTCTCTTGGTGTAGTTTTCCTTGGTCGACCAGATCCTTCATGCCGACGTACACTACCTTTTTCTAAATATCGATGTCAAGTTCGGTTCACAACAGACCCACACTAATATCAGAGATTCGCCCACATTCACGATAAGTTACACCGGCTTCAACTAAAGCTTGATTCTTCACATAACTATGAGATAAATTTAATTTTTGTATTTCATAAAATGACGTAAAATTTAAAGAAACTTAAAATTTTATCGTAGAGTGCTTAGTTTGCAAGATAAAAAAAATGTACAATGTAGAAAACCGGTGTGAAGCTTTCAACATTTATCAAAAGTGTAGCTACACAAATGAACAAAAAACAAAAATGTAGCTACACAATTTAACAAAAAGTGTAGTATTACATAAAATTGTGTGGCGGGGTGGAATTTGTTATTTATCCCACTAAATCTAGCCTAATCTAATTCGCGACATATCACTGGGACTTTCTGCGATTTTTTTTTTGTTTAGAGTAAATGAAAATAATAATGAAAAAAATGTAAACCGGATCTTGTGGATATTTAAGCGCTTCTTAAAAATTCCCCGTAGACCGCAGTGATATGCCGCATATCACTAAAAATTGTGGATAGTGTCCACGAATTAAGAATAGAATTAAGTATTAATGGCCCTTAAACATCCATAAGAGCCGGTTTACATTTTTTTCATTATTATTTTCATTTACATTAAATAAAAAAAAATCGCAAAGTCCCAGTGATATGCCGCGAATTAGATTAGGCTAGATTTAGTGGGATAAATAACAAATTCCACCTCGCCACACAATTTTTTGTAATACTACACTTTTTGTTAAATTGTGTAGCTACATTTTTGTTTTTTGTTAATTTTTGTAGCTACACTTTTGATAAATGTTGAAAACTTCACACCGGCTTGTAGAAGTTTATACGCTTTTTGATATACGTTTCTCGCTAGAACTTAATAAATCAACAACGAGTCGTCGTACAAAAATTTCCACAGCATCATTTTTATGGTGACTGAAAAAGCTTGCTTTAAAATAAACCTTATTTAATTTTCGGCGATTCAAATAAATTAACTAAATGGCCTTAGTAGATCCGAAATGTTCTAAGTCGCTTTGGATTGGTTAATCATTATTAAATTTGGTGGAAAATATTAAAATTGAATTACATATTCGTAAAACATTTATTTCAACGATGAACTGTCAGATGATCTGATATTTAAGAAAATACCGGAGAATTTTCTTAGAGATCCTCATAAAACTATAAGATCATCTTGCGGGAGTTCATCATAAGTTAGAAAACCTTTTAATTTGGATTAGACGAACATCAGAACAACAAAAATATGAAGAAGTGTTAAAAATGCGGTAATAAATCGCCTGAGGTTCTAAACTGCTCTCTGAGACCCGTCGCATTCACAAGATATACAACACTAGCAATTTGGGTTAAGGATAACCACTAAAACGGCGACCAGTGGTCCTATTCTGGTAATTCTTTGAGGAACAGGGGAAAAATTTTACGTAGCTTTTATCTATAAATCAGTTGTTTCTGGAATGTTGGAAGTAAATATTTATAAAGTGGGAATCATTTTACGATAGCGAAATTGGCACGGACATTTTTTCCCAATATTATTTTGTCGTTAACTTTTTACCTTCGAATACCAGAAAAAAATAATTTTAATTGAAATTTTAATTAATTCTTGGCCTTAGCAGATGGTTACTATAAAAAAGCGTTAGACATGTTTTAACAAATCAAAATATTACAAGAGAGACGTCTAGATAACCAGACAGTTTGCTTGCAAGAAAAACTTGCACCAACTTATTTATTGCAATGTTTAGAACCTTTGACAATCGACCAACAATTAGCAATATTCTTTAATATCAAATTTAATTCTAGATGGCTTGGAAAATGGATTACAAGCGTCTTCCAAGGCAGTTCCACAACGATCCATTTAAGAATTTACGGTTCAGATTAGCCGAACTCATTCATCCGAAATTGTGCTTAATTTAGCAGAAAAACAAGAAGGGAAATTTCAAATTTTGTTAGACAAAATTATTTTGTTCACAAAATTTTCTATATGAAAAGTGTTTCAGAAAAAAATATAATTTCCCACAATTTATTCATTTTGTAAAACTAGACGCCTTTTAAAATAACATTTTTTTAGATAGATAGATTAGTCAGGTTAGCCGCAAAAGATGGCAGCACTCGTCAACAAAAGTTAGGGAGTGCGTTTGCGCATGCGTTGGATGGTACTCTCCGAAATATCAGCCATTTTGAACGCGCAGTAGTTGTATAACAATTGTTTGAGTGGGTCGATGAAATTTTGGGCAGATGAATTTAAACGTGCCGTACGCTTACCTGCTTGAGTGACTTCATTTGAATTGCATAAATATTGTAACACACAACCCACACGTCTCGAGGCTAGAACTATGACAAAATTCTGAAAATCATCAAGTAAATTTGATATTTTATAGGTCTTCCTGGAAAACATAACGGGACTAATGAGAACCGGGCAAAATCACTACGACAAAATTGTGAAAATCATTCGGTCCTCTTAAAAATTTATATACACCTAAAATTTTTTTTCGTTGTGTATAATCACTAATACACACACATAATTTATACTTCGGTTTTTTATAGAAATTATTTCTCGTCGGTCAAATTTCAATGATTTCGATCAATAAAACACTAAAAAATTTATTATATAAATTTTTTGTAAATCCATTGTTAATTTTCAGTAGCAACACTGTATATAAGTCCGAGGATAGATCTCCTTCTGGTTTTTATTTTATAGCATTCACATTTGTAAGAACCAAGTACAATAATATTTTTGTATCCCTAAACGTTCCATAATTATCAATTATTTATGTTATATGGCTCGGTACATTTGTATATGCTTTACAAGAAGTTTATGAAAATTTACGATACCAGAAACTAAAATATGGTCATATATACATTTTTTATTGTCTTGTAATAAAATATAATAAAAATTAGATTAAAGTAAATTAACAGCACATTTAAGATAAGGAACATTATAGTGTATACACATATTTTTTTATAATCTATTAATAAATGATCACGATTTTATTTTATATATGTATCTACATAATATTAACATTTTGGAGGCCAGGTTGCGGTTAAAATATTTTGTACTAACATAAGAAATGACATCCACCTTGGTTATACACAACTTTCATTAAACGACATATCGTGTGTCCGCGCGTTTTCTTATCAGACAAAATTACCAACACTGCACAACCTACACAAAACTCGTTAAATATTTTGTATTTTACCTGGTTCACAACGTAGTAATGTAATCGGAATTAAAATAAAATGTGTGCCACTTAAGGTGTCTCTTTAAAGTAGTTTAAGATTAAGAAAAAAATAAATAAATAAATTATTCCCGGATACGTGACTTGTAGTTTAATATATCGTATGTCTGTTTTAAATTTAAATCTTTTTTTTTAAACCTAAATATTTATATATAATGTTGACACAAATATTTTTTTTTTTAAAGGGTTAATGTATTTTCTGTACGGTGTGTGATAATTAATATTTTCCAGGTGGAATGTTCGCGCTCGCGTACGTTGGCACGAGCTGATGGAATTCCAACGATTTAATCGCGACACAATTTATTTTGTTTATTCATTTTTAATAAATATGCCTATTTATCATTTCTTTTTATATAATAATAATAATAATAATAATAATATTATGATATAAATATTACAATCTAATAATAAAATTTCACACCATTGTTAGTATGACTTATCTTACTACAGAACAAAAATATTTGTTTTTTCAATTGTACTTGCTTTTTATGAATGAAATTTATTTATTGTTTTTAACCCTTTGTGGCATGAGTTAAGCTATTTTTATCTTATCAATTTTATAACTCAAGTT
This sequence comes from Nephrotoma flavescens, assembly GCA_932526605.1. Taxonomy (NCBI): domain Eukaryota; kingdom Metazoa; phylum Arthropoda; class Insecta; order Diptera; family Tipulidae; genus Nephrotoma; species Nephrotoma flavescens. The sequence goes on from OW052220.1 coordinate 39,921,416, forward strand.
GGAAAGGTTCTATTTGTTTTATTAATAAGTGTATAAAGAATATCAAACTGGACAGCTGATCGTCAGTTTTTTATACTCATCATTTTGTTATGCTTAGTGGGCAATATAGAAAATATTATTTTAAAAAACTGAAAGGCTGTTTGAGTATAGGTTTCGAGTTTGAAACGAATAAGTATAGGGTTTAAGAATTTTATATATTCATCTAAACACGCTATGTAATCTACTTAATTGATTACGTGTCGGCAACCACGTAGATTACATTGTGTAATCTAGTTCACCGAACCCTGACATCAATACAAGAACAGATAAAACTCCTATTGAAGCTGCTACTTCCGATACATCTGACCTTTTATTTTGAATAGTCAGTCCGCTTGGACATTAGAGATAACGAGTTTTGGTGAACTAAAGTTTTTTTTAACTCGTTATTTTCGGTAAAGTTTTAAAAACTAATTCTGTTTGAAGTTTGGGATTTCAAAATGTATGGAAAATCTTAAGTTTGAAGTTTCATCCTATTCAATTAATCAATCTGATGCACGGCCTGTTCTTATTGAAGCGGAATTTTTTTGAGAATTTTTTGTCAAACATCGTTATTTCCGAAAGCAAGAAGTTTATGGAAAAAGTTTAGATATGACGTTTCGTCCCGGTCAATCAATCCGTCTGGGATATACAGGGCTGAATTTTTGGTGAAATTAAGTTTTTTGTTAAAAATCGTTAAATTTCCTTAATTAATGGAGAACTGATCTCGATCGATATTGTTGCCAAATTACTCTAGAATATATTTATAAACAACGAAAAGCTCCTATGGAAGCTGCCACTTCCGGTAATTCCCAAAACTCTCTGAAATTTTCCAATTTATGAGAAAAAGTAATATGAAGTTTCATTCTGATCAGCTGATTAGGTCTGGGCTATACCGAGCGAGGACTTACACATTTAGTCTATACGGAACCACACACACATAAACATACAGACACACACACAGATGTAAATTATTTAAAAACTACTTTTTTACATCGAAGATGTTTTTGGGGTCGCATTATATAACTAGAAAAATGCAACAAAATTGTGTCCCAAGAATATGCAACGAAATAAAAAAACCAAACAATAAAGTAAATACGACAGAACCAAAACACGCTGGTCAGTGGGATTTACTGTCAATTTATCGTGTGGACAGTTTGTATATCACAGTTAGTGTCTTGGATTTGAAGTGAACACAAAATATTTTCCAATATGTATTTCGTATAAGAATTCGGCCATTTCTAAACCATCGTGATAAAATAGAGTATGTTGGATGCAATTGGAATTATTGAAAGATTTTTGGACGAAGTCCTTGAATATGGCTACCTGGGGCGGAACTCGGTAATTTCGTAACCGATTATGATGCTCAATACCATACCATGTTGGATGGAAATCGGATTCTTTATTGATTTTTGGAAAAAGTTCTGGAAAAGTTGCCACCTGATTGATTGGACGAAAGTCGATGTTAAATTGCTGTACTCGCTGTTGGATGAAAAAGCCAAAATCTATTTTTTATTTTTTCTAATAAATTTTCTAGTAAGATGTGTAACCATCGGTGAAGTTACGTATCCAACTCCCAGACCATCTAAGCTCTTGTAGTATAACTACGGCCAGAGTGCTGTCCGCTTGGTTTGAAAGGTTCTGAAGATCTCAGGTGTTAAAATTCTTAGTACGTTCCATATTCCCGGGTGTACTACGAAATCTTGGTTTTCAAAATCCCGATTTTCAAAATCTCGGTTTTCTTTTCTTCTAGTTCTAATTGCACAAAATAATTAATAAAGTTTTTTAATTGCAAGATTTTGTACTTGCAACATTTTGTAGTTGGAAGATTAATAAAAAAAACAATATTTTGTTAACATTTTGCAATATTTTATGCAACATTTTGAAATGCAATAATTGTATAGGCTGACGGCTGCGAAAACTCTCACGGGCACTAACCCCTCCATCCAAAATCCATCCCTATTAGCCATTTTCTAGAACTTTATCGCAAACTTATTTTTGAATTTTGTCAAAAACGCGTTTAAGAGTTTCATTTTCCCGGGTGACGGTGTCTTTATCGTAAACAATTTATCGTGTTTCAATTTAATGTGAACATTTAATCGTATAACAGTTTATCGTGGACACAATTTACCGTGGACACAATTTATCGTGGGACAATTTATCGTAGAACAGTTTTTCGTGGACAGTTTATTGTAGAAAGGTTTTATGCGTGGTATCAAAAATTAGTGGGATTCTTTAATGATTTTTGGAAGAAGTTCTGGAATATGGCCATGTGGGACGGAACTCGGTAGTTTCTTAACCGATTATGATGGGATAGGGTATGTTGGATGGAAATGGGATTATTGAATGATTTTGGGAAGAAGTTCTGGAATATGGCCATGTGGGACGGAACTCGGTAGTTTCTTAACCGATTGTGATGGGATTGGGTATGTTGGATGGAAATGGGATTATTGGATGATTTTTGGAAGAAGTTCTGGAATATTGCCATGTAGGACGGAACTCGGTAGTTTCTTAACCGATTATGATGGGATTGGGTATGTTGGATGGAAATGGGATTATTGAATGGTTTTTGGAAGAAGTTCTGGAATATGGCCATGTGGGACGGTACTCGGTAGTTTCTTAACCGATTAAAGATCCCGGCTCCTACGCCCCCCGAAATTAAAATCTAAAGAGCCCCGCCGGGCTACGGGGAGGAGCGTAGGTGTCATTAATAGATTCTATATAATCCTCTCCTACGTGCGGCACGCAGTGCGACATGTTTGAAGATCCCGGCTCCTACGCCCCCCGAAATTAAAATCTAAAGAGCCCCGCAGGGCTACGGGGAGGAGCGTAGGTGTCATTAATATATGCTGTATAATCCGCTCCTACGTGCGGCACGCAGTGCGACATGTTTGAAGATCCCGGCTCCTACGCCCGCCGAAATTAAAATCTAAAGAGCCCCGCAGGGCTACGGGGAGGAGCGTTGGTGTCATTAATAGATTCTATATAATCTGCTCCTACGTGCGGTACGCAGTGCGACTCCCACTCTCAATTTAATATATTCATAAAAAAATATTAAATTTCATTTATTTTTAAATGAAATTCAATATTTTTTTGTTAAATTTTTTTTAGCACGTCTTAACGTATTTTTTTAAAATTTTAGTTCGTTTTTATTCCAATAGATGGCGCTAGGTGCAAAATGCTAAAGAAACGCACATTTTTAGTTATAAACAATTCCGCTATTGGTCAAAGTGGCGCTACCGTCGCTCAGACTGTCAAAAAAATTTGATTGCGGTACTAAAGCTGTTCCAAACTGGTATACGATAAATTGTCCACGATAAACTGTTATACGATAAATTGCCTACGATAAACTGTTCTACGATAAATTGTTCCACGATAAATTGATTCCACGATAAACTGACAGTAAATCCATTTTCCCACATGCCAAATTTTAAAAATTCAAACCAGTATTTCCTAAAAATCGGGTTTTTTTTATACAAAATCGGGATTTTGAAAACCGAGATTTTGTTATACGCCCTATATTTCCGTATACATTTTCGGATAGTGTTCATATTATCAAAACGTTAAATTTATCCAAAGCCTTTAGGTAGATTTTATAACCAGATTTTTCTGGGAGCAGGTAGTTGGGATTGCCGCTCGACCCACTTATTGGGTTACGGACTATTGATATACATGTACATAGCAAGCTCCTTGCTATAAGACAGACGCCCACTGCAGCCACCCCTAGCCTGGAGAATATACGGTGATGTGGTATTGGATTGGAAGCGCCCATAACTCGCCCAAGCTTGTGGTATCAAAGGCCATAAGCAAAACCGGTCCTGCATCGCTTTCTCTCGACTTCCGTATTCGTTTAGAACTACCCAGCCAGCACCGCAAAGAGTTAAAAACGAAGATCTCTTCTCTCAAATGTAATCGTCACATATGATTTAAAAAGATTGATGATATAGGACAGAAACTTATCTATCAATGGTTACACATTGTACTAGACAATTTATTAGAAAAAATAACAAATAAAATTTGGGTTTTTCATTAAATAGAGAGTACAGCAATTTATCATCGACTTTTGTCCAATCAAGATGCTGATAAGCAATGGCCAAGATCCGTTCCAGATGGCAACTTTTCCAAAACTTCTTCCAAAAATCTTTAAACAATCCCATTTCCATCCAGCATACCCAACCCCATTATAATCGGTTAAGAATTGATCGAGTTCCGTCCCAGGTGGCCATATTCCAGAACTTCTTAATCAATTAAAAGGGGAATGGAAGAATTCAATAAAAATTTTATAAACCGAAGACACTTTAATTTTTATTTACAAATCATTTTGTTATAAAGTAAAATTTACAATCTACGATAAACTGTCTACGATAAACTGAAACACGATAAATTGTTTACGATAAAGGAACCGTCATCCGGTCAGTGGTGCGCCAATTTTGTTGTATGCTCTCTCTATGCACCTACATACTTCTCACCTACGAAATTGATATCGAGAGAGTAATATTTTAAATTTTTTATTTAAGCATTAACAAAATTGCATAGCCGAAAATCAATTTTTGGGATCAAACTTTTTTATTTTTTATTTTAAGGTCTATATAAATACAAATACTCTAGCCCAAAACAAATCACTAGGCTTAAGTTTTTTTATTTAGGCATTAAACAAAATTTCAAGGCCCCATCTTCAATGTTTAAATTTTTAGCCGTAGGCTCAAACTTGGGATTTGTTTACTTCGGCGATGTAGCGAATGGTAAACCTACAAAAATCTCGAATTGCATTTTTATAAGTAGCAATACCAAATATTTCAATTTTGTTTCATGTGCATGAAATAAATTATTTCATAACCATGAGTAAATAACATAATTCATCTTTTTTCCCTTTGAGATTCTAGGATACGAACTTTCTTTTTATCAGCTAAATGAATATTTCAACAGCAAAGTCGTGAAAGAGATCATCATCAGTTGCAGGTATTATATTACCTATTTTAAAAGATTACAAAAAATATAAAAATAAAAATCTGGAATTTTAATTACTGGTACTCTCCGAAATTCAGATTTCAGATGTTATCGTTCTTAACTATTCAAGATGTTGGCTATTTAAATAAGGGTTTGAACATTTAAAACCTTATTTGAATAGCCGTTGAACACCACACCACATTCTGCATTTCAGTGGGGACGACACGTGTCCAGGGAAAGATAGAGACGAGAATACGAAGACACGATGACACGAACACGAAGACACGTTGACGAAGGCACGAAGACGAAGACTCGATGATAACGAAGACACAGTACCTTCGTCTTCGTGTCATCGTATACGTGTCTGCGCGACTTCGTTTTTGTATCTTCGTCTTTGCCTACGTGTCTTCATCATCATGTCTTCGTTATCATCTCTTAATTGTCAAGTCTTTGTCTTCGTGACTTTGTCTTCGTGCCTTCGTCATCTTGTCTTCGTTATCATTTTTCCCCCTTTATTAGTTAATCTTTCAAATTTTCACCAATTTTGCATTTCTTAAACAATTCTGATTTGTTGCGGTGAAACCTAATGGTTAGTCCCATAATAAATTCAACCTATTTAAAACGCTATTTCTAAGTTGGTATGTTTATTAGGTCAAGTGGCCTCGTTCTTTGCAGTCTTCTTTCAACGACAGGGTTATCTATCATATGGCGAATGGGGTTTCCATTTTCCTGGAGTCTTATTTCGTGTTCGGCGGCATGCTTTTTATTTCATACCGTACCACGGAACATTTACAATGCTACGAAGAACTTCGTTTTATACATCTGTATCATTTTGGCGTTTATTTGCTTAGTGCATCCCCAGAGTTGAATACCGTAGGTCCATATCGGCTTCAGTATTTGCCGATATAGCAGCAGCTTGTTGTGAATTGTAAGTAAAGAACCTCTACCTATGATCCAATACATTTTTCAGAACTTAATGTTAAGTTCTTCGTTTTTATTTTTGACATGTTCTCTCCACTTGAGCTTAGCATCGAGGGTCATGCCAAGATATTTAGCTTTGATTGCATATGACACCGGTCGTGAGTTAATTTATATCGGTAGATGGGAAGCCTTTTGATATGTATAGTTAATATGTGTGGATTTCGTCTCATTAAGTTCGATTCTCCAGCGCTTAGTCCAGTTACAAACCGCATTGGTATAATCTGCTGGGGTTTGCTCGTTGCATCAGCGACATTACGGTGTCGTCTGCAAAGGCGGCTGCTGTTCCTTCATTTTTTGTTGGAATATCCCTTGTATATAATAAATACAGGATTGGTCCTAAGACACTCCCCTGCGGGACATTGGCAGAGATTTTCTTTTAGTTCGGAATATTCATTCTCATATTTCACACGAAAATGTCTATTGGATAAATAAGATCTTAGTATGGCATATAATTGCCTCGGCAGGTATCTATGCAGCTTGAATTTCAGTCCACTATGCCAGACTTTATCGAATGCTTGGGCGACGCCCAGAAATATGCTGCACCATATCTTTTTTTCGTTCTAACGTTCTTTCAATAATGTTGCTGTCCAATTGTGGAAAGCTTTTCTCTGAATCCAAATTGATGTGGACGAATTAGTTGTCGGTCCTCAATTATTGGTTTAAGAGTAATAATTTTTTCAAAGAGTTTTGACAGAATTGGCAGCAATGAAATTGGCCTGTGTAATTTTTTATCGTTAGGTGGTTTATCAGGTTTTGCTATCATGATTACTTCTGCTACTTTTCATTGCCACCGAACATATTTTAACCAAAAGCTTGTATTGATTATGTGTAATAGCTTAAGAAATCCTTTATCTGATAGAGCCTTGTTTATTTGGCAAGTAATCAAGTCATACCCTGGGGCTTTTGTAACATTCATGTTGCTTTTTACTAGCGGATTGACATTATATTTTCATTAGCCGTTTGTGTTGGTAGTGGTTAAGATGTCTTCGTTTTCTTTCGTATCTTTGTCTTCGTATGTCGTTTTTGTGACTTCGTTTTTGTTTACTCGTCTTCGGGTCTTCATCATCGTTTCTTCGTCTTTGTAACTTCGCTACGTGTCTTCGCTGTCATGCCTTCGTGTCCGACCATTAGGCCTCGAAGCTTTTAAAACTTTCATAGACGCTACAGCACTGGTCATGTTGTTTTCATTGCAGAAAGTAAATACTATATTATGAATACCTCCCCAATTGATAACTCATCGCATAGCGGATGGCTATCCTAGCAGTATAAAACATTTTGACTCATAGTCACACGTGCATGCAACCGTACTAGATTTTCATTGATCCATATACGACAATTTTGGTTTTTTCATTTCTGTTTAAATCAAAATGTGCCTCGTCAGCTCTCAACAAAACGCCACAACTTTTGGTAAAATTTTTAACAATATTCAGTTTTGATTTAATTTATACACTTTTATTTTTTTGCCTCCTTGTGGCACTGACAGTTTCGTGAAACTTTACAAATATGTTTCCTTGCTAGCCTGTTACTGCCATCTGTTAAATTTTATTATATTTTTTTGAACATTTGATAGTTGAATTAAACGATTTTGTCATTTGTCATTATTTTTGTATTTGAAATTTTGTTAGAAGCAGTGTTAAAGTTATTTATATATTTTGTAATTCTTCTAATTTTTTTTTAATTCTTCCATTTATTTTTAGAGTTAAAAAGTGGCTTATAATTTATAATTTCAACCTTGCCGCATTTTTTCTATGTATGACTAAATTTTTTGTTAAATTGTGTAACTACATTTTTATTGTTTGTTAAATTGTGTAGCTACACTGTTGATAAATCTCCGGTATTATTTTAAATAGATTCTACCAATGCTTCCTAATCTTTTCTTAACCATATTACTCAGTTGACTAGATTAGATTTAGAGATCGTTCACTAGAAGTTAAATGACGATCACATTAATTTGGTCTAGATCACTTGATCAAAATTCGACCAAGTCATAAGAACGTCTGATAATGAATAAGAAAACTAAATTTCGAAGATCCATAGTCATTACAGATTTTCCAATTTTTTTTGAGAGTCCTGATAATATTTATTAAATCTCATATGATCCGATGTATTTTTAAGAGATTTTTATTAAATATCAATGAAAAAATGTGATATTTTGAATTTAAAATTTTATTGAAATTTGAAGATTTAAAAGTTCACTTCGGTTTTATAAAGGCAATGACAACATAAAGCACGTCATGGACAAAATATTTGATTAGAAAACGGAAATTTAATTGAAACTGCGATCCTCTTAATTTTAAAGTTTAATGGTGTTAATGTGAAATAGTGAAATGATTTATTTCACCTTCGCATTTTTTTAATAAAATTAAACACTAAATAATATTCTTAATCCATTTGGTTTCGTTTCCGATAGTTTCTTATCCAAATACTATACAACTTAAACCACCGTGTGATCCTGCTCGGTTATTTAATAAAATTTAAATAAATCAAATCTACACGAAACGAAGTTATAAAACAAGCAACTCCAAAAAATGTAACATACATCGTGTTTGGTGCTTATCGCAATTTTAATTCTTATATTTTTTTTTTTGGTTGAACACAAATATAAATAAATTCTTGCACACAAAAGCGATACACGAACATCCATTAAATTATAAACATCTTAAATCATTTTGCGTTTTATAGCGTATGATCATTCGTATACTTATTAAAACACTATTAAGGCATATAATGTTACAAAAAGTGGATTAATTTAGATAAAATTACGAGTATTGATTTTTAATATATCACATTTCATAATATTGATAAATATTTAAGACGTTATTTTATAATAAATAACGGTAATAAATATTTAAGATTTTATTCGCACACAAGCCGCAAATTAAATATTTCACAACAAATATTTTAAGACTCTCACAAGTTGCGGCGCGGCCTACTAAATTCGAGCTTTGAATTTAGAACACATAAATTACCATTAGAACATCAAGTTTTATTAATTTTTAATTTTTTTTTTTTTAAATGCGCACGATGATAATCATCTTAAATTATTTAGTTAAAATCTTATTAAATTATATTCACTCGCATATAAAACTTTCATTTTTGTTTTCTTCTTGACGCTTTTCTGTGTATTTATATATACATATCTAAGAAATACCTGTGGTTTTATTTTTTACATACATAGCTACGTATTATAAGAAGTTGAGAAAATAAAAAACAACCGAAGAATTAAAAAAAAAAAAACGACGATCACAATAGTAATTTTAAAAAGTTGTTAATTCAAACTATTTACCATTACCAATCTGTAAAACAAAAAACCATTAAAACCACGCAGGAAACATCAAATATCATATTTCAACCATAATTTTTAGTTTTTTTTTTTTTGTGATCTTTCAAAATATTTTCAATATTTTTATAAGCCTGATCAAATTATGACCTCATGATTATTTTGACATATTTTGTTAATATATATTCTCTCGTATATGATTTGAGGATCATCAAATAAGACATATTTGAAGAGTATTATGATTATTTGGTATGATTTGTATTATTTTGTTTTTTTTTACGAAATCATTTTTCCACGATCAAGCTTGATCGTATACTATTTATTTATTATATATAGGGGCTAAAGTTATGTGCCAAATTTTTTTTGATCCTCGAAAAGTACAACAATGACATTTCTATTATTATTATTATTATTTTTAAAACAATTGGAAATACAAAATAAATATTTTTTTTATAGATCGTTAAGTGTTTTTTTAGGGTGATCAGATTTACGATCATCGCGCATACACAATAAATTTTGATTGATTAATTAAATTGGTTGCGAGTTAAAAGATGCGCGTACTTGAGAATATATTCTTAATATTTATTTATCATAAAAACTGATGATACATCTTAAGATCTAGTTAAGTACATCGATGATATCTTTGTATATACATATTTAAAAAAATATGTTTGGGAGGTAAAATATCTATTTATCTCTGAAAAAGGAACTCAATGCTTCATTTAAATTTATATGGATAATTTAATGTTCGTGATCGTACATCATAATAGTATTTTTTACACAAAAATTATAATTAAATTATGGAATTTCTTTGTCTTTTATTTATATATATAATTATGTATTTTGTATGTAAATATCGATATTTATTTATGGAATTTACATGATCGCATTTTTATGTTTTAAATACGGAAGTGTAATATTTGTATACTCGTATAGTCAATTTATATTTGGAGGCAAGCATCTTACGTATTTTGGTGCACATCCATATATCAAATTTTCACACATCTTACTTTATGATTTATTTGTATTGGAATATATAAGCAAAACAGTTATGTATCGTAACCTCGCGGTTTTATCTACTTTGATCGCTTTGAGACACTGAGTTGTGTACTAAGAAATTCAGCCAAATTTTAAGTATTTTGTATTTTTTTTTTTGTCAAATAAACAATAAAAATAAATAACCGTCCGTCTGTTTAACTTATTGTTTATGTTCATTGATAAATTTCACAAGATTTTATAGACAAACATCTCATAGACTCGTTACCTTTACATCGTAGTCTCGTAAGTTTTTTTGTTTTAGTAACAACAATAATAATAATAATAATATATAATTCCCATAATATTATAATACATTTAATTATATTCAAAGATGTTCTTCGAAGAAATATGCTTAAGATCTCACCAGTGACGATGATGCTGTTGATTATGGTACGATGAGAGTTGTTTTACATGAAAAATCTGATTGAAGTGGTGTACACAAAAAAAAAACTGATTTAAATAATCAATGAGTTATTTACTTTATTTATTTATCATTATTATTATTATTGTTTAATGTATTTTTATTACAAGAAACTATAATAATGGATTAGAATATTCTTTTGTATATAAATGTAAGTTTATAAATATGAACGTGTACCTAACATATAACATTACTATTCAGAAGTTCATCTTCTGTATTCATGTTTTTATGTTTGAAGTTGAAGCAGGAATTTAATTGCTATTGAATTTAATTTATTCCAAAGTGGATGGATTAGTGCAGATGAATAATGAATATGTAAAACATTTGCATAAATATGAGACAGAAAACAGTGACTCAGAATACTGTTTCAACTCGACGTTCTGTATATATCGAAATTTATTGCAATGAATATTTGGGTGGCCAAGTTAGCACTTTCTTGCTAGATCTAGCACTTTTGGAGTATTTTTAGCACCATAAGAATCAGTTTTGCACCCAAGTGCAATTTGGCGCTATTCGGATATTTTTGGCACTAATTTTATCACTTTCAATAACTACATTCAATAAAATAATGTTAATTTCTTTAATTAACTTCACATCTTCTATACAACTCAAAATAATATCAAAAATTTTGCTTATAAACTAAATTGCTGTCACAAGTATGTATCTATCTGAATTACCCGTTGTTGCACCGGATAAATTAGAATTGCTTTGAGCACGCAACTCTTCATCAACGTTTCATCGCAATCGGATAAATGGTAGAGGAACGCAAAAGAATGGGCCCTTTGAATCAGGGGATGCACCCCTCAGATCCGAACATGTTACTAATATCATATATTCGGCCGACCGGTCGACCAACCGTTTAAATGTTTTACATTATAGATTTTGAATAACGCAGATTGTAATCTAATGTTCCTTTTAGATATCTTAATATCCGTTTTACATCGGCCCAGTGTGGTCGTCCGTAGTTCGAGTTGAAACGACTCACCCGATATGACATGACTTTAACATCTTTATTAATTTTTCATACTCGTCCACTTTGTTTAAGATCATATATCGCCTTCTTTAACTTACAGACTTTATTTGTTCCATCGTGAAAGCCTTCCGGTTGAACCAGCCACGTCATCATTTAAATCTCACTCCAAAAATGCTGTGACTGCATCCATCTGATGATTTTTAACAATTGTTGACTGCAAATGGGATGACAGAACGAATCGATGAGTAACGTACCACTGGTGAATAAACTTCTTCATAATCGATTCTAAATACCTGCGAGCAAACTTTCGCAATCGATCTTGCTTTAACCACTTAAGTGATGGCTTTTTTCGATGTTTTTTGCTAGTGGAAATTACCAACAGAGAAGTCACAAAACAAGCTTTGCCCGAGAAAGACTCGGGCAAATCAAAAAACGATCGAACTACGTGCCCGAGTCACGCTCGGGCAAATCACTCAAGTGGTAAATCGTGTGACGTTCCCAAACTCATCACGCTTGAGTTTAAAAATCCGCATTTTGATTTTATCGGTTCGTGTTTTTGGGGCAAATCGATCAAGTTCCATTTTTGACTAACGAGTTAACTTCTTCTTGCATGGCTGTATTCCAATTTTCACAGTTTTCATTATTCAACGCCTCATTATATGTTATCGGCTCATTTACTTGAGCAAGTAAACCATGCGCACCATATGAAACATATTCATCAAATTTTCTTGGCTTTGGTGCACGACTGGTTCTTCGAACTGTTTGTTGTGGTGTAAACTTAACCTTTAAATCTGCTAGATCTTCTGTTACATCAACTTGATCAGAACCACTTTCGTTTATGAACGCAACATCTCGACTGATATCAAGCTTCTTGCTGATCGGATCAACACAACCTTCAGAAAATCCCACGAAGACCAATTTTTTTGATTTTTTATCCCATTTCTTCCGTTTTTGTTTTGGGATGTGCATCATGACCGGACTACTAAATACTTGAAGATGACTATCATCAACTTTATTTTCTGACCAAACTATAGGGTTATCCAATTCGAGGTTGATAAAGTAGAAATGTGTATACCGACATCTGTCAAAGATAAACGTCAAGTACGCTGTCATTTATTTAGTTGACATTCTGCCATTTAAGAATATGGAGCATTTAACAATCGCAAATTGGGTGTTGGAAAAACAGGCCGTCGATGCTGATTTTTCGAACAAAATTTTCTTCAGTGATGAAGCTCATTTTTCGCTTGGTGGATACGTTAATAAGCAAAACTGTAGAATTTGGGGCTCAGAAAATCCACAATTGATTGTAGAGAAGCCATTACACCCGGAAAAAGTCACTGTTTAGTGCGCATTGTGGTCTGGTGGTGTGATTGGGCCGTATTTTTTTGAGAACAACCATGGACGAACCGTTACCGTCAATTCTGAGCGCTATGGCCGCATGTTAACCGATTATTTTTTTACGAAAATCGAAGATTATGATCTTGACGATATGTGGTTCCAGCAGGATGGAGCAACCAGTCACGTAACACGAGCAAATTGAAATCTTTTGCAAGAGAAATTTCCTGGACGTTTGATTTCGCGATTGGCTGATGTCAATTGGCCTCCAAGATCCTGTGATTTAACGCCTTTGGATTTCTTTTTGTGGGGCTACGCGAAAGATCGTGTTTACGCAAACAATCCTCAAACTCTTGACGAATTGAAAACTAATATTCGTAAGGTAATGGCCGAGATACCGCCCGAAATGTGCCGAAAAGTCATTGAAAATTACCTCAAAAGAATCAAGGCCTGTAAGAAGTCCCGTGGAGGACATTTGAATGATATCTAGTTTAACTAAAAATGACAAGGATCAATCTGTAAAATGAAATAAAAATTACAATACATTCCGAATATTTTGTGTGTTTTTTTTAAGTTTACTTTATCAACCTCGAATTGGATAACCCTTTACTTCTGCCGTTGTTGTTTTTAATTTGTGGCATTTGGTGACCGATTTAATGTATATGTTGCCATGCTAACAGCCTCAGCCCAAAATGAGACATCCATAGCTTTGAATCGAACATCATAAATTCAGTATACACAACTGATGTTTGTTGTTTGATTCCATTCGTTTTAAAATAATTCTCAAACTTTTGATTGATGTACTATGTGCCATTATCTGATATTAATGCTTTGATTTTTCTTCCCGCTTCTTTCTCAACTACAGAAATCATACGGAAATCTTTCTTGAATATTGATCTATAAACGTAATTATAAATCTTGCACCACCGACTGATTTATTTTCCATTGGTCCCATTAAATCGGAACGAATCAAATCCAAAATGTTATCGGTGAGCGATGTACTATTAGTAAATGGTTTTCGAGTCTGCTTACCTTCTTTGCAAATCTCACAATTCTTAATTTCAATTGCGTTTTTATCATTAAAATAGATGCCATTTCGACCCAATTTTCTATGCCACAATAAACCACTCTTTATCTGTGTCATGGATGCTAAACATTTTACTTGTTGTACCTGAAGTCGATATACACCATTATCTGATTTAATGTTACACACTAAATGTTTTAATTGTGCTACTGACCACAAGTTCGCAGATAAACCAGGAACGCACAAAAATTGTTTAAAATCTCGAACTCTTTTACACGCACTGGTATTTTACCAACACCTTTCACTGGAACTTTACTTGAATTTGCCGAAGTAATTTCTATAATTTCGGATAATTTTATTTCGTACCATTCACTTTCATGACACTGTTTCGAAAAATATGCTGCGGTTGTAATTTGAACCGAATCTTGAACCGTTGATAAAAATACAGCTTTTGCTTGTTGGCCTTGGTTTTTATTAATTTTATTATATTGTGGCTGTGACGTATTCTGACATTGCGGCGAAAAGCAATCTTTAGTCATATGCCCACGTTTACCACAATTAAAACACTTGACTTTGATTTTTGACGATGACCTTGATTTATTGCTGCTAACATTGTTTCCATAGAACGCTGATCCTTGACCATTCGTTTTCGAACCATAACCGCAATCTAATAATTTCGATTTGTTTGAATCATTGTGAATGATTCAAACAATGAATTGAATTATTGTTATGAATTATTGTGTTGCCGTTACTTTCAAGTCCCATTATTATAGGCGCAAAATCATTCGATAAACCAGTCAACAAAATGCTAACAAGTCACTCATCTGGTACAGAAAACCCGATACCGTTCAATTTATTCGCAGTTTAAATTGATTGTGAAATATAATCGTTCATGGAATCACAGCTTTCCAAACGTATTGTCACCAACTTGCGCAATAAACTGATACGACGCGAAAGACAACGATCCTCATATAAGACTTTCGATTTCATCCATGTTTTAGCTGCTGAGGTCGAGCTTGCAACGTGTACGAATAAACTTGGAGAAATACTTAATTCAATTCTAATAATTCTCACTACCACGTATTTTAACTATGATAGTGCGTGGTATTGTTTCCCATTTTTGACACTTTTAATAAACAAACTTTTAACGAAATTAGTTCGTGGTGTTTAGTTAATCGACACACGATTATTGAAAATCGACTTAAAAATTATAACTGTTCTGTAATGACCCACGTTGATATATACCCTTTTTATTGCGTCACACGCAAACACACACAGTAATTTTTTTTTATTTAATCGTATTTATCGCGACAAACACGAGCTGGATTAATTACAACTTGTAAATAATTATTTCAATCACTTTGACGTCTTCGGGGCCCATAGCCTGTTGCAAATTGTCCTTTGAAATAATACTTATATAACACACAAGATGAATGGAAAGAACAAGTCCGTTCTATTTGACATTCTATTAACAAGTGACCAAATGTCATGCTTTATTTAACTTAGTGTTAGTGATTAATTGTTACAATAAATTGAGGGCTGACAATACTAATTACTAAATTTGTGACAGTTATATATTTTTCTCATCTTTCGGGCAATTTGTGAATACCACGCTAGTAAAAAATCTTCCCCTTTTGCTACGAACCATTCATCGAGCCACTTTTCACATTTTCGTATGAACCAAAGCGGTTTTTAGCAAGTGTGTGGCCCATCGATGCAAACAAGTGGTAATCGCAAGGAGCCAAGTCTGGTGAGTAAGCCGCATGGCGTAGAAATTCCCAGCTGCGTAATTCCAACGTGTCGCGAATTGCCGTATGTGATGGACCATTGTCGTGAACAAAAATGACTTTGCGTTGCCTCTTTCCGTATTCTGGCCTTTTATGAAGCAGCGAACGGTTCAAACCGGTTAATTGTTGTTGATAACGTTATAATAGACCACGCCTCTCTGGTCCTACCAAACACAGAGCATTGTCTGTCTGCCAAATCGATTCTGCCTTCACATTTTTTGCGCTTCCGATTCTCAAAATAAACCAACTTTTCATCCCCAGTAACTATACGATGCGGAAACGACTTTTTTTTGTACCGAAAGAGCAAAATGTCACGTGTGTGACATTTACCGGTCTTCTGAGTCTTTTCCATTTCTCGTAGCCGATTGAACAGTTTCTTGACTAACGCCCAATTGCTTGGTGAGTTATTTTTGTGTTTGTGAATCATCTTCGTCCAACATTGCTTACAATTCAACATCTTCGCATTTTTGTCGAGGTTTTCCTTGTTTCAACCAACCACCACCACACGTATCTTGTTCTGCATGTTCGCCGAAAGCTTCTCGAAGTAATCGATATTTGGTATGATTTAGCAGCAGTTTTCATCAAATAAAAATAAAGAGTTAATGCTGGTGCCTTTTCAGATAAAATATATCCGATTTGTCAGATAAATTTTCTCTCTGATGTATCTGATATCTCGAATACAATTAAAAAACTGGCCTGTTTTTTATTGTATCCGAATTATCAGATAAATCAGAGAGATCATTTGTCTGGCAAATTGGATAATATTTTATCTGAAAAGGCTTTTTACTAAGCTTTGTACACTGTACTGAAAATTTGAAGTTTTTGTATCTTCCTCGAAAAAATAATAAATTAGCGTATTTATAATAATTTTACAACTAATTTAATAAAAGTAAAAATAATTAGAAATTTATTTAATAATTACCATTTTCCATAGCGACCGCCACATTTTCTGTCAAAATACATATTTCAAATATGTTTTTTTTCTAAACTATCTGAAAAAAACTCGGATGGAAAAATGACGATCCCGGAAAAAAACAGGCCATAAAAAACTCATTCTGCGATTGATAAAACAAAGTAACATTGCGATAAATATGAACGATTTCCGACACAAAAATATAATTTTTTTGGGTGAAATATTTTCTATACGGTTAATATTTTCTAAATGGATGCTTGTTGACCAATTCCTCGTAGAAAAACTTTGGCTTGCCAGGATTGACGTTTGTTGAAGTTGATTTGGTATGGTGATCCTATGCTAACTACTTATGTAGTGCGCAACTAAATTTCCGGATTTTTTTTGCAAAATTAAAAATGGAAAATTTAAATAGAAATATAAAAAATGGTTTATATTAAGTATTGTCCTTCGCTATCTACACATGTTTGCCATCTCTCTGGCAATACATGAATACCACGACGATAAAACAACGTGTTTTTGGACCGGAACGATTCATCCAACAAATTTTGCGCTTCTTCGAAACTGGCAAAGTGTAGCCCTGCCAAGGCATGCGCTATCGACCGGAACAAGTGATATTTCGAGGCGGGGTGGTAGCAGATCTCATCTGAGTGAATAAGGCGGGGGTGGTAGCAGATCTCATCTGAGCATTTTGATGGTGTATTGGGCGATGGGAGTGCGATGGCATGGAACGTTGTCGTGCTGCAATATCACTCGTTCGTGTCTCGTGTCATATTCAGGCCGTTTTTCGTGCAATGCATGGTTCAGATTGATGAATTGTTGTCAGTAGCGTTGCCCATTGACAGTTTTGCCCTGTTTCAGCACCTCATAGTACACGATTTCTTTTCGGTCCCACCAAATTCAGAGCACTGTCTTTTTTCCAAAGCGATGTGGCCGTTCCGTTGATGTTAATGCTTCACCAGGTAAAATTCACGACTTTTTGCATTTGGTATTCTTAAAAAAGATCCACTTCTCATCTCCCGTAACAATTCGACACAGTAAGCTCTTTCTTTCATGCCGTGGAAGCACAAATTTGCATGTGGCTCTTCGATTTTCCATCTGTTTCAGTCAACTCTTGCGGCATCCATTTTCCCTCCTTTTGAATTTTTCATTCAATAACGCTTGCTTGGTGCTCGCTTGGTGTCTTAAACTGATTTTGAACTTCCGGAGCGCTTCTTATCATCAATGTCGAAATCGTCACTTCTGAAGCGTTTAACCCAATCTTCACAGGTAGTTTTTGGTGGTGCAAGTTCGCCTTAAGCCTCCTTAAACAAATGACATGCTTCAGCTGCATTTTTTTTAAGTTGAAGCAGAAAAGCAAAGCTTCTAGCAAATGCTGTTTGTTTCGACATTTTTGTTCTTAGAAAAAATATTTTTGCGTAATGTGCTGGTATTACAACTGGTTTTCGTTAACAGCTGTCCACGCTATGAAGAAAACACGACTTATGTCAGAATGACAACTAGATGTGTCGCTAGCACCTTATATGTATAAAACCTGGAAATTTCGTTGCGCACTTGATAAAACTGAGGTTATTAAACTAGTAGTAAAAAAGCCTGTTATTTAAAAAAAATAATATAACTTTTAAAAGTCACACTTGATAGAAAAAACAAACTAAAATAAATTTCGATTGGCCTACTAATATATTTTGACTACACTATTTTGCTATTTTAAAACAAATAGATTGATTTCAGTGGTGAGCTGTCAAAACTTTTAGTACCGGCTCGCCAACATCAAAGATCTAGACATAATTTTCATTAAGTGAAAAGTTGTAAATGTTTTCAAATAATTTCATTATTGTTTGTGGTATATTGCTATCTCTTTTGGTTGGAAGTGGAACTCGAATTCTGGTATCGTCCACCGAATGGTGGGTACTCAACCATGTTTTCACATGTTCATTAGCATTCCATATTTCAAGTGGCGGACCAATCATATTTATAGTAATTAAATATGAAATATGTTCCACAGTTAAATTAGCCCGTTTCTTTTCACAAATTATGTTCATCAGTGAAAATCTCTAAAATCGTCTAAAATCATTTATAAAAATATCATATCGAATTATTTCTATTAGATTCTTTAATTTCTCTTCTCCATAAATCCAAGAACAAGTAATTTCAGATAAATTCCAAGAATTTTCGTCGAGTAAATTAAATACTTCAGCGATGTCATTATTGTCCTGGTTATAGTTGAGTCTGATTGCCCACAGTTAAATAATCTGGAATTAATATTTTCGATTATGGTTTCTATAAGTAATTTCCTTGGGAGACTTTCAAATTTTCTGTTTTCTGCGAAAGGGGTTTCTGATAAAGAATCTGACAAAAACATTTCATCAAGTTTTTTCTCAAAAATTTCTGATATTATTTTTCGTACATCATGCTGGTATAGTTCGTTTTATTAGTTTTTCAACCTTATGGATAGAAATAAATCTAGCTTGTACTCCGATGGATAGGTGAGAGGTTCCTTGTAGGATATCGATCATCAAAGCTAAATACTTGAAATATTTGTTTGCCAGTTGATTTGCCATACCAGAATATTTTGAATTTTTATAAAAAATTTTGTATAGAGGGACATAAGCACGCCAAACAAGACCTTAAACTGCAACCCAATGCCAAACTATTATGGCAATTCTTGTGTTAATTTAGACGCAACGCCTGACTTTCGACCGAGCATGGTACTGGCACCATCAGAAGAAAATCCAATTAAATTTTGTCTTAGAAACTTCATGGAGAACCTATTGATTTTTAATGTTTCAAGCAGAATATTAAAAATATGTTCAGCGGTTTGAGATTCCAGAACTAAATCCAAGAAAATTGTGGCATTTTCGTCCTCTATTTCACATTTCAAAAAAATAACCAGTACGCATTTTCAAATAAATTGGTTGACGCCTCATTGGTAAAAGGTTGACGCCTCAAGAGATACCAATATACCACAAACAATAATGAAATTACTTGGAAACATTTACAACTTTTCACTTAATGAAAATTATGTCTAGATTTTTGATGTTGGCGAGCCGGTACTAAAAGTTTTGACAGCTCACCATTGAAATCTCTCTATTTGTTTTAAAATGGCAAAATAGTGTAGTAAAAATATATTAGTAGGCCAATCGAAATTTATTTTAGTTTGTTTTTTCTAAAAAGTATGACTTAAAAGTTATATTATTTTTTTTTAAATAACAGGTTTTTTTTTAATACTAATTTAATAACCTCAGTTTTATCAAGTGCGCAACTAAATTTCCGGGTTTCATACATATAAGGTGCTAGCAACACATCTAGTTGTCATTTATGTCAGAAGTCGTGTTTTCTTCATAGCGTGGACAGTTAACGAAAACCAGTTGTAATACCAGCACATTACGCAAAAATATTTTTTCTAAGAACGAAAATGTCGAGTTTTATGCCAAACAAACGGCATTTGCTGGAAGCTTTGCTTTTCTGCTTCAACTTAAAAAAAATGCAGCTGTAGCATGTCATTTGTTTAAGGAGGCCTAAGGCGAACTTAAGGAGGCCTAAGGCACCACAAATTTTTGAATTTAATTCGATTATTTTTCGAACTATTTTGCGTTTCATTTGTTTTGCAATGTGTTCTGCAATTCTAATAGCCGTAAATTTTGAATGAAAGGACACTCCAAGATCTAGGCCATTTATCAATTGAAGTTCAACCTCTGCTTCTATATCTGAAAGCGGCCGATTTCGTTTTATTAAACTGTAAACTGTGTTGAAAATTTTATGTGTGGTTCCCACATTTTTGTTATTTTATACATCTATAATTTTGGGCAGCTTATTTCTGTTTGCTTGTGCCACCAAGTTTAGGACGATTAAGTGGGATTTTGAATTAAATTGTTCACTCATTTTTTTTCGCACTGATTTCAAAACTTCGCCATGATTCCGATATGTGAATATTTTGCTCACTGACAATCCAAAGGTTATCAATACCAGCACGTTTTGAACGACCAAGCTTTTTATTTCTCACTTCTTGGCCATCATATTTAGCTTGAAATTGTTTTAACTGAACAGCATTCCAGCAATCTGGTAAATTTTTTTTAAGGTTAGAAGTTATAATTGACGAGGAACTTACTGAATTTGTTTCTCGGATTTGATTGTTTGACAACGTTTCTTGATATTTTTCTTCGTAACTATGATGATTAGGTTTTTTGCTGTGAAAAAAATCACGTATATTCGGAATATTACATCTCTTCATTGCTCTGACTGAAAATACATATTAAAAAATTAAAATTAATGAAATTTCATAGCGTTTTCATTTCTCAACTTTAACGTTTGCAATTTTAAAGTCTTTTAATAAATAGTTAAGGTGTATTGCCGAATCCTTATGAGAGCATTTAATTTAATTTGTTTGATTTCTTTTCTATCGAATATTCGTATTTGATATGGCGGCATTGCAAAAACACTAAAAAATACTAAAAACAAAATGAACATAGCTACGATTCTACGAATATTTATACATACGTATTATATATTTAAAGGTCAACTTACACTCTACTTAAATTATTGCTAGAGATAACTAGATTTATAGTTTTATTCATTTTTAATTTTTTTATTTCGTATTACCGGGCGCAGCTCATCTCTGAGTGATTTAGATATATTCGAAAAAACGGTCGTCCCCATCCAAGTGAACCGCAGTGTTTGTTCTTATATGCAGAAAAATTATAATTTTGGTTTATTTTCATCGCATTCAAATCTATATATTTTTTATACATTGTAATCGTCTGTTAGAATATGCTATCTCCTTCACTTTATTTTGATTTTAATTTATATATTAAGTAATTTCTGTTAACAATTTTTTACAGATACCGCATATACCTTTTAAAAATTAAAACTGTATTTTGCACGAGATTACGGTTAAAATTTGATCATAAAATTAATTCATGACGTGCTAATAAAAATTACGATCAATTATATAATTTTTTATCAAACCGCGAATTTGTGGCAATAATGTTTCTTATAAATTTAAAATTGAAATAATATATTGATGTGTATTACAAATGTGATCAAGATTTCAAAACCACAATGAAATTTAAAGTAGATCTTGTTATTTCAATTAATATTTTTGTAAATATATCACCAATGCAAAATTTAAAAAGTGCACAATTACTACTCACAATTTTGGTGCCGAAAAACTAAACAAATTACAAGTTTATGGTAAAACAAAATTGGTAAAGCACCATCTACAGGTATAAATATTTTTAAATTCTAAATAGGCACAAAAAACAATTGAAAATCAATTAAAACAAAATAAATACCAAAATGGAATCGAAATTCGAAATGCCTCACTCATCCACCATTTTGTTCAATATAAATTTTGTTGCTTTTTGTTTTTAGTGTGAATTGTATTGTGTTTTGCTTGTTATTCGGTGTTTAATTAACAAACCAGAAAATACAAGATTTAAAATGCGAGAGTAAAGATGCCGTGGATGAAAGAAATAATAAACAAAAATATACGAGTATATAAAAAAAAAGTTTAAAAGTTCACAAAACTAAAATAAGATGAAGAATGGAAAAAAAAATTTTCATTTTCAATTTTTTTTTTTTTTTTTTCATCGATTCAAATCATTGATAATTGGATTTTGGGATATGTATACCGCGGCGGCGCGCATCCATATGTGCGAGTATCTTTTGTTCGCGTTTTTATGTTTTATTAATGGTTTTACCTTGAATAATTTTTTTTTTTCATTAACTATGTAGTTTTCTTTTTGGAACATAAGAAAACCTTTTTTTAAGTTATAAGATATACGGTTGTATGTCATGAATTTAAAAATATATATATCTTTTTGTCTGCGTATATATGTTGCTTTTTTGCGGAGAGTTGCGGATGGCATGATTATTATTATTTTGTGGTGCAGAAATTACTTTAAAATGTTTTATGTTTTGTATACAGTCGTCTTCTTATGTATGTAATATATGGTAAAACCGATCGATATGGAATTACATGTTTTTTACTTAATGCTGATGTAGATCGTATACACGATTTCATTTTGGCTGCGAAAATTTATAGGATTATATGAGAAAAGTTCAAGTTCTAGAGACATACCTATTTATGGATGTGTGCAAGGATTCAAGTTTTATGATGATCCACCCACATTCTCATCGTATAATATAATGATCGAGTGCGCACAGCACAATGCCCTATAATCTATACAATCTATAAACCACCTTCATATCTGTTTTTTTTTTCAATTTCAATTCCAATGTCAAAGGGCAAACTAGAAATAAATTTCTCATTTTTATTATTAATAATGTTTTTTTTTTGTGTATATTTTAAAAACCGATACGATATGGATGCGCAATGATGATGATGATCATCATTACGTTAAACACAATAAAAAATCATGATTTGCTTTTAGGTAGTAAATTTCCAAGGATTATAAAATATTGAAAATTTTATTAATATTCTGTAATAAAAATTATTATTTTTTGCATTTGCCCGCGCACCACCATAAAAGCAAGTAGACTTGTCTTAAATTCAAATATCGCGCGATCTTAAGTAGGAAATCAAAATGTTATATATATTTGTTATAAAACAAAACAAAATCGGTTTACCAACCGCAGATATCTTACATTATAAATTAAATGGGATTATCGATAATGATCTCGAAACAACAATATATTTTTTTCGCAAGTATTATTTAACACTTGCGACAAGAACGATCGAACGACAAATTTTGTCAAAAAACAAAAAAAAAAAAAAAATAAGATCTGTGTTTGTGATAACATTTTATTATATTTTAAACAGCAAAATACTTTAAAAATACCATTCGATGTTAAATGTCGAGTTACATCAATTTGTATTGTTCGGTATTTTGTTAAAAACAAATAAAAAAAAAATGTTATGTATTTAGCAGTATCATGATGATACCCTCATATAAAACATTTTGATTTGATCAAGATTTGAAGAATTTGTGTTTTACGACCCTTCTGATATACATAACCTAAAAAAAAAAAAAAATATTTGTTATGCGCGCAACGAACTGTCAATTTGTTACAATCTATCGTTACTCGTTTGTACTAAAAGCAATAAAAAACTATAAACGTTGTGACATGTTTATATTGATATTAAAATTTAATTTAATTTTAATATTGTATATACATATATATAAAAAAAACAAGCGAATTAATAAATTTATTACCTTCTATATTTAAAATGTCTATAAAACAAGCCATAATAATTCGTCATCAGCAGCCAGCGTAAATGATACTTTTATTTAATTACTCCGCTCTAAACAGTACGAGGTAAAAAATTATGTTTTGTACAGGTTCTTAACACAGAACATGATCTGTCAATCTGAATCAAAAAAATCATTTGTATTTTTTAACTTTTAGGAGAAATTCGATATCTTATTATATATATAATTCGTCCGAGATGAATGAAAAATCTTTTATTTTGTAATATTAAAATTAAATATTTTTTTTTTTGTCAATTTATCACTTTAAAAATGATGTATTTTACAAGAAAAGAAATAAAATTTTATTTGTTTGGTTTCGGAAGCACCTTCGCATTTCCATTATACATATGTATAAAGAAATTTACATTCCTGGAATTTAACTGTTTTGTATTGAATAATTAAAATAATGGTAGTTAAAATATTTATTATTAATTTTTATGCAAGATATTAAATTTATGACGTGTATTTACGGTTAATCCTTAAAAAAATATTTTTTAAATATTGTTATTGCGAATATTAACTTGACGCTAAGATGTACATTAAATAAATATTATAAATAAATCATTTAATAAAATAGAAATAATTTTTATGACTTTACACGATGTGCAATAAACAAATGAATTATGTACTTGTTTTATATAGTAACCATAAATTTATTGTAGGTTAGAGATATGCGTTAGTCAAATGATTAATGGGTGATTGCGCTCTTTAATTTATGTAGATTTATGTAAAATGGATTACGATATCTATATGCAGGCTCGTCTATATAAAAACCGCTAATCTATATAGAATTAATGGGAAGGTCAATCACAAAACGCACTCATCTGTTATCTATATCAATGTCCGGCATTTACAACCGCAGTGTATATAGAAATCCAAACGGTCAAGAATTTTATCTAGGCCCGTAGACCAGTATAGGTTGGCTTTTTACTGGAGTGAAATTCGCATTTTAATGTTCTGCCTGCTTCAAATTACCTTTTTTTTTTTTTGGGGAGTAGATTTGATCCTCAAAATATGTTTTTCGCGTTAAAGTCGCCTGCAAGCGATTTAAGAAGTTTGACGTAGGCTACTTTTGTTGGGTTATATCTAGGTGGATATACCATAGCTCTTATTATTTTTGGTTTCAATAGATAAATTAACTACTTGCTTGCTGTCCCGCCTCTAGCTCTTTCTGCTGTTTGTATTCCTTGGAGCAATTCTTAAATAGTGTGTCATTATTTTTTTTGTTTGTATGAACTAGGATTAAGTAGTCATTGACTATCTGAGTTTTAATTGTCGCATTCGTTATTTTATTTTATCTTGGCTTATCGATGTATTTTCTACGGTTCCTAGTCTCTGTTATTATTTTTTCAGTAGCTCGCCTATGTATATTCTTATCTTTGGTCCTGCGAGATGTGAATTGATAGCGTTTAGCTTCTGAAGTATTTCTTGCAGAAGGTGGTTTTACTGACTCCAAGCTATCTTGATATTTTCATTCTGCTTAACCATTTCAATATGTTGTGGTTTCTCTTGTAACGCCAGCGTCGGCTGACTACGTTACTTGTGTAGCGCATCCTTAAGTTGTGCGAACATTTCTTAATTTTTGTTTATCTATTTCTCACAGTCAGCGTCGTTCCTTAGGAGTCGAACAACACCACTATTTGTTATAACTGTTCCGATATCGGCCATATCTTTAAATATTGTCCAGTTCATTCTATGGGTTATCGTTATGATCAGAAGGGTACAATATCTTCTCGATGCTCTCGATGTTCGGAAAACCAAACAAGTGGTCCATGGAGATCTGGGAACCAGAGGCCACAAAAAAACACAGCACCCAGTGTGAGTCAAGAGAATGTTGCTTGCAACCAGCGTTGCCATAGGGTCAATCGTCATTTCCTCTAATTCTCCTTTATTATTAATTTGATCGTTAAATTGATCATGCCTACTATCTGCAGCATATACTTGCAGATAGTAGGCATTACCAATTTAACGATCAAATTAATAATAAAGGAGAAATAGAGGAAATGACGATTAACCTACGCTGCCTGCAACTACCGGCAACACTGCCTGCAACACCGATGTGGTGTTAGCCCAAAGACAAACGATGGATGTGGGGAAAAGATCTCGATAATTTCCGAAGATTCTAAGTCATTAATTTTTCATTTGCATTCTGATCACCACCCACTAATTTGGCAGATTTCATCTAATATCCCGCAGGGATATTTCATCTAACTCAGGGAGAAATGCGAAGGTTGTGGGGTTTGAGGCTTGCGGGTATTCTGGCTTACACCGTGATTACAGAAAGTTGGGAAAACGCAAATAATAATCAACCCGAGTTCCGCCGAAATCTGAGGAACGAACACAAAAAAAAAAATAAAAAAAAATAAGAAATTATACCGGAAGAGACGTGTCTTGATGCGCGCATCGGGTACCAAGGGACCGCCAACCCTACGCCGACACAGGATGGGAATTCCCCCCTCACCATACCCAACCGAGAAAATTAAGAATTCATTTTTTTTATTTCATTAATTAAAAAAGAGAAAAGGAAAGAAACGTCAACTTCCCACATGAAAAAAAACGAGGGACCGAGACCAACATACAAAGCGCGCGGAAATCGACCGTTATTCGGCGCTCGATTACAATAAAAAAAAGTATTACACTCAAAAAAATTTAAAATATATAAGAAAAATAAAAAAAAAAAAATTAAAAAAAATCGTACCTTACGACTAACCAACCATGTGCTGGTGCGACCTTGGGCGGTTGTCTTCCCCCGGTATCAAGGACGGATAGTCGGTTGGCCACCCGTACCGTTGCGGGGCCTTTCCCCACCAAAAATTGGTTGCCGGTTGGCCACCCGTACCGTTGCGGGGCCTCTCCCCGATATCAAAATGGATGGCCGGATGGCCACCTGTACCGTTGTAGGGCCTTTCCCCGATACCAAAAATTAATAAACTGGTTGCGGCCTTGCGGTGCCGTCATGTATTTGGCCTCGACTGGTCGCCAAAATAAGTTGGGCGTTGTCTCGCCTTTACAAAAATATTTCCGTTGCGGCCTTGGATAAAAGGATTACCGATAAAAATCACAAATGGCCGATTGGCCACCTGTACCATGCGGTGCCTTTCACCGATGAACAATTGAAAGGCCACGTGGTTGGCCACTCGTAAAGGTTGCGGATATGTCGCTGCCGTAACCAAATACGCCGTTAATGTGGCGGACCAATACACTGAGCCCACTGCAATACCAACCACAATCCACTATGCGACTTATGATAATTTACGGTCGCGGCATCCAAATTTGCCGATACCCTACACCACACCACCAATACCCTTTGCAATATTTTACAAACTTGTTTATGCGAAGAGGCGATTTAACTAACCAACACATCCAAACAGTGAAGCATTTAAAGAACTATTTTATTTCCATAAACGAGTTATGTATATTCTGTATCTGTAATGAAATTTTAATACCAATCCAATTGTTGATGTCTCTGGTAACCAAGACACATAAACTGGGTCGTTCCTAAAAATATATTCCCACAACTCGGATTAACTTATCATTTAATAAAATCAAAACAAATGTTTATGGATACAGATTTATTAAGTTAAAAAGATTTTAGATAAAATTGATTTTATTATCACAAACAAATCTTTTATGAAATTAACCAGGTATTTGCCAACCGTACTACCCCTATTCGGGCAACACAAACAATTTATTACTTGAAACTTAAATTAATCACAAATTTTTTGTTTTTACTTCAAAATAACATTCGGCTTATGCCAAATTCCAAACTTGACTCTATATAAAACAAAAATCAAGCCAAGACTTTTCTTTTTACATCCCAAAAACAATAATCAAAAACTGACTTTTACTTTTAATATTCTACTCTAGACTGAACTAACAAAAATTCTTGCACCAAATAACGACGCGCAAAACGTTCTAGAAGAATTTTATTTCTTCTCTGGTTTTCGTTTACATCAATTCGCATTGATGTAAACAAGAAGCATATAAGAAAAAAACATTCTTCTAGAGCGTTTTACTTTGCACACACTCGATGCACATTGGTCTCGCTCTCAATTCTATTATTTCTTCTTACCGTCGCGTTATTACAAAAAGGGTGTACCAAAATCAAAACAAAAATACCGCAAGCGAAGGCACAAACCACCCAACCGATTAAGCAAAAACACAAACCGAGGGGAATATAACTTAAAAAGAGTTAGTTACGAAAACGTGGTCGTAACAAAGTGTGCTAGGAAGGGGATCCGAACCACTATTAAACAATCCGGATATCAAATTTTACGGTTTTCCATCCCTCGTTCACACTGCTAGCGGACAACCACAGAGAGTATTCGGCTTTATTAATGCTCTGATAGATTTCAATGGCATCCCTCATAATCTCAAGATGTTTATAGTACCTTCATTAGACCAGCCATTATACCTCGGTATTGATTTTTGGAATCGGATGTTTTAAATGAGCCGCTAGAACTACCTACCGGACCAAAATTTCATGAGCTTTCCAATCAGGAGCAAGGGAAACTGGAGATTGTCGAGAA
The DNA here is from genome assembly GCA_932526605.1 of Nephrotoma flavescens. NCBI lineage: Eukaryota > Metazoa > Arthropoda > Insecta > Diptera > Tipulidae > Nephrotoma > Nephrotoma flavescens. The sequence continues at coordinate 39,949,867 of OW052220.1, forward strand.
TCTTTTTCCCTCCAGTACCAAGTTAGGGCTTGGACAAACCGCTCTCTTAATAAACCTAAATGACGTGGGATCGGCCAAACCGATTAAACATAGATTTTACGTAGTATCCCCCTCTGTGCAAAAGCTTATGTATGATGAGATCGATCGTCTTCTTTCAATAGGAGTCATCGAAGAGTCCCATATAAAGCAACTGGCAAATTACGTTTGTGTCTTGATGCGCGTGAACTGAACAAGGTGACCGTCAAGGATGCGTATCCGAGATTTATTTCGTCAATTGATTTAAAAGATGCCTTCTGACAGATACCTCTCGACCCACAATCCAGGGATAAGACGGCGTTCACGATACCTGGATGACCCTTGTATCAGTTCAAAGTAATGTCCTTTGGACCATGTAACGCTCCGCAACCGCTTTGTCGCCTTATGCACCGAATGATCCCTCACCAGCTCCACGATACAATTTTTGTTTATCTTGATGACCTGCTAGCTACCTCCGCTACCTTTAACGAGCACCTCGAGTTGTTGAAAGAAGTCGCGCGCTATTTGGGTTATGTTTTTGGCGATGGATGTCTCGGCACAAACCCAGATAAGTGTAAAGCGATTCTTGAGTTCCCCGTTCCAAAATCACCAAAACAAATCAAATGCTATTTCTGGGAATGTGCGGATGGTATCGCCGTTTCATACCCAACTTCGCTTTCTTGTCCGCCCTCCTTACGGATCTCACGGGAAAAACTGCAAACGCACGCTGGTCCGCTGCAGCGGAAACTTCATTCAAAACTCTGAAACTCGCATTGCCCTCTGCTCTCGTTCTTATTTGGAAGAGAACAGTCACAATGAATGGGATACCCACTTACCAGAAATTATAGCGGCACATCGTAATGTGATCCATGATTCCACCCGTTATTCCCCACATTTTTTTAGTGTTTGGCCAACATATGTTTCGTTTCTTACGTAGAATTTTATTTGAAAACGACTCAAACGAACTCAATAAGTTATCCAAACCCGATCGATTAAATCTAGCTCGGGACAAAATCATACACTACTTGAAAGTAGCGCATAATAAATCTGGCCAGCATTCGAAGCGGGAAAAGATATTTCATAGTAGGCCAGGCCGTATTCGTCCGATCGTTTGCTCTTAGCGATGCGGTAAACAAGTTTTCAGCCAAACTATCTTGAACATTTATGCCCGTTTTTATTGAGTCAAAAGTCTGCAACGTCGCTTATCGTGTTACGAATCAGCAGGGAAAACTATTAGGGGGCTTTCTCCATGCCAAAGATCTTCGCGCTCGAGTAACATTCATTTACGTGAGACACTATCAAATCGTTTCATTACGCAGTCGCTCATCCATATTCTATGGTGTCAATATGCCCGCCTTTATGAGACGGTATCTAGGGTGTGGGTCGTCCCCACGTTTGTAACGACACCAGCGCCTCCTTAAATTGTGCGAAAATTTCTCAAGTTTTGTTTTGGTAAATTTTGTTGACTACTACTTCCTAGTTTAATATTTTTCCTCCATCTAGCTATCAATTATCCATCGGTTCACAATAAAAAAATATAAATAGCGAAATTTTGTCGAACTCGGTGATTAGTATTTCTTTGTTCTTTTTTGGTAAATTGTGATAAACCATACAGATCAGTATTAAAAATTTGTGATCTGTACAGTGATATAGTAATTGATATAGTAATTCAATTTCGTGCGGGAGGTGAGTTAATTATTAAAAGAAAAAAAATGAATAAGTGAACATTTAACAATACTGGTGATGTGTCGAAGGTAAGTTCCGTGGAAGTAGAAATAGTGATCCGTTCCATTTCCTGCGGTTTATTCAAAATTTGCGGAATGTTGCTGGAATTCCCCCCACGACCAACCCCCTGAGCTATAGCTGAGCTAGATATCACCGCCCAGCAACCTCTACCCTATATCCGTCGCACTCTTACTTTGGCGCCATTTAGAGAGATTTGTTTTAGGTAGAATGCCATCCTAGGTTGCTCTTACTAGTTTGATTTCTTCTTGTTGTCTCTCATTCATTGCAGGTCTTGGGTACCTCGCAGCTTCTGTAATTTGCTGGGCGATGATTTCCACAGAGTATGCATTTCACTAGTTCTTTCTTACTAGTCGTTTGATGGATGTTTCCTAGCGCACTTTACGCATCTGGCTCCCTTTTACAGAATTATACGCCTGACAGGTGTGGCATTATGGCATTTTACTAGTGTTCTTTTTTAATGTTTCAATCTTAACTTTAATATTATGGATTGCTTTGATTCCGTATACCCTATGAATGCTCCCCGCGTTGTTTCCGTTTTTCGTGACCTTTTTCTTTAGTTTGTTGACAGCATTTAGGATTTTGAATATTTTCTGGCTAAGTTTCTCAATTATTTTCTCATTTGGGAATGTATGACGAAGCCCTCTTAGTCATGAATTTAATTCGTTGCTCAGCTTTGTTTCCTTAGGTGTGAACGATTGGTGACTTTATATTTATTGTTTGGAACTAGCTTCACAATTTTTTTAATTGTTTCATAGGCCGGAATTACACTATAAAAGATCTTTGACAAAGGTGTTTTAGAAAACTATCGCTTTTACAAATTTTTTTATCAAATTTATTCTCATGCAGGTAAATTTGATAAATTATTTTTGACATATTGCTTATTCAAAATGGCGACTAAATACGGACGGCAAAAATCACAAAAATATTAATTCAAGAATACGAGGCGAATGAATTTTGCTATCAAGTGAAGTGTGGCCATTAGTCTGTCCTCCATACTTATTGAATTTCGTAAGTGTGTTTCCTGTCGTTCAATTAACGGCGAAGTTTTGTGAACAATAAAATTAAATTAATCGTCATCCATTCTTAAATATTTTATGTGCCCATGTCCTCCGGTCTGCAGCTCCTTTAAAAAATTTTGATGGATACCTTTTAAATCCCATCTCGATACTCAGAGTTTCACCCAGATTATTTTTTTTTTCTGTGTCTTTTTTATTTTTATTAACGATATAATAATAAAATCACTTAATGCTGCACATTAAGGTTGTTCCATTTTCACTGAAGTTTGAGGAAAATTTTGATAAAATCCTTTTTGTAGTGTAATTTTCAAAAATTATTTGATCAAAATTGTTTTAAAAAAAATTGATTTAAATATTTTATCAAACACCTTTGACAAAGATCTTTTATAGTGTAACTCCGGCCATATTCACTAACATTAAGTATGTTAATGCGGTGGAGGTAGTATCTCTTTATGTATTGGTTGATTTTCCTTCACTTTTCCTTGGTTAATTACGTTGGGTGTATTAACTGGTTGCAGTGATACGTTCTTATGTACATTCACTAGGTCCGTGGATGACTGATCAGATCGTTGGGACTGTGGTTTTCTTACACTCTGTGTTGATTGTTCCAACTCAGGCGAAGATTTTGTTTTTCGTTTTTTGTTTTGACGTTTACTTTTAATTTGCCTTCGTATAAAACTCGTTCCATACGCCGATTCATCTTCATCTGTTTCATTGTTAGCTAAAGTATTTTCTTTCGCTTGATACTCATTTTTGATTATAGCAATTTCTTCTTTAAGCTGTTGGACTTCATTGAATAGTTGTCCACTGTGTCGCATTAAATTTGAAGCATCGTGGTTATTTTCTTGGTTTACGTTCCCATGCTCTCATTATTTTTGTTCTCCTACTGAGTCGCGGGATACATTTGTCTAGATGGTGATCTAAAGATTCTTGAGCTTGGAATGAGTGGGTTTTGCAATGGTTTGCTCACCCCAGAAACCATTGCGCCTGTCTCGTGTGAGGATGGATTTTTGAGGGTTGAAATGACTGAGCGGCATTACGCAAGCCAAAAGTCATCCGACTAATTTCGTATAATCCAAACTTGCGTCGCAATGGCTGTTTTTGGAATATCATGTGGTTCTATGAGGGTATGATGATATGCGCGAACTGGGCCGACAAATACCCTGCGCCCACATCGTTTCAAAATGCGCTTTTGCTATTTGCAGGTTGTCGGCTGCCAGTCGACGTACTTTACACGTTACCACTGGACCTTTCGTTTCCAAATAATGTGTTACGTTATGTTACTAAATGTCTCTCCAGTTATAGACTCATATCTTCGCAATAAATTCGTAAACATCTTTACTGATAATAAGTCCGAGGTTAATATTGAGGGTACGAGTGCTGGATGCTTTTATCCGCGTACCATTGGCCGCATACAAACTAAACTCCGCCTTGACATTGGTATTGTTTTTCACATTCGGTGGTATCGCAGAAACATCCGCCCCGGTATCAATGAAAAATTTACAATTGCTATTTTTTTCGTTTATTAAAAGACGACTCAAATCGGCCCTATCGAAACACGCCGTCGTATGTAGCTGGGCAATTAATTTTTTCCTGGTGTTCGTTCAACTTCTTTATTGATGGATGGTATTTACATCCCGTTATGCATTTAGATGCCCGCTCTATAAACCGACGATGGTAAAAACACTCATCGCAGTTACATTTCTTGACACACGCGAAAGTGAACGTGAATGCTTCTTAACTCTGTGATCAACTGACGCACCACGTGGCAATCTTTGGACACTCAATACATCCGACACCTGCTTCATAATGCGAGATTCAATATGTGTACATCTCTCGTCGAAGCTGGCAACTGATGATTCCGCAGCTGGTCCTGCTAGTGTAGATTAATTTTGCGCACCGACTACTGCATGAACAGAGTAAATTTGTTGGTAAGACAATGTCTCCATAAGATTATCGGCCCGTTCTGCAAGCACTGTTTACGCCAAATCGTTTTCAAAAGGCGACAAAACCAGCTGCACTTGCGGCGGTGGGTGCTGCATCCATAACTGGTGAATCGATTCATCAACAAACTAGCCACCTGCATTCAGACGGAATATAGCAAGCAACTGCGATGGCTTAGTATCATCTATTGACAACCCGTTTAATAAATTATGCAACTTAGTTTTATCCGACTCCCCAAGTACTTTTATTACGTATTGTTTGAATGAAATGTAGGGTGAGTTACCCTTGTCACCCATAATCAGTATTGCAAAGCGATTGTGCAACCGTGCGGCAGTGCGCTTATACTGCGTGGGAGTACTTGGTTGTCTCGCGTGTAACGTTTGCGATAGCAAACTGTTGTTCGAAAATTTCGAAGCACGGATTTTGCGCGTACAACGGCTAAGGTGGCTTAAATGCAATATAGGCAATTTGTGGTCCTAATTCAACACTGTTATATGATGGAATGTTGTTCTTGGAGTTACTAAAGCCAGCGCCCGAATCCGTACCATTCGACGCTTGAGCCTTCTCACGCATCTCCGTTAAACAATCCTCCACCAATTCCTGCACTTAAGATTCAATCAGATCTACTATACCGTGGTAACTGTTATTTGCGTTTCGTGCGCATTTCCGACCACATTCGACGTGCCGCCAGAGAGGGACTGAATGCCGTCCCCGACGCCAGGATCCGTACCCATAACACAATATCGAATGAAATAGCAACAAAACAAAAAAAAATGTTACGAATATAAATACGACGATGGCGAACATTATGATACGCAATAATTACTGACGCGTCGCGTGTCACACAAGAAAAAGAAAAAGAAAAAAAATTTACTTACAATTTTCTTTGAACTTGTCCAATGCCGCTGCTCCGACGTCTCTGCTAAATATTGGCTGTTACTGCTACTGGTGTTGATAATCCGAATGATGAAAGCTATCAGTTTGGATAAAAGCGGCCGTATGAATAAAAGCGGCCGAATGAAACTAACACCGGATATAATTATGCGTTGATGTATAAATCTCCGTTGATCACGTCGGGTTCACCACGGATCCTGATACAACTGGTAGGGTAACCTGGTTCACCTACTTGCCAAATCAATATTTATTTTAAAAATTCAAAGTTTAACAATTCATTTGAAATGTGAAAAAGCACTTAAAAATTTTATTTAACTGCCTTACTGCAAATCACGACTAACGAAAAATCACGAGTGTTCAGAACAAATATTTTTAGTACAGCTCACGCACAGTTGTTAATTCATTCGACTAAGTTCAGGAGGACACATGCAGCACCTACGTTTTTTATGTATTAATATATACTTTTTTAACTGCAGGTTCAATATTGGTTAAAATTTGTAGTACAACAATTTTAGTTAATTTGAAAACACGCGCAGAACTACGCCTTTGATTAATTGGTACATAGCTACGTAAATTAAATTATAAAATTGAGCGATGGGTCATTTTTTTGGTTTTCGTTTTACAGAGAAAGCCATTATCGATTTTAGCATCGAAATACATCGGTGACAATAAAATTGCGGCACGGTTTTTTAGGACATTGCTCGCCAAAGTCTTGTTTTTTCGGAAACAAAAACCTTCGATTCTGCGCTACGCCGACCGATGGAAGACATTTATTTGGTAATTGGAATGCATCTTTAGATGTTATATTCCTGTTTTAATTATAAAATGGAGTGAACAATTGTGGAATCACAGTGGATGATAGGTTGATTGCTTTTCTAGTCCTTCTTTCCCCAAATATGGAATCCTATTCAGAGGATAGCTTGTGGTGCTATCGCAGCTCTACCAGATCTTCATCCCGCATCCCTTGTAATAATAGATCACTTGTTCAATTGCAAATCATTTTATTTGTATGGAAATTAGAATTACAAGATAAATGAACGAGTACCACGCAACACTAAAACACTTTTTTATAAAATATTTTTCTCACTAACTAAAATACCGGGTGTCCCAAAAAGATGTACTAACACTTTGACTGTCGCTAACATGCCGCCTTTGTATTTTTGCATGTGTAATTAATGTTACACAGCATGGCAAGAAGTCAACTTAGCTTGGAAAAGAGAAGTTTATCTCCTGAAATATTATTGGAAGACCGAAAACACCACGGAAGTTCAAGAATGTTTCAGAAGGGAATTCGATGTCCCAGCTCTTCTTGATGCAGATTTTGGCGACGCATGTATTGGACGAATTGGAAGCGTTGAATATCCTGCGCGTTACCCAGACCTCACGCCCCTGTACTTCTTTTTGTGGGGATAAGTCAAGCACAGCCATAAACTGGCACCAAACCAAGAACAATTTATGAATTGAAATTAGAAAATGAAAGAGAATGTCGGATTGTGTGGTCAATAATCAGTTTAAACAGTTGTGAACTTGGTTCTTCGGCATTCGAAGTGTTTGTACATTTTGTGGGACACCCGGTATAATATACAAGAGCCCATCTCTTCTCTAACTATGCATAAAACTCAAGCTTTAGTATTACAACAAATAATCCTGCTTTTAAACTCTTTGTATTAAATAGGACAGTGAATGAGTCTATCAGACTCATCGTGTACGGATTTGTTTTTATTTTAAAAATGGTGTCTCAGGACATTTATCGTTACCTGTATAAATTTAGCATTATAATTTTTTTGATTACGTACAACGTATACTAAAATACATTTGGACCAAAATGCATGAAAATATGTAGTTTTTAAGATAATTTTTTACAGATCAAACTTAAAATGAGTCTCCGAGACTCAACCTATACTGATTACGGTTAAAAGATAAACGCGATCTCAAAGTTCCAAATTACCGTCATGTGGTACGAGTACCAGCTAAGTAAATTAAAATTAACTTATTAAAGTTAATTTTAAGTTTGAAGGTAAAATTGTTAAAATTCATCTGTCTAACATTTCAAGATCATTTAGTAATAGATTATACGCATTCAAACCCCCTTTCATTCAGAACAATATACTGTCAATAAAAAAACAATAGAAAGACTCGGAACCGAAGTAACCTTAGACAGATATGTTCGTTTGAACTGAATTAATAGAATTAGTAACTATTTCTGAAGTAACTGAGTTGAAATGACTACTCTATGTACAGCTCTTTGCTTCAGCGAAAAATTGAGCAACTTCACTTCATTAATTAAGTTATATGAAGTGTATTATGGTAAATAACGAAATGTGTGTGTTCGTCACTTGAAATACGTCACTTGTCAATAGGGGATATCAGAAACCTTTGCTGATTTACGTTAACGATACTTTACTAACATAAAATATATTCTAAAATTTTACTTATACATTTTAAATGAACTGTGTCTGTTTAATCAAAAATCTAAATAATAAGGTGATTTATTAATCTGTGGTGGATTAGATGAATTTGATATTTCCGTACCAATCAACAGCGTGCTTTATATGTTATATTCCAAAATTTCCAATGCCAACAACATGTCACTCTGAATTATTAATTACAGCTTTTCTAGTTTTAAATAAACTAAAACTAGTCTTACCTGAATTTTATTTTTATAAATTATAATAAAATATCTAACAATATTTTTACAATACATATTTAATCACACATTTTGGAAAAACACGCACAAGTTATAACATCATACGTGCGTTCATTTAAATAAATTTGCGCAACCAAAAATATTACGTTTTAAGCAGGTCCGTTAATCTTAAATCCCTGCATAATAAAAACATAATCGGCCATGGAGATGATATCACATAAAAAAAAATCCATAGTAGAACGAATTTTATTTATTTATTTTATATTTACAAAAAAAAAGCATATCAAATGTAAAATTTCTCAGATAGATAACCACGGTAGTCATTAAATTCTAAATACAATTACTTTCTTGGAATGTTTTTTTTTGTTTTGTGTTACTTCTTTTTTACGTTTCTTTCCAATTTTGTTTTTTGACAACCATGAAAATACAAGTGACATTTTCAAAAAGTGAACAATAAATAAACCAACCTTGGTCAATTTTGTTGTATTTTATTTATTATATATTATGTTTTATACTATTGTTGGTTTATTTTTTTTATACTTTATAAAAATATTTGTATACACATTTTACCCGGTTTAGACAATATATTTTGATATGGTTTCATGATACATTTATATAAAAGAGTTATTTCCTTGCTGTCCCACTCACTCTCTATGGATTTTAATAGTCGACTGGGGAATTGAAATTCTTGCTAAATTATAACCAAATTGGCATCTGGATATTTATTGAATGAAAGTTAATTTGCTATATTATAGCCAATTTTGATTTTCATTCAATAACTAAACAAATAATATTAGGAGTGAGCGAGTATATGGGATACACACATCTGAACATAATATTTACCCATATATAAAAGGGAATAAAATTCAATGTCAAAATATCATTTTTCACAAATAATTTTTTTTATTTTGTATACGAGTATTATATTGTTATCTGTTTAAGGTGATTTTTGAACAATTTGAACACAAACAATGTGTGTGCCCTCCTGGGAGAATTGTTATTGTTTCTATATACCAATAATAGTTTGTAATAAATATTGACGAAGTACAATAAAAGGGAATCTACTTTTTTTTATTTGTATTTTGAGAGTCGGTAAATTATCAAACGGACAACAAAATTCCTTTTGTATAATAGATGAATAAACATTGTGTACATATTTATTTGTTTTGGACTTTAGATAAATACTATAGATCCTGTTTAAATTGGCCTTTTGTTCGAGTGGAATAAACGAAAAGTTAATACTGTGCTTGCGTTTTATTTATAAAATTTGACTTAGATTACTTATGCATACATGATATAATATATAAAGTCAATGAACATCAATCTCATCAAATCACTGGTTTTGTCGACATCATTAAACTCTACTATGGTGTCATATTTTATCAAAGTTCGTAATTAATGATGATTTAATTTATGACCAACGAAAAAAATAATAATAATTTTTTTTTCTCAACTTCTTGGGTAATAAAATTTTAAGTGGCCTGACAATAAAACTAATTGATTATAATATACACACACAAAAGATTTAATTATAATTTTTTTTTGTTTAAGTACGTACAATTACTTATGTTATATAAAATGTAGATCTACAAAATAGAGTTACTAATTAATCATAATTCGTTTTGTACATAAATGACATATGCCAAACATAAAATTAAGTTTATACCTAGAATCACACAGAGCTATCGGCACAACATATAAAAAATCAAAACTTTTCCCATACATACGATACGATATTTCAAAATAATACACCGCACAATGATCAACAAACAAACACAGAAAACATTTAGTTAAAAAAATGTTCAAATTAAATCTGGCAGGAGCAAAATTTAAATGGTCATAAATATGCTTAACACTGTTCGCACCGGAATATTTTTTTTTACTGTGCAATATTATAGTGTTCGTGTATGATGTGCGCACATTTAGTGTACGCAACCAAAAATCAAATTTTATTTTTTTGTACATGTCAGCGAGTCGTTTGTTTTTAAATGTGATAAAGTGATTTTCTGTAGTTTGTTGTTTTATTTATAATTTTATTGTAATATTACGTGTAAATGACTTAATTTACTCATTTCGTGAGATAAAATTGTGTAGTGAAAAATGGTGGAGCAGCAGCATTTATTTAAATAATTTTAGAACTCAATTCGTACCAATCAGTGTTAACAAATCTCTGCAGTGCTCAATGAAATTGAACAACAGGCATCGAAAATGATTAACCCAACCAAATAATATTATTAACACAATAAATTGAAAAGATCACATTTCAAGAACAGAAGAATTTTATGTAAGATTAAATTAAATTTCTGTTTTCCTTTTTGTTGTTGTTGTTTCTGCTTATTATGCTTGGCCTCCGTCAATGTCATCCGCGCTAAATGAAATGAACCAACAACACATAACAAACAATATAATACAATATAAAACATAACAAGTCAAATTAAATATAATAAATAAACATGATTTGATTCTTCATCTTCAGGTTGCTGATGATTAATTTAAAATCCTGTGCGCACCACCACCACTCTCTGGTATTAAGCACAATATAATACGCTATATAATTCATCATCATTTTGATTATTAAATGAAATGCATCAAAAGTATTAAATCGTTGTTGTGTTGTATGCACGAGGCTAAAAGTTAAAAAAAAAGACAAATTAAGATTAAGATCTGTGTGTGCACACATATTGCATCGCCATATAATAACGACCGAATGATGCGATATGTATAAACAACAAAAAATCCAGGTAGGCAAATGATGCAGAAGCGCAGCAGCAGCAGCAGCAGCGCGGCAGCAGCAAAATAAAAAAAAGTCTGTTCTCTTGTAATAATAATATCATGACGAATGAATTTTTTTGTGATAACAAATTAATTATACAAATTTAATATGACATATTAAACAAAAAAGACGACAGATAATCTGTCAAAATAATTTACTAAACAAAAAAAAAAATCTGAATGAACATATTATTATTAATGCAAGTGTGAGGTCTTATGTGTACGAGTATATAAAATACTGGTCTTCTTTTTTTTTATATAGACCATGAATGATTGAATAGATGGAATGTGCCGTGTAATAGAAACTGGTATAAGATTTTAGAAACGCGCGAATTATGCATTTTTTTATACGGTTAATGGTTGATGGGCGATATTCACACCAAGATGACAGCGCGGATTAAATATATTGCATTTTAAGAAAACTTGATAGTCTTCACTTCAATATTTAAAGTTTTTGTTTTGTGCGGTTTTTTCAACCTCCTACACGAGACGACAAATTTATTTTGTATGTACAAAAAATGTTAATACTAATTATCGATTACTTACTTATATACGATATTTGTGGAACACGATTAATATTGTACATATTTATGGGGATTTAAGATTTAATCTTTTTTTTTTTTGCCGTGTGATTAACTAGCGCTTCTTTTTTTATTTTCACTAGTCATGTCTTTTTTGTTGCACAACTTTACAATTTTTCTCTATTTTTTAAATTTTTAAATAAGTCAGTGTAGATTTCCATATGTCCCTACCGTGACTCGTATGAAACAAATTATTTAGTAAAAGCATTGTCACAATAACCAAAAATGTCGGCCGTCAATGTTTTTTATTGAGTTTGTGAATTTTTACTTTCTTTGTAAACTGAAGTAGCTTTGATAATGAGTTGCAGGTAATCCATATTGCATAGGTGTTTTATGTTTCGGCTTGAAAATTCTATATAAGGTCTGTCGCGTAAATTATAGAAACGATTTTACCTCTATATAAATCGAAAACGCAAAAATTGTTTATCCTTATGCCTCTATCACACTAAGAAAATTGTACTGTCAGTAAAAAATACTGGAAACCCAAATAAAGAAAAATGATATAAAACTGCATTGGAGTGAAGAAGACAAATGTTTAATTTTTTTTTGTTGTTATAGCAAGATTTTATAGCTAAATTTTGACAACTACAAAAAACATAACCAAACAAATTTATTTTGGTGTGGCTCGTTGTGTGTGTAGGCAATTATTAAGTTTAAAGTGGTTTTTGAAACAAATTACAATGAAAAATAATGTAATCAAAAATGACAGAAAAGACCGTTACCATAATTAGCTATAAAAAATTTGATGGTATATGTGTGAGAAAATTATTTTCTATCGCTACACAATATTTCTTCATATGTATTGAAATGTTGCCATAAAAAGTACTCTCGATACATATTTTTTAATTTTTTTATGGCAACATTACAAACACATACACAAATATTTTGTCAGTAAATTTTACTGACTTTTTTTTTGTTTCGTAGTATAAAAATATCTATATTTTTATCTCGTTTCATTTTTACTGACGTCGTTTCACTTTTCTTGGTGTAATAGAGGCATTATTTTATGTTTTTTGAAAAGTACAGTTTTTTTCAAACAAAGTAAACTAGTGTTATTTTCGTTTGTTTGTGACAGAAGTAAAAATGGAATATCAAAGAGAAGTAGTTCGAGTAAAAATTGTGCATAAATGGCAGAAAAATAAACAAACTTTGTATTCCATGATCTCAAAAAATTGCAAAACAACAAAATCAAATATTTGCAAGACGATAAATCGATTTCTCAATGAAGGCACAGTAAAATCCAAACCAAAAAGTGGACGACCGAGAGGAACTCGAAACAAGAAGTTAGATTTAAACGTTTTAAAGTCATTAAAAAATCCTCCCTCTAAGTCAGTTCGCGATATTGCAAAAAAACATAGAACAAAAAAAGACATGGTTCAGCGAATCAAAAAAAAATCATGGACTAAAAACTTAGAAGGAGCAGAAAATTCCTAAACGGTCGAAAACGCAAACAAATGTTGCGTTAACACGAGCAAAATTGCTCTACAAACATCTCATTAACATATCTCCGAGCTGTTTAATTTTGAACGACGAAACGTACCTAAAAATGGATTTTTCACCATTACCTGGCCCACAATTTTATACAGCAAAACCTGGAGAACTACTGGATGAATCGTTGGAGAAAATCTGTTGGTCTGGCAGGCAATCTGTCAATGTGGTTATAAAAGCACCTCGTTTTTCTCAAAATCGACAATAAATACCGATAACTACATACATGAGTGCCTGTAAAAACGCCTTTTACAACTTGTACGAAAGCATAACAATTCCACATTATTCTGACCGGATTTGGCTTCAGCGCATTACGCGAAAAAACTTTGGAGTGCCTAGTTGCGAACTATGTGAGTATCGTACGAAAGGAGATGAGCCCTCCAAATATTCCAGAATTGTGCTCAATCGAGAAATTTTGGGCAATTATGAAACGGAATTTAAGAAACGATGGCCGAACTGTCAAATCAGTTGAAGAATTGAAAACAATTCATCAATCTACTCAACGAAAAACACATGGAAACACCGTATGAGCCCTTACGGCAAACATCAAAGGCAAAATTCGTGATTTCCAGAGGCATCCTCTTTTGGATTAAATTAAATATTTTTTTTGTAAAGCTTTATCAATACGAATTTTAAATAAAATTTAACTTCAATAATTTTTTATGTAAATAATTCAGTACAGTTGTTTAAAATGGTTTCCGTACTTTACGCGATAGACCTTACATCATCAAAATGCCAAATTAATTTGTTGTGGTTTCCGAAAATAAAATTTGGCGAACCTCAACTTTGACCTAGTTAAATGATCTTGTTATTTTTCATTTCAAATGACAAATTCGTCTGTTTATTTGTCTCTTGTTCAATTTTTTTAAATTATGGGGTCTAGCAAGAGTTCTGATCTTGTAAATTATAACCTTCTATAACACCATTTGTATATTTAAATTGCAATTTACTTTTTCCTATAATGTACAAAAATTTAAATTTATGATTTTTGGATCGCCACAAAGATGATGGGCGCTTGTACTGCTTTGATCAGCTTACATATTTGCAAGTTAACTTTTTCTTTAACCTATCCTACAAGAAAAGAAAAAAAAAATTATTTTAAGTTTTGCAAAAATTTCACAAGTCTATATAGTAAAATTAAATTTTTTCTAAATCTAAAAATGTGTCCTAGTAGAGTTTTGAGTGACCAAATTAGATCAACTTCTAGATGAACGATTGATTCAATTTTGATCCTAATTTTATTCAACAAAACCTGATCAACTGACACCAATACTTTCAAATCATGTCTGCATTCAAGATACACAAACTGATAAATTTGTCTTAGCATTAATAGAACTAAATAAGACGAAAACCGCCCTGGGTCATACGACTAATGGCCAAATTTCAATGTTTCCGTTCCAGAAACCACTAAATATAGGCTCAAGGCCATAGATGAGATTAATATTTTTAAATCATACTTGGTAAATTCAAGATGCCCACGCAGTTTGAAGAAATTCTCTTGGTATTAGCAGGGATAAATAAGACAAAAAGCACCACAAGTTAAAACTTGAATGATAAAATTTCAATATCCCCGTTCCAGATACGACAATATAGCATCTGGGCCATAGATGAGACTAATATTTTTAGATCATGCCTGATCCATTCAAGGTGTGTACACAGTTGAAAAAATTTTCCAATATGTTATGCTTTATTTACAAGCCAGTAGTTTGAGTTAAATATATGCTAACTTAGGTTCTGCTCCAAATCTTTATTTTTACAATTTTTTTCGCTGCTTATCGATTGAAATTAGAGTTTCTGCTCCAGAAATCACATCTCGAGAAAATTTTCAAATGTTTTACTCTCGAAATCTCGAGAAATATAAATTTAAAGTTTTCGAGATTCCTATTTCTCGAGAAATAAAATTTTGTTAGCGGCATGCGGCACCTATTGTTAATATTTTTTTTATTAAGAATTAAAATAAAAATTACAAAAATTTCGTTTCTAATGCTCAAGATGAGATGTCACTTAAAACATTAAAATGTTTTTATTGCAAAGTTCTCTTTTGTATATGGTTAAACTAGCCTAACAATTTTCATTCATCAATCAGTTATCATTTGTCTATGAATTTTACAAGCAAAAAAATCTTTCCGATAAAATCATAAAATAAATGTTAATTGTAGTTTTTTAATCAACATAAATAATTAATTTTTACAATTAATTATAGAAAAAAATAGTGTTTGTTGATATATGTTAGCTTTGATTAATAAAATTCTCAGTTTGTTGGTAATTTGGGAAAAAAAATTCTTTAATCCTCAAATTGTACTGATATCTCTGAATATGATAGCGAGGATGTTTGGAAACATTTTAAAAGATGCAAGCTTGATAAAGATAGAGCTACGTCCACCCATTGCGCAAAGTCACTCGAGTGTAAGGCCTCATCAAGGACGGGTTTACATCAACATTTAACAAGTGTCCATAACTTGAAGAAAAAATTAAAAGAATCTTCTACCTGTGCAGTTTCTGAACCGACAACAAAAAAAAAAAAAAAATAAACGTATCGGCGAGTATTTTACAACTTCTGATAAAAGCCTCACACTGGCAAGAATTGTTTCTAAACTTGCTGCGAAGGATGGAATTTCAATGCAATAAGTAAAAGTTCATTTATCCGAAAAAGTTTACAATTACAAGGTTTTTCATCAGATGTGATGAATTTAATATTTAAATTTCACGATACTGCCAAAAATCACTTTATTTCTAAGATAAATCAAATGAAAGCGACAAATAAAAAAATTAGTATATCTATTGATGAATGGATGTGCATTTATATTTTTCCGATGGATCAACAGAAAATTTAGGTTTGATGAGAATAGAAGGTTCATGCCCTGCTGATAAGGCCATAGAAATGGATACCAGTAAAATTCGATCGTTTGTTTCTACCACAAGTGATGGAGCCAGTTTAATGTTGAAATATGGCATATTGTCGCCTGCTTTTCAACAACTGTGCTATAATCACACAATTCACTTGGCGGTTATGAAAGTTTTCTACGAAAAAAAATGTTTCTTCGTGTAACAACTTAAGCGATGAGGTTGAGAATGAGGATTCAGATAATGATAATATAATTGAAAATGAATTTGTTGCAGATAACATTCAGATTAATTGTAGTATGCAGAATACAAAAACAATAATAAAAATAAGGGGAGTTGTAAAATTATTCAAAACTCTCCGGTTCGAAATAGTATTCTCCAAAGTAAGAGTACGCACGAATTACAGTAGTTGTTAAATTATAAGACCTGATGGAATACAATCGAAAGTATGACTGAGCATTTTTTAAAACTTAAACCCGCTATTTTAAAAACGTTAAGTGATCTCAATCTTGTAGACACCCAAGGGATCACAAAACTGATGATGTCGTGGGCTTTAATATATTTAATAGTCTAACACCAGTTAAAAATCTATAGAGGCATTAAGCCGTCAAGATGCGCCATTATTCTCTGCGGAAGGCATTTTAAAATTTTTGCTCAAATCTCTTTAGAAAAAATTCTAAGATAAGTCGTAAATTATTAAGTGAATTATTAAGTCTCGGAGATTATTTCAAAATTTAGAAAAATGTTCAGCGGAAAACATTTCGTCTTTTGACAATGATTTCCCTGGTAGTTCATCAACGCCTCAGGATGATGTTAATTCTTTAGAACAACATTTGGAGGAGAGTATTCGGGAATGTACACAATTGCCAACAGAAATAGACGATTACTTTCGCACTTTGTCTACGGAAATGATGGTTTATGAAGCAACTGGTAAGATAACCAGTAATCTTGAAGACTTAAAGAATACTTTATTGTTAATTAAACCCACATCAACGCAAAACGAAAGGAATTTTTTATTTTTGGTCTCCGGAAATTTTTATAGTAAGTGAAGAATGCGTTTAAATGACAAATCATTCAATCATAGTGAAATTATTATTAGAATTAATTTATTAAAATATTTTTCATTTCTCGAGGGTAAAGTTAATATTGAAAATTAAAATTGTTGGAGAATTAGAGATTCTCGAATCTCGAGAACGAAAAAAGTTCGAGAAAACTGAAACCCAAGAATTTGAAATGCACTGGTATTGGAATATATTAGGAGCAATCACAGGTGTGGGTACATTCTGCGTAGTCTATTTTCGAGAGATTTATGGATATCTCAGAAATGTAGGGAAGAACCACTACCAAAAGTTTGATGATGTTGATGGGCTAATTAACAATTTACGTGCAAAGAAATATGTATGCGAAGATAGCATAAATTCCATCCCCGAAAAATGCGACGGCAACACTAATTATTGCTATCATGCCATTTTTTACTCTCAGCCCAAAAAATCTCGACATTTTTACTCTCAGCCCCGAAAATATTTACTATCACGATAGTTAAAAAATGTCATGACAGTTGAAATTTTCGGGGCTGAGAGTAGATATAATACTTATAAATATGTACATGTTTGTGAAATAAGCCCAATTTTCATATGTGTGTGAAGATAGGCTAAATTCAGTCTCAGCCGAATACTATGGCAACAAAATTATTGCTATCATGACATTTTTTACACTCAGCCCAAAAACTCCATACAGTTTTACAACTCAATTCCCTTAGACGTATCACTTCATGCGACGTAACTATGGATCTTCCTGGTTACTAGATTTTAAAATCAAAATTTACTAAATAATTTTATGCAAAGCTCTCAATGAAATTTTATCAAATCTTAGTTGGCTTCATTAGTTTGAATTTTTTTTTTATTTATTTGTCACGTCAAAATTTCAAGTGATAGAAATTGTCATTTGAAGTGATAGCAGTCGCAAGGAAATATTTATAAAGCAGCATACTAAGATTTAAAAAACAGCCAGAACGACTTTAATGAACAATTATTTTGTAAGTTTCGATTTAATGATCTAGTAACCAGGAAGATGAGTAGTCACGTCACCTGAAGTGATGCGACTAGGAGAATAGGGGTCTTACTTTTAGCCCCAAAAATTTTTGCTATCACGATAGTTAAAAACTCTCATGACAATCGAAATTTTCGAGCTTGAGAGTAAAAATGTAGGGATTTTCTTATGCGGTGCACATCGTTTGATATATGTGATTAAACATTCACCGAGTATGTAAGATGTTTTTTGAATTTTTCTATGTATAGTAAATCGTATATGCTCCTTAAATAGTCACCTATCAAATGAGGTGCACCGCTAGCTCATGTTGAATTCAAAAAAGCATAAAAACTTTGATCAAATATGACCCGACACTTATATATCATATACCTACTAAAGTTATATGCTATGTTACGCAGGTTAACAGTGATTTTGTTGTTTACTGTAATTTATTTAGAATCTAAGAATGTTGTTCAAGTTTTGAATGATGCGTCTAGTTTTATTTATACAATTTCTTATACAAAATTTTATAAAAAAAATTTTATTTAGTTTAAAATTTTTATATTTATCAAGTTTTTGAATCTCAGCCCCGAAAATATTTACTGTCATGACAGCCAAAACTATCATGACACTAACATTTTTCTGGGCTGAGAGTAAAAATATTGCATTTTGGTGAAGGAGGAAGATTCAAAGTAATTTTTGATTTTAGCTGTCAGTATATTTTTTGGAGTGTAGAATTTAGTTGTTTTTTGTTTATTTACACGTTTTATCAGAACTTTTTATTGTTTTTTTTAAACTCATAACTTTTTTATTTATTATTTAGCTATTTTTCGGAAATATTTATACCCGAACTCAGATTTATTGCTATAATTGTTAATTAAATGTCGCAAAAGTATACATAAACTTGTATAGTATTGCCATAGGCAACTTTTTCGATTTTCGGGGATAAAAATTTGGACTATCTTCACAAAGGTCAAAGAAATAACAATGGTATTTATCAGTATAAATCGATATGAAAATAATCCGCTTATAAGTTTAATTTTGTCCGCAAAAAGCATTTTCTTTACAAAATTGTTTTCAACAAGAGAGAAACCTTGGTATTTGTTGTTGCAGATTGTAGTCTTATTAAACTAGTCGGTTTAGAAACAAGAGTGATTGTTCGTTCAAATATTCATTTTAAAACTATTATCAATCGTGGATAACTAATAAAAGAAAGAATGCTGTAAAATCGGACTAAATACAAGGACACTGCATTTCCCTAATCTTAGAATTGCTAATTTAATTCTCTAAATCATTCTCTTCATCATCAATTTCTATTCATGATATCTAATATTATTATAATCGGTTAAGAAATGGCTTAGTTCCGTTCCAGTCGGCCGTTTTCCAGAATTTCTTCTAAAAATCATTCTAGAATTCCATTTTCACTCAGAACTTTTTCCAAAAATCATTTTAAAATCTCACTTCCATCTATACCATACTAAATTTTATAAAAAGGCGTTAGTTTTGTCCCAGCTAGTATAATTTAAGAATTTTTCCAGAAATTATTCTAAGAATCCCACTTCCATTCATGATAATGAGAAAATGGCTTAGTTCGGCCATATTCCAGCCAGAACTTTTTCTAAACACCATTTAAAAATAAAAATATTCCTTTATTCGCCATAGAAAAAATCATTGTTTATACCAAATGTTTATAGATGTCAATACATAGAATTTTTGTGTTTGCTACGATCAAAATGGCAAGTTAAAAAGCATGCAATTTCAATGTTTACATTATGCTTTGGCAATAGCCGTATTTCTACGTCATATAATGTATTTAAATAGCTTAGTTGCCATTTTTTACTAATTAAAAAACTACGTTTTTCTTACTAACTCACCCTCTGCATAAGTTAGGACCGTGCCGCTTAGCTTATAACCTTCCCGTGAATGAAACATAGACAACTAAAAATCTTTGTGCAACTTGGTCCAGCGGTCTTCAAGATCCATCTGTAAAACAAACATTTCATGCTAATTGCATAGTGTGAAATGACCATTAAAGTTCAGTGTAGGCACTTTCTAAGGTTATATTTCTATCCATAAATTATACAAATAGAGAGAGTGTAAGATCTGAAGCTACGAAAGTTTTTATTGTTAAGTTTCTAAACGATAATTAGGCCGCTATTTCTTCCAGCCAAACTTTATGAAATTATCATTGTTTTTTTTTATCCATGCTATTTGTTTGGGGGCCGAAGCACTCCCTGCTCTTTCGCGGTTTTATTTTTTCCGTCTTACTTTACGCATCACCTGCCAAATCGAAGACGTACGGCTATAGGGCCGATTTTAAGACCATTGCAAGCTTCATGCCAGCCTATACTGACATGTAAGATGGGTCGGCCCATGAGTTTTGCACTCCGACATTATCATATACAATATAATCTTGAGTAGGTGAGTTGACTCTTAAACTAATGCAGATTCCTATGAAAAGAATCCTATGTAGACAATTGACTAGTGTCGATAATGCAGAAGGCTATTTTGAACACGTAAAGTGTAAAATGTCGGTAATGCAGACTTGTCGCTGCTAACCTACAACGTTTGTAACCAACCGACAAATGTCGATAATGCATATTCAAACCGGCATTATACCCTAAATATATCCGCCAAAAATGTCGGTAAAGAAGTTTCATTTCAATAAACAGCTAAAGCATTTTGCTAACGCTGATTCGCCTGTAACAACCGCATGTAGGTTAGGGAAGGTTAGGTTAGAGTGGCTGCTATCGCACACTTAGGCCAATAGTGGGCCATTGTGATACCACAGGATCTCCCCTTTACTCCCTCTGAAACCATCGAGAGCTACTTATGTGGCGTAAAATATCTCGCACTCCACAGTCCGCGAGTTCCGAAATGCTGTTCATACCGTATACACCTAAGTACTTATGCATTCTGTATGAAAGTGCCGGACAAGACCATATGAAGTTCTCCTCCTCTTCGTCCATACAACTTCTACAAAAGTCATTCGTCAGTAGACCAGGCCTTCTCAAATGTTCCCAAAAAGACAGTGTCCTGTCACAGTATCTCTTCGATAAATTCTACCTCTCGTTTTGCCAAGGATACTAGTGCTTTGGAGCGCCCCAAGTACAGTTTTATCCAAACCTGTTTCGCTACCCTGCACGTGAGAGTGTTGGTCCACTTCTCGCTTGCCAAGGCGATTACCTTTTTATTCAGCGCCTATTTGAGCGCACCCGTGACTTCCCGCACGGATACCACGTTATGCTTCAACCAAAAAATAAAAAAAAAAAAACCGAAGTTCAAAAATAAGAATAATTTCTATAGCTTCTGTCGATGATAAATGTTTTTCGCTAAGCAACATAAACTTAACAAGAACTAACAGCACCCAATAGATCTACACAAAATTGTAATTTTCCATTTTCCCATTTTTAAATGATAAATGGTCCCGCATTCAAAATTTTTCCAGTTGGTCATCAACTAGCTATGATTATTCGGTACAGCAAGATCTGCGTAAAATATGATAGTAACGCTAGGGTAGTCTGAGGAGTTTCAGGCCGAGTAGTTTTGAATTTTCACACTTTTTAGTGAGAAAATAGTCCGAATTTTTAGATTTTACCAGTTTGTCATCAATTTTACTATGGCTATTCGATGCACCGTGGATTTACACAAAATTTCGTAGTATGAATGAGGAGGTCTGGGTGGGGAGGTATTTTTTACTCAAACCAAAAAAAAAAATTCGAAAAAGTTTAAAATATTAAAAGGTAATCTAGAAGTTTCTCAATTTCTAATGCGAAAATGGTCTCGCATTCAAAATTTTTTCCAGTTGGTCATAAATCTAACTATTATTATTCGATGAAGTATTTATGTAAGCTAAATTTGGTATGGTAGTATGGTTCCGAAGGTCTGGGTAGCTAGGGTTTATTTTCTAATTTTCTCAATTTTTAAGCTGGAATTCCATTACTGCGGCTTTTTTTTGTGCAGAAAACCAGAAAAAGATGCAATCAAAAATCGCTATGTGTGTGAGCGGCGCAACAGTATAATTGTTTATACTTATTTTTTTGTTGTTGTGTCGATTTGGTTGCCATAAATATAAATAAAAATTACAAATCGAAGTATTTTTTATGGCAACCAAAATGCAAAATACCCCCCACTCCCAGCAAATTTTTAGTATTTTACTAATTTTATGGTGAGCACTTGGCTCATACATTTTATATGTTTGGTGGAGTGCAATATAAATTGCGTTTTCATGATAAATTTATATTAATGCCCAAATTAAAATATTTTACAATTTTTAATTTTTATTATTTACTCTGTATTACATAATTTTAATAATGAGATATTATTTAGGTTATGTTACAAACGCGGTCAAATATTCCCCTAACTTTTTTATAGGAAGGCGTTTTCTTAGTTTTTAATTATTGAAAGGAAATAATTAAAAAGCGTAATAAAATGATGCCTACAAATAATATTTAGATGTTTTATTGCTTTAGAGGTATACACAAAATTGATTTAGCAATAATTTTCATTTTTTAACTAATTTTGGTTATAATTTCGTAGTTGTCAAATATTCCCCTTAAAATTTCGCTATAAAATAAAGATAGTCTGTCTTTGTCGGATTTGTGATATTATCTCTTTCTAGTTTTCTGCACAAAAAGAAAAGCCACCGTAATGGAATTCCAGCTTTATTGAGAGAAAATATTCCAAACAATTTTCAAAATTCAGAGAGTGGATAGTACAGACTTAAGTCGTAATAATAGAAAAAATCTATTTTTTTTTTTAATTTCTGTAATTTCGAATTTTATTAATAGAAGTAGTATAATGATAAAATTGCCCCGCGCACGACATTATTTTAGTTGGTCATCACTCTAACTATGACTATTCGAAGTGGATGGACATGGATGTACCGAAAGTTTCTTTGTGGTTTAAGGAAGTCTGAGAAGTGTTAGAGGGTTTAATTTCGAATTTTCTCAATTTTTAATTGGCAAAAGTACCGAGTTAAAGAATGTCAGCCGAAATACGAATAGTCGATAATACAGACTTTATATCTCTGTAAGTTTTATATAATGAACTAAAATGAAGTCGTATTGATAGAAAATTTCAGTCGCTTTCAAGATTTTGCCAGTTGGTCATCATTCTAAAAATGTCTATTCGAGGTAGCATGGATCAACGTAAAATTTCGTAGTACTGTTTCATAACTCCATGTTACATATAATTATCATAGTTATAGTGTCATACGGCTTTTTTAGACTGATACTTGAAATTGTTTAGAACTAGATTTCGTGCCATTTTCAATTATTTGATAGCCGGAATTTGGCACTGGTTTAATGTAATGCCAATTTTATTTGCGTAAGTTAATTTTGAATCATTAAAAGCTAACAAATAATTCACCCCTGTGGTTGGGGGATGTGCCTAGAATTCCACCATATTCGTAAATCTTTCTTTTTTCTTTTCTTTGTTTTGTAATTTTTGTTTCACTGACCAAACCGCACAGGATCGGGAGACACCAGGATCGAATCCCGATAGGGATGCTTAATTTAAACTGTAAACTTAATTTACTTTGTTTAAATGTAGAAATGTTATATTTTTTACCAGACGTTAACATATAATCGCCACAACTGGATGGTGGGGGAACAATCAAGGAAGGGAAGTAGGAAATTGTGTTGTTTTTTGACATTCGAATGAGGAAATTATTACCCGGGCCTCAAGGCCAACCTTCCTTTCTTTTTTAGTGTAAATGTGATGTTTTCCCTCGAGAAGTTTTTTGTGTTGCATTGAAAATTCATTTTCAGAAGACAATTTTGTATGAAAATTTTCCGATTTTTATATTTGGATTTCTGGTAACCAATATGGTTGTTTCGTCCTTAAGAACCGGAATATATTATTGTGGCTTCTGTTTATGCTATAGAGTCTAGGGGTGTCCAGAAATCATGGAAGAGATGGCCAAAAATTTACAAGAACTAAAATGAACTGGTCGCACGAAAAAAAAACAAATAAACAGTATAAATTACGTTAAGATTTTTTATTCAAAAGTCGCGAACATTCTAGTGTAGTATTACTAATTATTAGTTCGCTTTCCAAATTAATGTTAGTTAGTCTATTTCTATAGGAATTTTTTGAAAATTTTAATCCCGAGAAAAATTGTTCATAATTATACGTTTATCCAGATAACGTAATTAGTTTTAAAAACAAATTTCTTATATTTAGATAATCTTTCTTAGTTATATAAATTGTGATGAAACTGTTTCTATCGTCTAAAAATGCCTGCTTAGCAAGTATATAATTTTGTAGTTGCAATAGTTCCAACTGAAATTTTAAATCAACTAAATTAATGCCGATGGAAAATGGATACGAAAACTACTCAATTCCATTTTTTAAGCTAAAATGTTTCGAAAACCTATCGTTAAATTGTACTACCAATTTCTCAATATGCTGAAGCAAATCTTTTTGTATCTTTCTCATTCATAGATACGGATTCGATTGATTTGAAATGGGCCCACTGGGTTTTGAGCTTATGATCCTTGAATAAATTCAACGTATCCAACAATGATGTAATATACTTGTACTTATCAATTATGGTTGCATCCTTCGCTTGGAGTTTAGTATTTAGCTCATTTTTGTATTTTGTGATATCACCGAAGAATGCCTAATTAAGCATAAATTCGTTATCAGAAAATTGATGTGTTTCCATTCCTTCGGATTCCATAAATATTTTAATTTCATGTCGGAGGTCAAAAAACCTCTTCAAGCAATTCTCTCGACTAAGCCAACTCACATTCGTGTATAGTAAAATACATCGGATCCCTCAGCTTCTTCAATCGTGGTTAAACATTCTTTAAACTTTCTGTGACGAAGTGAACTCTTCCGAATATAATTGACATATTTTATTACAAAATTGATAATTCCTTTTCTTCCCTTTTCAATATGCTATTGCAGTGTATATCAACTACTTGGAAATTTGGGTTTAGTTCACGAATTTTTGAAAGAAGCCTTGTTACAGCACCATCCGTGGTTATTCCGGCCAGATTTTGTAAGTCAGTTGCAACAGTTCCTGCAATAGTAAATGAATCTTTCATTGAAACCAAATTTAGTAGTCCTTCGGTAACGTTGAAATTGTCATCTACGCCTCGGATGAATATGGCTAACTGTGCAGTGGCCGAAATATCGGTTGTTTCACAAAAGAAATGCAAAAATATTTAAACCGAGCAATTTTATTTCCAAAAGTGTCTTCGATTTTAGAAGAAATATTTTCAATTCTACGACAAACTGTATTTCTCGATACAGTGCCTTTTTGAATAATAGCTACATCACATATCAAACATGTAACACCGATCCCCTTTGATTCAACAAAAAAGTCATTAGTCCAGGATTCCTTGAACGAGCGATTTTCATTTTTCAATCTACGTTTTTAATCATTGTTGTATGCCATTTTTTACCTATAGAAGGGATAAACATGCTTTTCTTGTATTTTATTTTAATTTAATATTCTTAACGTTGCCAAATTTAATGAAAATAATGTTCCAAATGTCGCCAAATGTGATTCACAAAATATCTTCGTTATTTTCAAATTCCGTTTTCCTTATTTCTTCCATTTCATAATATGTCAAATATTTGTGTTTCATTTTTTATGCTATGAACACAATGAACCTGAAACTGCTGAATATTCGCTGAATAAAATCAATGACCAAAACACAATTACTAAGAACTAAGGAAACAAACCCAATGTACAAATATATTTGAGTTTGAATTTGGTACGTATAACCAAAATATTGTAGTTTTTAAAACGGAAGTTATTATATTATTTGCAATTTTTATAATTTTTTTACTGGTCGCACCAAATCATAAAACTGGTCGCAGTTTGAGCACCGCCCAAGTCTAGACTGTACTGATACATTTTGCTTTCAATTTTTAATAATAAAAGTTGATTTCATTTAAATAACTTCTGGTTTCAGGAAATTCACTAGTGCTGGGAATATTATTCTAATTTTCGAGTTACAGTACAGGTGTAGCTAACTTTATAAAGCATTCTGGCTTTCGGAAACAAGAGCTGGACAGCAACTTCTCGGCGGTAGCGATATCATCGGATTCACCAAAACCAATCGAGTTAGATGGCTCGATCACGTTGCACGGTCCCCACAACTAATTGGAACTACATAAATTACTTTATTTAATTTCGGACAATTTAAAACCCAATTGAAGATATTGCTAAAATCTTGTAGAAGGAAATAATATTTTTTTTTCAAAATCACGGAACTTCAAGATTCCAAAATCATTGTTAGACTGATAGAAAATATTATAAGCTGTCTAAAAATGTAGACGAAATTCCGTGAATACCTCTGATAATGGTAGTACAAATGAAAACATGAATTGGATGCCAATCACTATATAACGGTAGAGTATTGTGTAATCTATTCGAAAATGTAGATGGGAACCTGTAGACATCTCTACTTTATTAAGCAAAGCAAGGTTCATCACAACCCGTGAACATTTCCAGGATTGACGGTTTAAATTATTGAAAATAATTAAATTCTGTTGTACCTAGACAAAAACCGTAAAAATTTGTATTGTATAAAATTTTAAAATGCGTTCAGGGTACCGTATTGGTCCCCTCGTGAGTAGTGGTTTATCTGATCTATTTGAAAATCACTGCCCGGTGGCCCTATTCTGATAATTCCTCGGGAATAGGAAACTGGAGAAAAAATTTACATATAATTTCTGTTTAAATTATTTTTTTTCTGGCAACTAAATAAAAAGTTAGTGGTAATATTTTTGAAAACAAAATAAAATTGGGAATATTTTTCCCTGCCAGTTTCGCTATGGAAATATTATTCCCAATTTATTAAAACTATCAAAATAGTGAAGTTTCTAACATCTTCATAACCCAACATAAATTTATCCCATTCACTACAGACCCAGTAGGTTGGAAGATCTTTTTGAAAATGTTTTTAAAACCCCGAGGACATCTCCAGAATTGCCTGGACTATTGTTTGAACCGGTCAAAAACGCCCTATCTCAAAATATACTTTACTTAAATCTTAGAAATAGGTATATCCTTGACCTTCTCAAAAACGTCAGCTAGTATCTGTAGATATTTGTAGATGCAACGGCACAACATTATAAAACAACATTAGAAAACTTCATTATAGTCGTTCCGTCCTAAAAATAGGAGTGTACCTTTCCTATTCTTCCTACTTGTTATGTGTAAACAGGCTGTAGGAACAGAACCGGCCTCCGGCACATCTTGTCTAGTACTAGTCCTACAGTCCAATCAATCAATTAAAAGCTGAAAAATAGAAACATAGGCTCCAAATCTTTTATTATACTTGTATTTTTGACCAATGATTTACTTTTGTTTGATCTTATTTTGTGGAATAACGCAAAGGCGCTTATAGATTTTAAATAAACGTAATTCCCAACTAATTAAATTCATTCTACTGCTATATACGATTCCCGCCACCCCATTCTAATACTAAATATTTATCTTTAACATGCGTAATCAATTTTCAACAGCTGCTAAATACAATTTTTTCATTCTCCGTTTCCAAATGACAAATAACTTCCTGATAATACTTCTTACAAATACATACCAATCGCCATTTTTATGTACATACGAGTACAACGTATATAAGACAACAACAAAAAAAAAAAAAATTAAAAATTAAAAGATCAAACGAATCTCAAATTTCTATTTATCTTTTATGTACTCGTTACAATAATAGATCTTGTTTTGTGTTATGTATTCCCCAAACAATAAGATTCACCACATAAGTTTAATTTAAGCACCACCTGAAGAATGAACTAAAGGAATTAGAATTCTTTCTTGTATTTAGGTATTGTCTTCTTTTATACACAAATCGTATTGTATTTTTTTTTTACTTCTCTTTGATCTCATGACGATCGATGCTGATATACTGACAATATTCATGATGACGATGATGATGATGATGATGATGATGACAATTTGCCCCACCCCAATATTGTAGGCGTGGTTATATATCATTCATAGAAATATATACTCGTATATACGAGATATTAAGCAAGTTAATAGTTTTATAATATATAGAATTTTTCGGGTTCGTCGCCTATTGAAGTCTTTCGTATCGCGCAAGATATAAAGTTACGTGAGAATAATGAGTAAATTTCAGGATTGTTTATGGTATAATATACAAATCTTAAGTACATAAATAATTTTTTATTTTATTTTATTTTATATTTCTTGTTAATGGTAATAATATTAAGAAAATATAAGTATAAGACGCTGTAAAGAAGAAGAAAAAAATGACTGAAATGGATTATATATTTAAAGTACATAAATAAAAAAGTAAAATAACGACAACGGAAGAATTAACATCATGAAATTGTGTTCTTTTATTCTTAAGTATGAAAAAAAATCATGTAGCTGTCACATATATAAGATTCACTTACCTCAGAAGCCAAGATTGAAGTTTATTTATATTTATTTAATGTGTCTTATTGTTTTAGCGGCGACAAATATTTTGTAGAACGGTGTTTTGTAATCGATTTGGAGTGACAATATAATGTCTTATGAATTATAACGGCTGAATCGTATACGAAAAGAATTTGTATAATTTTGTTTTCTTCGATACATCTTTAAACCATATACTTAAGAGTATATACTAATTAAAAATTTAAATAAATACTTTTGTGTTATTTATTTTTTCTATTTTCATGTGTTTAAAATACGTTTTTTTTTGTCTTAATATAAATAAATAAATCTTATGTCTGGTGCGACGTTATGTCGATATTACGTCGATATTTAAATGATTTTCTCATAATAAGATGTTGTTGTATAAATAAATAAGTTTATTTATGTCTAATTTTCTCACTTCATTATACATTATTATATTATGTATATATAGTATATGTTGTTAGTTAGGATACCCCATCACCACATCACCGTACGTACCATCATTGTAAAATGTCTAAATATCTTATTAATTTTTTGTTTTGTTATATAGAACACAATATTTAATAAGAATAGTTTATTGAAGATAACCGACAAATGGAAAGTAAATATAAAATTTCTTCTTAATATTTACAAAATGTTTACATTTTAAGATTTTTGGGTACATATTTTGTTTAATTTAAATTAAATTAACGATATGTAACCCTTTTTTGTGTATATTTTAAATTTAATGTTTGTTTGGCTTAAAAGGGGGTTAAAGTGCGTTTTGTATTTAAAGGAAATACAAACTAAATAGCTTTTATTGAATTTGGACTAAATACTCTAAATTCCACAACTTTGTTTCTTGGGGTTGAAAATTTGTGAAAATTGTATCGCGCTAATTTTTAAAACGATTAGGACACTTGTTTGAGATTCTTAAATGAAAATTCTTGAAAACACGTATTTGAAATTCCAGAATTCTATCTTAGAAAATAATTTTTTTTTAATCAGGCAACACTAAATTTATTATATTTGATTTGTTTTTCATAAAATAAAAGAAATTAAAATCTAACGTATAAAAAAACTTTAAAATTTTGAGTTTCATATTGTAATGGAAAATTACAGGCAATGTAAGAAAAAATTTGTTCCGTGGCATGATCCCGAAAATTTACTCTGGGCTGGAAATTTCATTGATTTTTATATTATTTTTCGTCCAGCTCGATAAATTTAAAATTATTTCGCCAACACTAAAAATGTCTCGAATCAGGGCTACATGATTTTAAAATGCATGTACAAAAAATTAGTGTATACACAATACTAGTGTACATATGTACACTAGTATTGTGTATACACTAATTTTTGGTACTGATTTTTTTTTCTAATTAAGCTTAAATTTGGCTACTAGTGTACTGATTCGAGACAATTTTAGTTTTACCGAAATAATTTTAAATTTATCGAGCGGGACGAAAAATTATATAAAAATCAATGAAATATCCAGCCCAGAGTTCATTTTCGGGAACTTGCCACGGAACTAATTTTTTCTTACATTGCCTGTAATTTTCCATTACTTTATGAAACTCAAAATTTTACAGTTTTTTTATACGTTAGATTTTAATTTCTTTTATTAAATGAAAAATAAATCAAATTTAATAAATTTGATAATCTTTCGTTTTTCCATTAAAATCGATAAAAATTCTGGGCTGGGCTAACTAAAGAGCAAATTGGTTATTGATATGTTAGTGTTGCCTGAATAAAACATTTTATTTTCTGGGATAGAATTCTGGGATAAATTCACATACGTTGAAAAAACTGAATTTTTTATTTAAATTGAACGTGATGGGGGCGATATTGGCAAGAAACCAAAAGTTCTAAGTTTTTGATAAACTAACTCTAACTTGTGACGGACGACCATATACACGGCCCCCGTTCTAAAGCCACCACTCTTAAGAATTACTTAATAATTTAAGGCTGTATGAGACTCGGAACAAAATTAGTATTTAAATGTTGAAATAATGAGTCTAAATCTAACTATAAAATTTTAATTTAATTCACTTGCGCTGCTTTACTTATCTTGTTCATGTATGAGAAATGAATTAATTAATTTTTTCGTTTTTGTTAGTTCTGTCCCAAACAATACAAATTATAATACATTAACGACTTCTAATCTTGGACAAATTAATTATTAATTTTAACCGATATTGATGGGATTTTGTATGTTGGGTGGAAATGGAGTTTTCAAATGATTTTTGAAAGAAATTCTGGAATATGCTCACCTGGGACGAAACTCGGCCATTTCTTAACCGATATTGATGGGATTCTGTAGTTGAATGGAAATGGGATGCTATAATGATTTTTAGAAGATGTTCTGTAATACGGCCACCTGGAACGGAACTCTTTTATTTCTTAATCGATTATGATGGGATTGGATATGTTGAATGAAGTTCTGGAATATGGCCACAACTTTATTTGTTTACTTCAATTTGAATGTGATATTTGCTCTTTTTAAATCTATTATGATGAAATTGGATATTGTCGATGAAAATAGGATTCTAAAATGATTTTTGGAACAAGTTCTGGAATATGGCCACCTGGGACGGAACTTAACCATTTCTTAACCGATATTGATGGTATATTGTATGTTGAATGAAAATGGGATTTTTAAATGATTTTGGAATAAATTCTTGAATATGGTCAGCTGGGACGGAACTCGGCCATTTTTAAATCGACTATGATTGAATTGATGCACTGATCAATTCAATCTGATAGATGCACTGAGAAAAATTTTGGCTTGTAAAATTAAAAAACGAAGTTTTCAATTTCTAAAAGTTATACATTTTTTTAAATTTAAAAAATATTTTTTTGAAATTAAATGAAATTTTTGCAAACTAACAAATAGCTCTTTTATTTTAATTTTTTTCTTTTTCAAACTGCCAAGAAAGAACTTGAGAAGGTTCTCATTATATTTTTTTAAGAGTTGTGTGTATTTTTACACAGTCACCCTGGGTATTACAAATTGTGGAGGGGGACCTCTTTGTTTTTGTTGACTTGAACAGCAAACATTGTGAATGTCGTTGTATTTGTAAAGTGTATTACGTACATTTGTTAAAAAATAATTATTTAATATTTAAAATAAATCTTTTAAAACTAGAAAATAGTTTTTTTATTCTTAAAAAAATTCTCTTAAAATTTAAGAAAATTATTTGACATAAGTAAGAAAAGCATTTTTGAAAATAAAAACAATTTTTTTATTTTTATAAACAAATTTGATAAAAAATATATTTTAAAAATAAAAAGATTATCCTTTCGATTTTAAAAACGGGACTTTTCGCCTAAAAAATATATGTATATTTTTTGATTTTATATTATGTATATTTTTTTATTTTTACTGTTTTTTTTCTCAGCATGGAAATGCGATTCTACTAAATGGTTAATATAGAAAAGAGTTCTGAAAAGTGGCCACCCGGAACGAAACTCGGCCATTGCCTGGCCGCTCTTGTTTGGGCGGAAGTCAATGAAAATTGATATACTCGAAAATTCAAAATTGCAATTTCAAAATTTTTATTTTGTCCGCTCTAGTAAAAAGTTAAACCATTGGTGGTGTTATGTTTTCAACTCCCAGACCATTTAAGTTCTTGTAGGGTAACTACGTCCAGAGTCCAAATTTCTGATTGGTTCTGAAAGGTTCTTGAGATCTTAGGTCTTAAAAGGCTTAGCATGTTCGTGTACATTATTATTCGTACATATTTTCGTGTACATTTCCCAAGGTCGTTGTTATTATCAAAACGATAAATTTATCCGAGGCCTTTAGTAAATTTTATAACCGGCACTTTTTTAGAGCAGGTAGTTGGCCTGCTGCTCAACTCACTTATTTGGTTCACAAGTGTGTTGGTTATGTTCTGGTGATTTACATGTAAATAGCAAGCTGCTTTCTGCAAAACAGACGCTTACTTCCACCGCCCTTGACCTTTAGAACAGACGCTGATGTGGTATTGGTATTGTGGCGTCCATAACTCACCCTGATATGAATTTCAATGACCATAAACAAAATTTCTCCCGCATCGCCTTCTCTACACTGCATTATTCAATAGCAGAGTTACCCAAGCGAGTACCGCGTGGATGTATAAATCTAGAACTTTGCCCCAAAATATTTTCGTCATATATAATATAAAAAGATTGACGATATAGGACTGAAAATTTACAATTTTACAAAAATATAGGCTTTGCGAAATGCAATGTTATAGATGTCAAACATTCCCATTTTTATTAAAATACGAAAACTTAGTAACGAATATGATAAGAATAGAAAGAATAAAAAGTATAGTCTAAGATCTTGAGATCCCCAGAACCTTTCGAACCAACCTGAAATTTATACTTTTGAGATACATGCAATACAAGAGCTTGGATGGCCTGGGAGTTAAATCCATAAAACAACCAATAATTATGTTCTCCATTATAGCAATAATCAGAAAAGAAGAAAATTAGGATTCGGTTTCTCATCCACCGGCGAGTATATTAGTTTATCAAAAACTTCCGTCGTTGATTGGAAAAATCATTTACAATCCCATATTCATCCAACGTACCCAAATGCATCATAGTCGGTTAAGAAATAACCATGCTCAGTTTTAGGTGGTAGTATTACAAAACTTCTTCCAGAAGTCATTAATGAATCTCATTTTCATTCAACAAATCCAATTCCATCTTAATCCGTTAAAAACTGCCTCCGTTCCGTTTCAGGTGGGCCTGTTCCAAAACATCTTCCATAAATCATTTTAGAATCTCACTTCCATCCAAAAAACACAATTCCATTATAATTGGTTAAGGAATGGCCGAGTTCTCGGTGGGCTTATTCCAGAACTTCTTCATAATCGGAAAAGAAATGGTATAGAGTTCCGACCCAAGTAACCATATTCCAGAATTTTACTGAAAATCATTTTAGAATCCCATATCCATCCAATATACTAAATCTCATCAGAATCGGTTAAAAAATGGCCGAGTTCCGTCCCAAGTAGCCATATTGCAAAACTACTTCCACAAATCATTAAAGAATCCTATTTCCATCCAACGTACAAAATCTCATCATAATTTGTTAAGAAATGGTTGTATTCCGTCCCAGGTGGTTATATTCCAGAAATTCATCCAAAAATCATTTGAGAACCATCCATCATACTCAATTTCATCACGATAGATAAGAAATGGCTAGATTCTTATACGAATTTGAGATTGGAAAAACTTTTATGCTTTAAGATACTTCAAATCCAAGACAATAATAGTGGTATACGATAAACTGTCCAAACGATAAACTGTCCACACGATAAACTGTTCTACGGTAAATTGTTCTACGATAAACTGTTTTACGGTAAATTGTTCTACGATAAATTGCTTCCACGATAAATTGTTTCCACAATAAAATCGGGTATAAAATTTCCTTTGTAATTAAAAATGAAAAATAAAACAAAACGCAAATCTTGGTTATAGCCATAAAGCTTACACAGTTCTATTAAGCTTAAATTATAAACGTAGCTCATGGGTGGGTATAAAATTATGAAAAATCAATATCCATTTGCAATAAAATTAGAAATTATTAAACCTAAAAGTTAATTTTCAGAGAGAAATAATTATTGTTCAGTATTTCGTTATAACATTTTGTTTCTTCGTTGTTCATAAATAATTCCGGCCTTACTAAAAATGCGCTCACTATTTATGCTGCTTGGAGGTGACGCTCACTAGGTATGCTGCTTGGCCATGGAAGTTTTTCTGTCTTTCATCAGGATTTTTTAATTTAATTTTTTTTTGAAATTTTCTCCAAATATGACCGTACTTCTTGAACTTTATCATCCTCATATATGTCATCATCTTCAATATTTCGATCAATAGCAGAAGCTAAAGTCCTAATTTCCGCTATAATCCTAATCCGTTATGATCAGTTGAATGATTGCTCGTTTCTGATCCATTATTCTCTTCAGCATGAGACACGTGGAATTCCAGCTTATTGTTACGCGTTGGATGCGACTTAGTGTTTTGAACGAGAAAGGTTTTCTTGTAATTCCTTTAGTTTTGTGCAAGCTACTTGATAGGATCAAAATTCGTCACAATAATTCGCCACTTGAATATTAAATCTGAAATAGATTTTTGTAAAAATCCACATTCACCAAGCGCCAATTCCAGAGTATGAATGAAACATGACTCACGTTTTTCAAAGAAGCGCAGCAATGTTCGCGAGTGTAAACAGTGGGGGTGTTTATATTACGTGTGCTGTCTAGTAGATGAATATGGTTTTCGGTATTTAAGCTCCACTATTTCAACATTTCGTCAAAGAAATCACTAATGGCAATACCAGTATGACTTCCTAATACTACACACACCTTAGCAAATTTATTAGTCAGCCAAAAATATTCGTTCGTTTCCGAAAAGGTCCATATGTCAGATGTTAAAAAATATACTTAATTAAACTGCGATTTTTTAATGTCTAATAAATTTTTATTTTTTTTTAAGGCATTCCTCATAAATATCAAGAATAATTTTTGTTGTAATAAATTTCGTTGATGGCAATTGATACGGAGGTTCCAATAGTTTAATGAGATTTATAAAGCCAACATTACTAGCAATATGAAAAGGCTGGTTATCTAAAGCGCAATCATTTCACAAATTTTGTAATGAATTTGAAATGGTTTTGTACTGTTAATATCCCACAATTTTTTTCTTCCACCTTTGCGGTAAAAGCTGTTGGTTATATATGGACGTGATGGCCCGATCTTTAAGAATCTAATGTTCGTTTCTTATTTTCAATTTGTGATTCATCCCACTCATTTTCTTGTTTTAAGATGGAATTTATTGTTTCTATCCATCCATATTCTGGTCCTCTATAGCTCACTTCAAACGTATTAGTGGTAGGCGGTAGATATCAAAAATTTATAGTTTCACCTGATTCCGGCAGTTCATAATATACCACACGTTTCTAATCCCACCAGATACATAACATAACCTTATTGCAATGAACACCCCGCTTTAGTTGCGATGGACCAGCTTCGCCCAAGATTTTTTGCATGTTATTATTCGCTACAAAATATGTTTTCTTTGTTGTCTTTGGATTTCACAAATAGTTGTTCGACGTTCGAGGTCTCTATATTTTAATTCATGTAGAACCCAGTTACTATCCAGTTGATTGTATTTGAGAAGAATCTTCAGCCGATAACGTTTTCAATTCAGAATCTTCAAATTTTTTGGGTGATTTTCCATGCTCTTTATCTTCAATGCAAAAATCAACATTTTTAAATCGTCGAGACCATTCTTTGGTCGTTGCATTCGATGGAGCATACTCACCGTAAATTGCAAATGATAAGTTTCCGCCGCACACAAATAATGTTTATTTGGAATAAAATTCGACACTTTGGATTGCTTTTGGATTGATTGGGAAAGGGCGGAATCATTTTCACACACCCAATACTTTAAATTTTCCTCAGGCATTTGTATCTGCCTGACGCTAGACGGGGAAGGATGCAAAGCAAATTATGTTAATTTTGCGTCTCCTTTCCATATTCTCAACTAGGTAAGTAATAACGTGAGGCGGCACCGAGGCTGTTTGCGTGCTTACATATGAGACAGGGTCCTGCAGTAGTATCCACAACCAAACTGATATGCCGCGTTCGTAGAGATGTCAGTTATTTTAATTTTGGCAGGTCTAATCGTGGCCAGATCTACCTATTGCTCCAGTGGTACTATTAACCAATCCGTTATTCGTTACTCTTACAGCTTTCTCCTGAAACGTTAGTTTCACGTAGCTCGATGAGGTCATCTGCCCTTGAGCTCGTTAATTTGGGGGACAATTTTATCGGCGTAAGAAAAATTGATTTAAGCGCTTTAATCGCAGCCAGACTGTCCGTAAAAATGCGGATAACTTTTTTAGATATTACATTATACCGCAACCAGTCTACGGTCTCTCTTCTCACAATTAGTTCAACTTGCGGCCTGCAGCAGTGATCGGGGAGACGGAAGGAGAATTTAAACCTATTCTAATTGTTATCAAACACCCTATCCCCAATCTTACCGTCCTTATATATTTAAACCATTCGAGAAAAGGTAACACATTTACTGTTCAGTATAGCGTCTGTCACAGAGTGCTTCCTGATAGTATCAGTTCTAAACGTTTCGTCAAAAGGCGGTAGCGGAATGCGTTGTGAAGGTTATAATGGCGCCCTGTATTTTAAGATAAATGATCTTGCGGTCTACGGTTTCATGAAAGATGAAAGTAAATCTTCATTGCTTCACTGATGTACAGGGTAGTTGTTCGATGTGGGTTTTGAAACCCATTATTTCCCGATCGCTATTACAAGGGTAGAGCTCTATAGTGGCTTGCTTTACTCTTTCAAATTAGGTGTCCAGCATGAATTGCTGTCTAAAGTAAGACCAAAGTACTAGTCATTTTAAATGGTATTAGCTTGACCATCACTTGTCTGTGATGGTCAAGCTAATACCATTTAAAGTGAGGGCTCAATCTTCATTTGGTAATTAATGACCAAGTTCCAAGGTAGAGTAATAACAACCCATCTTGTGATGTGTCTCTTCTCTCCTCACAAATTTATTATTGGTAGTACAAATTAATTCGGTCCGTTTTTTAAATATTAAAAATGCATTTATTTTTAAATAAAATGAATCAACAGATTAATTAAAATATTGTCCATCGCTGCTTACGACTTTTTCCCAACTCTCTGGCGATTTTCTAATCCCATCTCGGAAAAAGGTTTCGTCTTTTGAGGCAATCAAAGTTTGAAGCCAATTTTCAATTTCGTCGAAAGAAGTGAACCGGTGACCTGCCAAATCATGTTGCATTCGTCGGAACAAGCAGTAATCAGAAAGGACAATGTCCGGAGAATACAGTGGGTGCGGTAAAATATCCAACGTTTCCAAATATTTTTTACGACTTTTGCAACGTGAGGCCAAGCGTTGGCATGCAGAGGAATAATGTTATCATGCCTTTTCTCATATTATGTTCGTTTTTCTCGTAATGCACGGCTCAAACGAATTAATTGTAGTTTGTACCGCTCGCCCGTAATTGAAACGCCAGGTTATAGCAACTCGTACACAACGCCCCTTTTGTCTCACCAGATACACAGCATAACCTTGCAACCATCAATGTTCGTCTTTGGTTTTGATCTTGAGGTCGATGGCAACGATTGGCTGGGCAACGATTTATTTCTCTTGGGGTTATCGTAGAAGATCCACTTCTCGTCACTAGTCACTATCAGATGTAAAAAAACCCTTTCTTGTTTGCTTTTGAAGTAGCTGCTTACATGGAAAAAATCTCTTTTCCACGTCTGTTGGTTTCAATTCATAAGAAACGCAACTGCCTTGCTTTTGAATCATGCCCATAGATTTTAATTGTATGGAAACTATTTGTTGGGTCACCCCCAATGTACCGACATGCTTCTCTTGCGTTTGAGTCGGATCTTCATCGAGCAATGTCTCTAATTCATCGTGAACAATTTTTTTGGTTGTCGCGAGACTTATCGTCAACACTGAAATCATCATATTTTAAGCGTTGAAACATACAATCTCTATAAGATATCAGTTGGATCATTGTCACGGTAAACTTCGACAAGCATTCGATCTGCTTGAGCTTCCAATTAAAACAAAAAATTAACACTTTCCGCAAATGCTATTTAGTTATCACAAAATCAGACATATTCAACCATCTAAAAAAACACGTTTTGTATGAAATTCAAAGCAATACAAACTGAATGTTAACGGCAGATGTCTAATCTGTCTGAAACAACGGAAATCAGCTGTCACTATAAAAAAATTATTATAGTCAGCCACTTTTTGAAAACGGACCGAATTAATTTGTACTCCCGATAACGTATATTTCACCATTAGGCATAACGATCCTTAACGTATCTGGGCTATCTATCCAATAAGCTCTAAGGATTTCCTAACAGAACAACTAAGGAAGTGGATAAAAATTCCACAAATTTCCTCTTACTTTCCTTTCAACCCGAACCTGTAAATAATAGTTTTCCAAATAAAAGTTTTTATTGAAAACCATTTTCCCTTAACTTTTGGACCAATGGATTCACACTCTAGCTAGGATCCTCAAATTATGAAGGCACTTAAACATGAAGTTCCATCCCAATCAGTCAAGCCGTCTGTGTGTAGAGATGCAGAAAATTTTTTGAAAACTTGCATTAACTTGCATCTACTTTTAACATTTGGATACTATACATTTATTGGGTGACTTGGTGAATTATCTAATAGTGAAAGCACTTTAAGCTAAAGTTTTTTTTTTCAAATAGCTTTTCAATTCGGGAATGAAGCACAGGTGAAAGCAATCTTCAAATAAAGTGCAAGTGATCCAACCTTTTTATTTTCCCGCCAATGAACTGGTAAATTATTCATATTAATGCCTTTCATCGCTCGTGATTTTTGAGCTCGGTTAATAAAGAGTGGCTTTAATATTCGATCGTACTAATAGCATTCCATCGAACATTATACAAGATAGTATGGATAATTATATGCTAGTTAAATGCTCTATTAAACCATTTTAGGCTTCATCCCTTCCAGCTAAAACGATGGGTTCTGTTAGCTTTACAAAAAGTTAGCAGAACGCACATCAAAAAATGATTTAAAAACAAATCAAAAATTAAAGGTTAATTTTAAGCTAATTAAATGACTTATTTATTTTTTTTTATTCTGCCCGTTCTAAAAAAGCATAAGGCGTTATCATTTCAAAACCAGCAAAACCCAAATCGAAAATCGGACTAAAATCGAATCTCAGTAAAAAGTATTGAGCTCCACTCGTTCTTGACTAAGCTTGAGGTCTTTAAAGCTAGCAGAACCCAAATCGAAAATAGGATAAAAACTTAAATTAGAGCGCGTATCAAGATCAATCTACGTACACATAAGTTTAGTCTCATTATGGCCTAATCAAATGAACCGTTTAGGGTTCTGTTATCTTTAAATTAAATGACCTGAAGTTTGCTCAAGAACGAGTGGAGCCCAAAATCCGATTTTCGATGGGTTATGCTAGATGAAGTGATTGAAGCCTTATGCTTGAAGTGATAAAGCCTTATGCTTTTTCTAGAACGAGCAGAATAAAAAACAAATGATGGCGCATTTAATTAGCCTAAAATCAACCTTTAATTTTCCATTTGTTATTAAATCATTTTTTGATGTGTGTTCTGCTAACTTTTTGTAAAGCTAGCAGAACCCATCGTTTTAGTTGGATGGGATGGATCCCAATTTTTTTTTAATAGATCATTTAAATTAGCCTAAAATTATATACTATCTTGTAATGTTCTGCTGTATGGGTTCTGCTAGCTTTAGAGATGTGCGTTTAAAGCACATTAAACATCGAAATATTAGTACTTTTTTAATATTAGAACATTTTTTTAAATTTTATTAACCGTGTAAAAGCGAAATCGTGTAAATCGAGTACCATGTAAATCCAGGAATGGGTGTATACTTTTTCAATGCTACACTTTTTTTAACACTTTCACACACACTCGAAAAAAAATTTGATATGCGATGTAAATAATTACGTACAGTCAGTACGAAAAATTTACAAAATATAAGAATTATAGAACAAATTTTACAGTTTTTTATTAGATTAAATTATTTTACAAATTAACAAATCCAAAAATACAAAATAGAAATTCATTTACCGTTAAAAAAATACACTTACAGTACGATCCTTAATTTTTTAAAATCATTTACATAAATTATGTTTCCTAATTATTTTAATATCGAGTTGGTCCTCCTTTATTTTTTATAACCTCTTTCAGTCTTCTAGACATTGATTCTACTAACTTCTTGGTAACTTTCGGTGAAATTTTTGTCCCATTCGATCATTATTGCTTATTGCAACGTTTTTTTTTTGCTGGTAATCCTGTATTTTGTAATTTGGCGTTCCAGGTGATCCCATAAATGTTCATTGGGGTTCAGGGCAGGTGATTCGGGTGGTGAATATAACTGGTTTGGGACATTATTCAGAATCCATTCTTCCACAATTTGTACCGTATGCTTAGGATCGTTGTCTTGCTGGAAGATCCATGGTGACAAGGGCCCAAATTGTTCCATGGATGGTTTCAAATTGTCCTTTAGAATACCTAGATATTTGCAGCAATCCAAATTTCTATTTATAAAAATAAGTTTACCTACCCCACTCGCCGAAATTCAACTCCATAGCATAACTGAACCACCATCATTTTTAATAGTTGGGATTATGTGTTTTGCCTCCAACGCTGTAACAAATTTTCTCCAAATTTTACCTGTCCCATCGGCTCCGTAAAAACAACTGTCTTATTTTGTTTTCTGCAAATTCAATTATTTTTTTGAATTAACATTCGAAATTAATGGCTTCTTGCGTGGCCCACGGCCATGATATTCATGTCTCCACAAAACCCTTCTAATATTTTGGGGGTGGATAGTTTTATTAAGTATCTTATCCACTTCTAAAACTAGTTTTGGAGCACTTATTTTCGAGTTTGCTCGTCCCGATTGAAAAATGTTGCTTTTCCCCTGTTCACTGCCCATTTCCAACCGATTGCGTAACGTTGAATCTGGATATTATTTAATCCACTATAGAATGACTTCGGCCAACTAATTTTCCAATTTCGCGCACAGATTTTCCAGTATGTTTCATATTAATTATTATTTGGCGCTCTTCGTTGGTAGTTTCCTTTCTAACACCAGCCGAACGCCTCGCAATCGTTACATTTTAGTTTGTATACGCCTCAATATGAAAAAGGTTATAAATATAAAAGAGGACCAACTCGATATTAAAATAATTATGAAACGTAATTTATGTAAATGATTAAAAAAAAATCAAGGATCGTACTGTAATGATCATTTTCGTTGTGAATATTTTTTAACGGTAAATGATTTTCTATTTTGTGTTTTTGGATTTGTAAATTTGTAAAATAATTTAATCTAATAAAAAACTGTAAAATATGTTCTATAATTCTTATATTTTGTATATTTTTCTCAAAAATCAATGTGTATGATCATTTTCGTACTGACTGTATGACTCCAGAGCAAAAGTTCGTCTCATTTTTGGAAGTAAGTTTTGCATCATAACAAAAGCGTTAGTTAGATGCAACTTATGGCTACCCGAATTAAGAAAAGTAGAATTAAGAAAAGTGTTTTTTCTGAATTTAAATAAGTGTTTTTAATTCATTATGAAAATGATTTAAGAAAAGTTGATAGAAATGAAATAATAAAAGTTGACTTAATATGTGCACTTCTTAATTCATTTTCAAAATATTTTAAGAAAAGTAAAAAAATTGAAATAAAATATGTTTTTTTTTAAAATTATTTAGGAAATGATTTTAGAAAAGTATTCAAAAAATATGTAATTAAATTTTTCCCGGAAAATTTTGAAATTTTTTCATTTTTTTTAACTTAGTTTCATTTTGAAAATGAAATAAAATGCGTATATAAAATCGAAATAAAACGTAAAAATGAACTACAGTAAAAACCCGTTTATCCGGCATACTATTAACCGAAACACCGGCATACAATTAACCGGAATTTTAATTTTGAGGAAGTTTTTTTGCTTTTTTCTCTTTCTTTTCTCTTTCATATTAATTTTGAAAGTTGCATATGTGTCTTTTGCACATTTTTATTAATGAAAGCATTAGTCGAAAATTTTCAATGGCTTTAATTTTCAGGTTACAGTAAAAGCCCGATTATCCAGCATTCAATTATCCGGAATATTAGTTAACCGGAATTTTAATTTTGAGAATTTTTTTTTTTGCTTTTTTCTCTTTCATATCCATTTTTTAATTCATTTTCAAATGTGCAATTATTTTTTGCACATTTTCTTTAATGAAAGCATTAGTTGAAAATTTTGCATAGGTTTAATTTTCATATTACAGTAAAAGCCAGATTATTCGACATACAATTAACCGCAACACTCAGTTAACCGGGAATCTTAATTTTGAGGAAGTTTTTTTGTTCTTTTCTCTTTCATATGCATTTTTAATTGATTTTCAAATCTGCAATTGTTTTTTGCACATT
The DNA here is from genome assembly GCA_932526605.1 of Nephrotoma flavescens. NCBI lineage: Eukaryota > Metazoa > Arthropoda > Insecta > Diptera > Tipulidae > Nephrotoma > Nephrotoma flavescens. The sequence goes on from OW052220.1 coordinate 39,992,236, forward strand.
TTCATTAATGAAAGCATTAGTTGAAAATTTTAAATGGCTTTAATTTTCATATTACAGTAAAAGCCCGATTAACCGGAACACTAACCGGAATTTTAATTTTTAGAATTTTTTTTTTGCTTTTTTCTCTTTCACAAGGGAAATTATTTTTTTATTATTCTGGGATTCACAGAAAATACACTTCATTTTACTTATTTTCTGTTTTGTGCATTATTCTATTTGAATTGAATGTGTAAAGTCGTATTACAGTTAGGTTAGTGAAATATTGAATATATTATTAAATTTTGGGTACTCGTATGGATGTACTCATATACATAATATGTATGTATTTATTATTTACAATAAATTCAATGAACTGATGTATAAAAAATTGTTTTCTGGTACATAATTTGAAAATAAATAAATGAGAATCCCAAAAAATAATGAAACCAAGCGAAATGCTTGTAAAATTTCTAGTTTTAATGAAACATCCAATTATCCCCAAGCATTCCGGATGACAGAGCTCTTAGTAAAGTATATTTTCTGTGAATTCCCGTATAATAAAAAAAATAATTTCCTTTGTGAAAGAGAATTTTCCCTTGCAAAAAAGATTCCTAAAAATTAAAATTCCGGTTAACTGAGTGTTCCGGATAATTAAATGCCGGATAATCGGGCTTTTACTGTAATATGAAATTAAAGGCATTCAAAATTTTCAACTAATCCTTTCATTAAAGAAAATGTGCAAAAAACAATTGCACATTTGAAAATGAAATAAAAAATGCATATGAAAGATAAAAGAAAGAGAGAAAAGAAAAAATTCCTAAAAATTAAAACTCCAGTTATAACTGAGTGTTCCGATTAATTGTATGCCGGATAATCGGACTTTTACTGTAATATGAAATTAAAGCCATTCATAATTTTCAACTAATCCTTTCATTAATAAAATGCGCAAAAACGCAAATTTCTAAATGAATTCAAAAATGTATATTTTAATTCACAATTAATACACAAATAATAATTCACAAATGAAATTTATCTATATAAATTTTTATGATTTTATCTTTCTCTACAATACAACAAAAAAACTGTAAGAAGAAACATTTTCTTAAAAACATTAAATTTGGCATGCATTTCTTTGTTATTAAAAACAAATGTAAATTTTATGTTTATAATGTGAAACCTTTTTTTACACGGCGATACGTGCCAACCGTTTAAAAAAATCAACATTCATAGAAACACCACTTTTTTAATTCTCTTTTCTTAATTCATCTTTTCTTAATTTAGGGAGCGCGACGAAATCATTATTATTAATAAAAATAAATAAAACAAAAAAAAAATATGAAAAAATAAAAAAAATAAAAATTTCCCGGAAAATCAAAAATTTTTCCGAAACAATTTAGCTTTTCCCTCCTAATAACTATTAATAAACAAACCTGCATTTAAAAATTTTAAAAGTGTATACTCCTTACCTGATTTTATCGATGTATACGTAAAGTAAACTTTAGCCTAATAATCTTCCATTCATTTTGAAAATGAATTAAGAAAAGTGGGCAAAACATGAAATAAAATAAACGTATTTTTTTAAATCAATTTGAAAATGAATTAAGATAAATTTTCTAAAAAATGAAATAAGATGTGCATTTTTTAATTCATTTTGAGTTGAGTTATTTTTTGTTGTAATTACTTTTTTAAATTCAGGAAATTTGTTCAAAATACGAATTAAAATAAGTGGAAATTTGTCATACAAATACCACTTTTTTTAATTCACTTTTCTTAATTCAACTTTTCTTAATTCGGGTAGCCGCAACTTATGACTAATTGTGAAGCTGGTTTACATTAAAAATGTAGCGATACAGTTGCATCGTAAACCTGGAATTCCACTAGAAAAAATGTACTGTGAATAAAATTAAAGGAAGAAAAAAAAATATATATTTGGTAGTTGGCGGAATTAAAACAAAAAACCTTTTCAGTAACAAAATATTTGAGTCTGACAGCGAGTTCATATGATGGATAAAAATCTTGGATTTTACTATCCCATCGTTTTAACCAATTACATCACGTAATTTATACAACGGGCACGCCTCTTTTCATATAAAGAAGTTGAAAATATTGAAAAAAAAATCTGGGATAGATAAATCCGGGATTTTTATCCGTCGTATGAACTCGCATTGAGTGTATAAAAAAAGTTGTCTTTGTCTATTACATTGAGTTTCGTACATTCTTCTCTTTTCCTCTTTTTTTACTATCAGTAAAATTTCAGGAATTTTTGTAGTGGAATAGCATGCTTTAATGCGAATGGAATTCACTATATGCAAAATGTGCGTAAATTATTTCGATACTAATTACATTGAAAAAAGAAATGTCAAACAGATGTTTTTCGAATTAATTTTGTTTACATTAAAATAAAAAAGATTCAAAATTGACTAAAAGAAAATTACGAATTTTGTTATAAATAAAAGCCGTTGAATTATATTTTATATTTCATGAAATTTTAAAATCTCTATATAAAAAATTCAGTTGTTACGTCACACTGCGCTCACCAAACTACAAATAATGTTTATAAATTTTTTTTAAGCTTATATTGAAAGGATACACATAATGTCTTAGCGAATTATTAAAAATTTGCTAAACATTAGTTTTAGACGCAACTGAGTCGTAAATATTTTCCTAAAACTCAAATGATTTATTTATCATATCGCTTGTACATTTGCTCGTTCCAATATACAAATTCCAACAAAATTATAAAATGTTCACGTCCACTTAACGGCGGTCTTTCCAACGTTTAAATAAGCGTCGATTGATTACAATCACTCTACCAAATTTCCTCTTATTATTTTCACATATTTCCATTAATCAAGTGTTAACTTGATGCCCCCTCATATTATGTATATAGTAAGCAGAATGCTAACTACCCATAGCGTTGTTGTTGCGGTATGTCATTCGTTCGTTACAATAATAATGAGCCTGTTATTATATATAATTTAAGAACATATAACTACTCGTAACAACAACACCAATAATTATGTATGTAATGTGTACACATAATAAAAGCACAACTGTTGTAGTACAAGGAAAATGTAAGAGAAAAGCGCCGATAGAGATGCGAGTTGACAAGGGACAAGTGCAAATTATATATTCATGAAGCAGCGATAACAAAAAAAAAAAAATCTGTATTCGTATAATTTAATCACATCTTAAATTATAATTTATAATATAATAACACATTTAAGATTTTTTTGCTTTTATATATATATACATATGCGAGCGGAATACCTGAGAAATAATATTATGCAGATTTGCTTGTGTGTGCTTCGCGCGTATATAAATTAAAACACCTCCTTTAATTATAATGGCGTGATATTCGCACTTTGTTAAATTGATTTTTTTTGTCTTTCTGTTTTCTTTTCGCAGAGATGCAAAGAAAAATTAAATACGCTGGCCATGACGGTGATGAATCAGTGGCCGGGTGTACGAGTACGTGTTATCGAGGCATGGGACGAAGATGATTATCATGGTCCGGATTCGCTGCACTATGAGGGGCGAGCGGTTGATATTACAACATCGGATCGAGATCGTAGCAAATATGGAATGTTGGCACGATTAGCGGTCGAAGCTGGTTTCGACTGGGTTTATTATGAGAGTCGGGCCCATATACACTGTTCGGTTAAACCAGGTAAGAAATTTTATTGTTTTAAAAAACCAGTATACAAATTAAAAATAAAATTCCCACCCATTAATTAATTTTGTATATATAGTGTATATACATAGGTATATGATATACTTAAGAAATTTAATATCATATCATTAACCAGTCTAGAGAAAAGAAACTAACCCATAAAATGATTCATAAAAACCATCTGATTCATATATGTATGTAAGACAAAAAAAAAAATATTTTAATCTAAAAATAATTCTACATATTATTAGAAACGGAAATAAAGGTCGCATCTTCATCATTATCAGGGTGCTACACACAAAATTTTATATACCTATAATTAAATATCTTTTTTTCACTTTAAGATGATTCGTTCTTTTATTTATCTCGCCACTAATGATGGCTACCCATTAACAGGACTTTATATATAACTTATATACATATATAGATATTCGAAACATAAAAAATGTTTTTAATGTGCATATAATGTCGGCGAACATCAAACCCGTAATGTGGTTCAAAAATACATATATGATCCTGCTTTTCTTAAGACGTTCACCAAAAAATAAAAAAATAAACCACAAGATGAACAAAAAAATGTTAAATTCTTTGAGTTCCTTATTTTTCATTGGATAACAAACTGAACACGAAGAAATAAATTTTTTTGTTTTGGTTTTTTTAATGTTATATTTCCAGAAAAAATGTTTTCGTATTTTGTATATAATACAAAAAAAAAAATAAAAAAAATAATGGCGACCGAATATATTGAATGCCACAATAAATGATTAATGGCATTTTACCTCGGGTTTGGAAATGACCCCGCGCGTACGAGAAAATTGGAAATTTGATATATCGGTTACATTTTATGAATGACACAATTTTTTGAAGGAATTAAATTACATTGTTCGGGAATCGGAAGTGGAAACTGTTTTTGTTGTAAACGTATTTTAAATTAAGGGTTACGGGAAATATTTATATGATATCCTTGAATGTCAGGTTAAGTTTTAGTTAATTGAATAGGTTTTTGATTGAAAAGGGGTGAGCATTTGGGCAAGTGGATATATGTTTGTGTCGTATTTAAAAATATTACAATTTAATTTTTAGTTGTTGACAGTGGCGTCGTGAAGATCAACAAAATCTGCGCAACTTTGAAGTTAATTATATTCTCATGTCTATCTTAATAGTGCGTGGTTATATGCTTGGACATCTCTGAGATATTATTAATTGTTATAAATGATGTGTAAGCTCGAAAGAAGTTTTGAAATATTATATGAATATTTTATGAATCTACAATTTTGTCAGAAGAACCATTTTTATTGGAATAATATAGGGTTTTCCAATAAGAGTGATATGATTTCTTTAAAAAGAAAAACACTAATTGTTAAGGAAATTGAAATGTTTTTTATTTAATGTGAAGTACAACAATCGATACAATTAAGTTCTGCATAAAACGCCATTCAAATGGCCTCCACGACCCCAATTTTCAACCCAATTTTCGAGCACTTTTTCCACTAAATCAAGTCGTATGTCATGAATAGCACGTTCAATATTGACTTGTAAAGCTTGAAGATAGTTTGGTTTATTGCTAAAGACCAATGACTTTAAATAACCCAACAAGAAATAGTCTAATGGTGTTAAATCACAACTTCTTGGAGGCCATTCAATATCACAATTTCTTGAAATAATCGAATCTCCAAACTGTTGCACTTGCTGTGTGGCACGTAGCCCCGTCTTGTTGGAACCAAATGATCTCCATTGACAGTAACGGTGTTACCAGCTTCGTTTCGAAAAAAAATACGGACCGATGATTCCACCAGACCAAAAACCACACGAAACTCAATTTAGATGAATGTAATGGTTTTTCATGAATAATTTGTGGATTTTCTTCGCACCAGAATCGACAGTTTTGTTTATTTACCGCACCACTCAGATGAAAGTGAGCCTAATCGAAGAAGATGATTTTCTTAAAAAAATCGTTATCGTTTTCATGTTGTTCCAAGGCAAAATCAGCAAATTCACTACGTTTACGGTGGTCCAATGGCTTTAGTTCTTGAGTGAGAACAATTTTATACGGATGCAAATTCAAATCCTTTCTCAAAATCTGCCAGGTTGTGGTTTGAGACAGTCCCAATTCTTGAGAACGTCTTCAGAAACACTTGCCTGAATGGCAGCAATATTTGCATTACTTCAAGAGTTTCTTTGTCTTATTGGCACTTAAACATTATGTAAAGAAAATGTACGCTCAAAATTTTCAACAATTCGACGAATAGCGAGCACACTTGGACGATTATTACGACTATAAAATGGCAAAAGCGCACGAAAAGTTGCAATTGGAGAACGATTATTTTGATAATAAAGCTGAATAATTTGTAAACGTTGTTCTTGCGTATATCTCACCATGATGAAATTGTAAACATTACTGAATACAATGAAATGACAGATCATGACATATTACAAATGGCCGAAACATCACTTCAAAATCATATCATTCATATTGGAAAACCCTATACATACCAATTAAGATAGGTTTGAATCGCTCAACAATATTAAACGATATCTAGAAAATGAGGCAAGTCATCCTCTTTTTATTCATACTACGGCGAATATACAAACATAATAGGAAAGCTTCGAAGAATTGCTAATTTTAGGATTAGGAATAATTTTAGTGAGCGGGATTTAAAGACCCGCCCCGGTGGCAAAGTGATCGGCATGCTTGCTCCAGCGACCAGAGGTCCCGGGTTCGATTCCCGGTGGTGACAGGAAAACATTTTTCACGGCTGAAACCTCATTTGAGGCGGCCAAATCCCTTGATGGGATATAGTGCCAGAGAAAGAGAGAGAGAGAGATTTAAAGAGGTCGTTGAAATAAAATGAAAATATATACGTCCACATTACTTCAAAGTAGCCTCTTGTTCATTCTTGCAGAACAGCTCCTAACGTTATACGCCTCCCCTTTTTCTTCATCTTTAATATGCTAGTAACAAATTGTTTTGTCTGTCTCCACGCGTCCATTTCGCCAACCATCTTTCCTATATTGCATTCTCGGAGTCCAATTTTCGCACTCAAAAAATGTGTGTTCTGCATCGTCCACAGCGCCTGGGCAATAGAGATATTTCTCCGTCTCTGCTTTATCAATTTTATGTCAATACTTTCTAGCAAATCGTGGCCGCTTAGAGATTGGGTAATATAATAATCCACCTCTCCGTACCTTCTCTTAATCCATGGAATTACTTTGGGGTATCAGCTTCACTGTCCACTTTCCTATGAGTTTGCTCTTGTTCTGCCAACCTCTGCTTTTTTCTCGTTAATGTTTTTGCGCTCAGATAGCGGGTCTATTGGTATGCAGCCAGCTATCATAAGGATGGCTGCCTCGGAAACCGTTCGGTGTGCCTACCAACCTGTGCCAGCCGCTTCCGATTGGACCGCGGACATTAATAGGATTTGCTTACTAGATTGGGGTCCTACAGTATTCGCCATTAGTCTGTTAAGAGCCGTGATCCCTTTGCTGCATTGTTTGCTGTTTGCCGAATCTGCTCGAAGAATCTCATTTTTTTTATCATTTGTTATGCCGAGGTATTTGAAGGCTGATTTAGTGTTGACCACTTTATGCCCAACTCACATTTTAATTTCAGCATGGATCCATTTTTTGTTAAAATTGCGATCTCTGTTTTGTTTAGTGCGAGGGAGAATCCGTGTGTGGGCCTATTCTGGTAATTCTCCGGGACTAGGGAATTGGAGAAAGAATTTACATAGAAATTCTAGTTAAATAATTTTTACCAAGGCAAAAACTTAATAGTAATTTTTTTGAAAAAAAATTGAGAATATAATTCCCTGATAATTTCGCTGTGGAAAAACTATTCCTAATATACAAATATTTACATCAAACAATTTTTCTCAGTAGGCGAGAAAAAATATATTAATAGACAAAAGCTATGTTAAATATTTCCCCAGTTCCCCATTCCCAAGGAATTATTAGAATAATGCCTGATTTCCACAGTGAAACAATTTTTTCAGTAAAATTAACACGAGATAAAAATATAAACCCTTTACTTGTTAGAGAGAAACAAAAAAAATGTTCAGTAAAATTTAGTGGCAGGAAGGGGGGGGGGGGGGTTGAAATGTTGCCATAAAAAGTATGAAACTCAATACTTTTTAAGGCAACATTTATTTGTCTTTATCACTCTATCTATCACACTCAACGTAATTTTAATATGTATACTCCCCTCTTTTCGGTTTCCCAGAATTTTTTACTGAAAAAAATGTTTCACTGTGGAATCCACGCATATGGCCACAGTTTGAGTTTTAACTTAGCTAGCTTAGTAACCTTTGCAGCGATGAGCACTGCGATGTCATCCGCATTCCCAACCAACAGACTTTCGTCGGGCAGTTGAATCCGTATAGACTGTCATAAAATATATTCCACAGATCGGGTCCTAATATTGATCCTTGGGCTGTTCCGCTCGTTACTAGTATAATCTTTTGTCCATCAGCGGTTTCGTACCGCAAGATACAACCCTTAAAATAATTATTAAAACTCCTCAGCAGGCCCCGGTACGTTAAACACGTACTCAAGTGCGAAAAGGATGCCTCCCTTCTTCACCTTACGGAATTAAATGCGTTTTTCACATCCAACGTGACTAACAGTACGATACATCTCGAAAAGTGGTTGTGATCTTTTGTTCTCCTGATGGCCTCTGTAACTTCTTTCATCGCGTCGATAGGCAATAGGCCGCTTCTCAAACCGAACTGTCTTACTGAGAGGTGAGCATTTCCTTAATAAGTTGATCCATCACTTTTCCCGCTGTGTCTAACATACACAGAGGTCGGTAGGATGGAGCAAGCTCCGGGTCGCCTTTGCCTTTGTTTATCAACACCAGTCGTACTATCTTCCACCGAGTGCTGAACACGCCCTCTGACAAGCAGGAGTTATATATTTTCAGCAGCAGTTGTGGATCGTATCGGAATTTTTCTGTTTTTTAGTGTTCCAACTGCGTTCTCCTGTTGTTGTATCGAGTTTGTTTGTGACCATTGGACATCAATCCACCGAAAAGTATGCGTAAAGGGTATGTAATGAAATCTCGGTTTTCAAAATCTCGGTTTGTCTAAATCTCTGGTTTTTCCTAAATCTCGGTTTTTAAAATTCTGGTTTTGTATAAAAAAAACCGATTTCTAGGAAATCCCGGTTTGAATTTTTAAAATTTTCCATGTGGAAAAATGGGACTCTTAAATGATTTTTTGACAAAATTCAAAAATGAGTTGGCGATAAAGTTCTAGAAAATGGCTAATAGGGATGGAATTTGGATGGAGGACTAAGTGCACATGCGAGTTATCGAAGCCGTCAACCCTCTATAATTATTGCATTTCAAAATGTAGCATTAACAAAATATTGCTGTTTTTTATTAATCTTGCAAGTACCAAATCTTGCAATTAAAAAACTTTATTAATTTTTTGTGCAACTAGAACTAAAGCGGGATTTTGAAAACCGAGATTTTGAAAACCAAGATTTCGTAGTAGTACGTCCATGCGTGAAGTGCATACAGAGGAAAATATTGCTGATGTAGCAGTTAGAGTTGATGACGACGACAAAATTACCATCCGTCGCTGGGCACAGCAATTGGGATTTTGTTATTCGACTACGTGGAAGGTTTTACGCAAAGATCTTGGCCTGAAGGCATATAAAATACAGCTCGTACAACAACTGAAGCCTACCGACTTGCCATAGCGTCGAAGTTGTGGTGAGTGGGCCTTAGAACATCTTGAGAAAAATCTGTTTTTTTTAACCGAAAAATTGGGTTCAGCACCGAAGCTCGTTTTTGGGTTAATGGGTACGTTAATAAGCAAAATTTCTGCATTTGGTGTGATGAGCAGCCACCGGCAATGTAAGAATTACCAATGCACCCAGAAAAAATCACTCTTTGGTGCGATGGCCACAACGTAAGATGATGATGGTCACAACGTTATCGTCAATGCCGCTGCGGGCAATCGTTCGATGATTTCGAACTTTTTTCTTGCCCAAAATGCATGAACTGCATTTGGGTGATATGTGCGGTCCTCCCGCAGCACGCGGAACATGGACTTATTGAGAAATGAGCTCGGTGAGCAATTTATCTCACATTTTGGTCCGGTGAATTGGCCGCCTACATTGGGTAATTTGACGCCTCTATACTACTTTTTATGTTGCTACCTGAAGTCAGTTACTCTCGTCTAGGCCAATAAACGAATCAAAATTAAGTGTGCCAGCGATGCAAGTGTACGAGCCTATGTGCTGCCCTCGTTTACTTTCGAATTAAGATGAATAATGGCCAAGTCATTGTAACGTTAATCAATAGCAAGACCTAGGTATCACCAGTAATACTTTCTTCATCTCCACGACGCTGGAAGACGTTTGTTGCTAATAGAAGTCAGAGATTATTGAATTTCTAACTCGCGATAAGTGGCGATATGTTCGTTCGGTTGACAATCCGGCAGATTGTTTCTCGTGGTTTGTACCCATAAATATTAAAGGAGTTTGATCTTTGGTGGGAGGGGCCTAATTGGTTAAGCTGGGATAAGGATAAATGGCCATCATCAAAGTATATAACATTGAATCACCGTCCGCAAAATTACGTCGTCAAAGGAGGAGCGAAACGAGTTTCGTCGTATAACAAATTAATACGAATAATTGCTCTCGTTCAAGATGATTTAATTTATAATGAGGCTAAAATTATCTGCACAGGGGCGGTATGTTGTACCATCACTTCGAATCGAAATTCGAAAAAAAATCGGATGGCGGTATGTTGTATCATTTTTGAAAAGCAAAAATGATGCAACTTTCACTTTTTCGATTCGACTTTTTTTGAATTCGACTTTCTTCGATTCGAAGTGTAGGTACAACATACCGCCAGGTCTTGTTTTGCGTTCCGATTTTCAATTTGAACAGCTGGGGCCTAAAATTGTGTAATGAGGCATTTGATTAGACTGAGTCTAAAATTAGTTGAATGTCAATAGAATTTTTTTTTTCGTTCTAATTTCGGTTTTCGACAGATTTTCGATTTGGATTCTGCTACATAGCTTGAACGGATCAAAAAATTTTAATCATAATTAAATTTTTTTAATTAAAATTTTAATTAAATTTGCGTTTAATTTTCCAATTGTTGTTAAATTTTTATTTGATATAGGTTTTGCTAACTTTTTCTAAAGCTTTTAGAAACCGTCGTTTTTGGTGGAAGGGATGGAGCCCAAAATTGTTTAATAGGGCATTTAATTAGCCTACCATTAGCTTCCATAGTATCTTGTAATGTTCTACTGGATGAGTTCTGCTAGATATAGAGGCATTAATTTTCTCATATTGCTAAACATTTGATTTCTTGCACCAAAGAATTGTATATAATTTTTTAGAGAATTTTGTAACCGGTCCTAAGGAATTTTAATCCGATAATTTAAACTGGAAAGTTAGCTCAAACTGAAATATATCGTGCCACAAAAAATGTTCCGGGCAATAAAAAACAATTAATGGGAATCAAAATTTTAAAATAAAATTGTAAATTCTGAATGTAAATTTTGAAGTGTTACGAATAGAATGATTTCATGGCTGTAGCCGTGTTTTTTTATTAGCGCCCGATAGATGTATCCGGAGCAATTTATTTAATCTAAACTAAGATTTTTCATTCCATATAAAAATCGGTATAAAAATATTTTCATCCTACTTTGCCACCTATTTATCGAGCGCCACCATCCATTTCAATGGAAAATTTGAAAAGGCCTTTATTTTGTACAACCCTTAAACCATTAGAAACTTAATCTTACAATAAAAATTTAAAACGCTGCAAAATGAATTCTTATTTATATCGTCATGTCAAAATAAATGTCAATTGGTATATTTCAGGTCGTTAAATGTTTGTTTTATGGATGGCTTATTTTTAATTTGTATGGTACAGCGACTCTAGGGGTACTAGTAGTGGAATTTCGGATAGATGATTTTCCTTTAAAGCTCAATAGCCCGCCCCGGATAGCGAATAAAAAAACACAGCATTTATATATTTCTACGGGAAATTTCTACTGAAACTGCGGTTATTATTCACTGGTGTCGCTACTAATCAAAAAATAAAATTGTACTTAGCTTCATGCAGTCGAATGACAGATCTACTTTTGTGTTTATTGTTGATAGTCGCTTGTTTATTTTTTCTTGACATTACGTCAAAACTGACATTACGTCAAAATTTGTACACGAGAATGAAGTTTGTTTTGATTTAAGGGTTGTACAAAACAAAGGCCTTTTCAAATTACTCTTAGAAATCTTAGTTTACGGTTAAATAAATTAATTATATGCAAAAATAACGCGCTAAATATTGACATAGAAGTTTTGACATAGAAAATTGAGTGCTCCGAATACATGTATCGGGCGCTAATAAAAAAACACGGCTATTGATACAAAACAAAATTGAATACGTATCAGAAATTAAATATTTACGAGTTGGTAGCTAATTTATGTCCGTTTTGAAAAAAGCTATAACTCTTTGTTAAATATTACCAATACTTTTATCATAACTCTAAAGGTGCAATAATAAATCACACTTTAATTACATAACAATGTGTTATGTATATACCATACGTACAATATAGTAAATCGATCAAATCATACGTGATAAATGTGAGATCCTTCAACAAGCGCATACGCAACCATAAATGAAAGATATCGAACGGGCGCCATATTGTGGCATTAAAAAGAACTTCATGTACATATTGATTTATTACACCTTTTAATGTCATTTATTATAAAATGTTACCTTCAGATGCACATTTTTTCCCTTTTTCTCTTTACAGCCATACGTCTTAAGTCCATTGTATTGTGTGTTGCATGTTTTCAGTGGTTTACCGACAAATTTCGATCGTCTTTTGTATTTTGATTAAATAAAATCAGTATGATGTCTTAGCTCCTTTTCTCCGTCTTTTTTTTCTAAATTTTTGTATCTTTTATGTATGATGATGAGCTAAGATAAAATACCGTTAAAAGACTGATACATTTATTCTTGTAACTTAGGTCCATTGATTAATGACCGCATTTACGAATTGTTGGTACATAGATCGGTAATATGAAACTAAATACCTACATAACGTAATATTACTTCTGGTTCGCATGTAAAAGCAAATTTAATCCTTGGAATAAAAAAATCAAATTTTCCACTCAAATAGTTCTTTATAATTTTAATCTAATCATAAATATTTTTTTTTTGATCCTAAATGTATTATCCTTATTAACTATGTACGGATTTATATAAACGAAGAGGTTCGTACAGTTGATTTATTTGGCTAAAAGATAATCTGAGGGCAAAAGGGAAAATCTTTTTGCAAATACATACATATATACTTAACCAAATTTTTGTGTTATGCGCATGTAAAATTGCGAAAAAGGATTAAAAATATTGGATTTAAAAACCAAAAACAAGAATTAATATTTGATTAGGCACTTTTTTTAAGAAATGTTTTAAACTTTCCTGTTTCCTGTTGTTGACATCTTAGAGATTACTATTTGACATATGTTTTTATTTATGACTTGCACTATAATACCAAAAACCTATATTTGTGTTAGTTGAAAATCACATCACCGCAATAAACTATACGATATTTTGTATAATGATGATTTTATAAACAAATAGCCATATAAAATCTCCTTTCATCAACTTTGATTTATAAACAATATTAGTGTATAATGCGCAGACACCAACCATATACACTTAAAGTGTCTATACAAATTTCTCACGATATTTAAGAAGAAAACTATATACTCGTATAATACAACAAAAAAATAATAATAATTTGATGCCATCATAAATTTTATTAAATAAAAAGCGTGGATTACAATAACTATAAAAAATAATCAATCGCGTTTTATAAAAAAAAAATGTTTATTTACAGTATATAAAGAATAAGACATTTACCGAAATATTGAGAGATCGTGATGATTATATTGCAAATAATTTTGTATTTCATTTGTGAAAGTATTATTGCTAAGTTATATATATATATATATGAGGAGGTTAAAAGGGTAATTTAATGTTTTTAACATTTATAAGAGGGTGGGTGATGTAATAATGATCATGATTGAGCGATGGTCATCAAATTTATTCAATTCACATCGATACACATTTCGGTAATTTAAAAGAGCTTAGACTCAAAACCATCCCGTTTTGTGTATTTCAAGACAATTGACTGAAAAACAATTCACCGAAAAGCCAAACCACCGAAAAAATTTGCTCAAGAAATGACAATTCACCGAAAAATGAAATCACCAAAAAACAATTCATCGAATATTATCATTCTCCGAAAAAACAATTCACAGAAAAGCATTTGACCGAGAACGACAATTTTTTTAATAAACGATTCACCGACAACGACAATTTTCCGGTTGGCAATTATTTACTGAAAATTACAATACTGATATAGAAAATTCCAAAAAGTACTGAAAAATATTTTTTTCAGAACGGTCTCATTATTAATACGAATAATTTCTAATAATAACAATTATTTTATTTGTTTGAATTTATTATTCGGATGGTTGTTTAAAGGAATAGTCGTTTTCGGCGAATTGTCGTTTACATTTAATTGTGTTTGCGGTGAATGTTGTTTTCGGTGAATTGCCGATTTCGGCGAACTGTCGATTTCGATGAATTCTCGGTTCGATGAATTGTTTTTTCGGGGAATTATCGTTTTCAGTGAATTGTCGTTTCCGGTGAATTGTCGATTTCGGTGAATTGATGCTGTATAAGATAGCAGAAAATTTCCAGCAGAAAAAATGTGTTTTGCTATTCACCGCTAGGGGCATCACTATCACAAAAATGAAATTTTTTCTGCTGATATTGTTTGACATCAGCAGAAAATTTTTGAAATTTTTATGCAAATTATAAATTCTCAACATCAAACAAATTGCCATCGTTCAAAGCACTCCATACAATTCTGAAGTCATTTTAATGTGAATGTTTTCATTTGTTTAACAAAAGCGTTAGAAAAACCCCCTGTAACTACCCTGGGTGTATGTTTTTATGGTAGCTGAGATCATAATCTATATACATGAGCAACATAAAATTCACACTTGGCGTCAGTAGCTTTCCATGCATTTTTAAAGTCATATTAACGTGAAATGTTTTCAGTTTTAAAAATTACGTGTCTGTATTAGAGATTATACACAAAACACAAACATTTGTTGCAGATTGTTTTGCAGAAAGATATATCAAATACCAATGTTCATATTATTGTTCAGAATTATGTCATGGTTCTGGCATAGGCAAATATACATACCGGTATCGATGAGAACCAGGCCAAATCTCGATTAGTAATTGTTTGAGATGCAAAAATACTTCAAATCATAACTCACACGTTTCGGGGCCATATTTGCCCATGCCAGAACTATGACAAAATTCTAAAAATCATTATATATATTGGCATTTGATAGGAGTAACATAATTGGAGTATGTTGATATTGATGACCAATTCGCTAAATCTCAACAAATTCAATAAACTTCAATTTAGTTTTAAGTATATATTTACGATATATAGTATAATGTTTTTACATCACCTTATTAATTGTGTAATGATTTATGGAATTTTAAACGTACTGGTACGAGGAATTTTGGAGATATACATATTAAAATTACACAATATATTTACTTTTAGGCGGAATTTTTGAAATTTGAAAAAAAAAATATTTACGCCTAAATGTTTGTGTTTTGTCTATAATAACTAATACAGAACGTACATTTTAAAACTGAAAACATATGACATCAAAATGACTTCAAAAATGTGTGGAAGGCTACTGACGCCAGGTATGAATCTTATGTTGCTCATGTATATAGATTATGATCTCAGCTACCATAAAAACATACACCCAGGGTAGTTACATTGGGTTTTTCTAACACTTTTCGTAAAAAACTGAAAACATTCACATTTAAATGACTTCAGAATTGTATGGAGTGCTTTGAACGATGGCAATTTGTTTGATGTTGCCCTGTATTTGCATAATGATGATTATGGTAATTTTAGTATATTTTGAGAGTCCAGTACACACATACGCATATCGTTTTTTAAACAAAATTAACTTTCATCGCTTCAAAACCTTTAAACATATATTTTCTCTTATCATTTTCATAAATTCTTTGATTTTTCATAAAACTTTCTGCTGAGAATTTATAATTTGCATAAAAATTTTCTGCTGATATCAAACAATATCAGCAGAAAAAATTTCATTTTTGTGATAGTGATGCCTCTCGCGGTGAATAGCAAAACACATTTTTCTGCTGGAAATTTTCTGCTATCTTATACAGCATGGTGAATTGACGTTTTGTCGTTTTCAGTGAATTAATTTTCAGTAAATTTCCTTTTCGATTACGATAATTATCTGGTCTCTTTATATTGTCCTGATTTCCATGTAATCGCTGTGCAAACGAGTACGTATCTTCATTTTCTTCGATACGGTGACGTGTTTGATCCGTTGACTTATCCGTTGACACAACGTACATCTTACTTCCCAATTATGGCGAATTACAGTTCCATTGACCCACTTTGGCCCTCGCGCTGTCTTAGTTCTTGATTGAAGTGGGCTCATCAATGATAACGTCGTTTTAGGTTGACGCTCGTGCATTTTCCCAGCCGGAGGTTTACCGCATAGTGGATCCAGCGAGAGACGAAAGGTGTTGAGACTGCCACCCTCGCTTACCTTTTTTCTTGTTACGCCCTTAAAAGTTTCTACGAACCTCTCTCCTTCTCCATTTGGATGCAGGATGAAACGGCGCAGTCGTAAGATGTTGAATTATATTCTGATAACAAAATTCGAAGAATGTACCCGATGTAAACGCGGTACCGTTATCACTCCCGATATTGTCCGGCAGACCCTCACTTGCAAAAATCGATTGTATAGCGACTGGAAAGTCGACTAGGCAGAGATGTCGCGCATTTTAAGTTCATATGGATACCGACAGAATGAATCCAAATGCTACCAAGAAATGGTCCCGTGAAATCCAAATGTATCCTCTCCCAAGGCTTCACAGCTTTTGGCCAACTTTTGAAATCTCTAGTGGCCGCCGACGACATCTCTTGGCAACTGAGTGAGCTTTGATCATTGCCTCGATTTCCTCATCTATTCGTGGCCACCAACAATAACGGCTAGCCATTTGCTTGGTACGTACCACACCCTAATGACCTTCATGTAACATTTTCAGGACTGACTTGCGTAAACGGGCTGATACAATTACTCTAGAATAGTCAGCCTGTAAAAACTAAAACAATATTAAAAATGGAAATAGATTTTTGTCTTACACAGTATGCTCGAAGCTGCTTCTTTCATGAAAGTTCTGATTTGTGACAAAACTTCGTCTTGGGCGGTACAGGTTGCTATTCTCTCATAATCGATCAGAAAACGATCAAGTTCTTCGGTGTTTAACTGATTGATCTCTATCATGTCCTCGTCTCTATCGAATTGGTCATCCGGACCTATGAGTAATCTGGAACATGCGTTAGCATTGTCGTGCTTCTTCTCTACCTGACTATACCGCATCTGGTGTTTATCCACGGTTTTGGAGGTGAAGGCTATGGGCTGCTGGGATCCATCGGGGTACAAAATGCGATAACACGGCCCCAATACCGTACTGTGACGCATCCGTCACTAACGTCGCTTCGACGATGTGTTGTTTTCTTTGGTGAAATAAATTTTCCTGTTCCTTTAACCACCGGTATTGAACGTCTTTTTTTCGGAGTTTATTTAAAGGTGCTGCCAACTGCGAGAAATTAGGAATAAATTTGTTATAGTACTTAACTTTACCAAGGAATGCTTTCAGTTCCTTTATATCCTTGGACGGGGCTTCTGCTCGATTGCCTGAACGCAACCGGTGTGAAGTTCTTGAACAAAAATTTACACGAGTGTTCTTTGTGAAGTTCTTGGACACAATTTTATTTCTTGGACAAAAATTTATGGAAGTGTGCAATTTTTACAGTGTATTTATTTTATATTAAAATAATTTGAAAAAAATATAATAAATATTAAAAAAACAAAAGAAATTGTTTGACATTAAAAAATCTAAAATGCTAATTATTATAAATTTTTAAGTAAATCACATACCATACTGTATAAAATGATAAACCAAATAGTAAAAATCTCAGAGATTGGCTCGCATAGTGACTGTATACGTTCAAAAGAGGATACATTGAGCTATTTAAATCAGTAAGCCCTATCTCGATATGATGACCAAGGCTCGTGAATGGAATTTTTAAATTTTCACCAATACCGCGAGTCTGTATATCCATGGATGTTCTACTACTCTAAGCCAAGAAGCAAAAATCTCAGAGATTAAGAGATGGAGCTAACTGGTATGTGATTTACTTAGAAATTTATAATAATTAGCATTTTAGATTTTTTAATGTCAAACAATTTCTTTTGTTTTTTTTAATATTTATTACAATTTTTTTCGAATTGTTTTAATATAAAATAAATACACTGTTAAAATTGCACACTTCCATAAATTTTTGTCCAAGAAATAAAATTGTGTCCAAAAAATTCACAAAGAATACTCGCGTAAATTTTTGTCCAAAAACTTTTGTCCAAGAACTTCACACCGGTCTGAAGGCCCTTTGTGGTAGGGCGAATTCTCGCAGCATCTTTTGTATGACCAACATATTCAACCTTGGTCTGAAAAATTTCCTCTAAACTCTGCAAGTGTTCGTCTTCCGATGCTCCCATAATTAATTTGTCATCCAGATAGCTGGAATATATCTATACGGCATGTGAGTTGATCGATGAATTTTTGGAAAATAGGTGGTGCGCTGGCAACCCCGAATGGCAATCGCTGATACTGGTAAAGCTCGAGTTGTAAATATCATCGCTTAAATCAATCTTGAAAAACTGCTTCCCACCATGAAGACGGTGAAATAATTCTTCCACCCGAGGTATCGGGTACTGTTCGATACATAATTGAGCATTCACCGTAACCTTGAAATCCCAACAAATACGAATATTGTTGTTTGCCTTCTGTACTACAACAATATGAGAGCGGCCGTGATCTGAACATGCCTGATGACATCCAAAACCTCCAATCTATCGATCTGTTTCTTCACGACTGACATCTGCTCAAAGGGAATTGGACGTGTTTTGAAAAATTTAGGCGCGAAGTTCGGTTTCAGAAGCAGGTGAGCTTTAAACACCGAACAATGACCTAAGGTTGGCTCGAATACTTTTGCAAATTTCTGGCACAGAACATCTATTTTGCCTTGCCACTCGTTCGCACCAGCGAAACCCTTTTCTAGCTGAGGATTATATTAACCCAAATTCGTTGAACTAATCCATTCCGAAAATGTTTACCTCGTTTGTATTGGTAACCAGGATTCTAAGTTTTAGGCTAAGAAAACGGAAATAGAATTTTAAAAATGGAAAATTTTTGAGTGGTGAGTTAACACGTTCGCGCAAATGAATGCTATAGCAGCCATACAAGTTTTTCATTTTTAACATGTTCGCGTAAACAACTTTCATTTTTTAATTAATAACTCGACATATTTTTCAATTCTCAACAATAAATTCCTTTCCGCGACGAAATACCAATGCAATTACAGAAATTATCAAATGTGTTCCTGAGTAGTACATTTATAAAGCGTGCGTGAATGTGTTAAGAAAAAAAAATGTTTAACTTAATTATTTTTCAATGCGATGTCGTATAAATGATTTTTTTTGCAGAAACACAGAATTAGAAATTATTTTAAACTACAATAACAAGTTAAATAATTAAATAAATTTAATTTTATTTAAAGCATATGTGTGTTATTGAAAAATGTCATATCAAAA
The DNA here is from genome assembly GCA_932526605.1 of Nephrotoma flavescens. Lineage (NCBI taxonomy): Eukaryota > Metazoa > Arthropoda > Insecta > Diptera > Tipulidae > Nephrotoma > Nephrotoma flavescens. The sequence goes on from OW052220.1 coordinate 40,011,665, forward strand.
AAAAATAAATGGCATATATTCCCACTGCGGTTATTTTTTCATCAACTGTCGAATTTTAAACAAAATCGACCCCCAGATAATTTAGGGTATGTCTCGCTATGTCAAAACATACGCTTCCCGGGGCCTTACTGTATTTATTTTTTACTACCAGTGGGTCGATTCTGGTTTTCCTATAGGAAATAGGAAAGAATTTTCCCCTATAAGCTTATTCGGTGTGTCTTATAGGAATTTTTTCTTTCCTATTTATTGCAGTTTTGACGTTTACTTTGGATACGGAAAGATATTCTTTTACAACACATACAATATTCTTTTAATTTACTTCTTTTAATTTTTAATTAGACAAAAAAATTTTAACTACATATAATTAATGTAAGTTTGACATTTCTTAACCACTTAGAGCGGTTATGGTTTTCAATACTCAACTTAATCTAGAATTTGGCAAAAAATGTATTCCTATGTGTACCAAAATAAACGGTATAATGCCAAAGGGCCGAATGTTGAAGGGCCGAATGTGTCGAAGGGCTGAATGTGTCGAATGACCGAATGTCGAATGACCGAATGGGTCGAATGGACGATTTTTTTTTTATTTTAGAAATATATTTTTTTTATTTAATTTAATTATTTTTTTTTTGTACCATATGCCTATTATCAGAAGGCTGGAATAGCGCCGAATGCAGTGTTGTGCCTGTTTTTTACGTTACGTAATATACTCGGTTTTTTACATGTAAAATACGTATTTTACACATAACAATTTTTTACAAAATGTAAAATACAAAAACTATTCGTAACTAATTCAAAATTACTTATAGTTCATAATCTCAATTCTTACGTATCTATATAAAGAAAATTGGATATAGGTATGATGTAAAATGAGAATTGAACTTTATATAATGGAATTGAATTGAATTTATTTATAATTTTCTAATTTATTAATTATAATTAAAAGTAAAATATTTGTAGAAAAATATAAATAAAATTATTTTTTTTTTCAAAGAAAATATGGTTTGTTTCTCAGCTACTATTTTATTTTTTAGAATAGAAAAACAAAATCCACAACACAGGGGTATATCCTCCATCCAGTCGTAAATTAATTTTTTGCGATCAGAAATATGGCTACTAGATTTATTTTGCCATGTTAATTGACACATTTTTTTTAAATTTAAATTTATTTTGCGATTGTAAAGTAGAAATCCACGAAAAGACTGCTACGCCTTTTCCGAGGTCGCAGTCTTTTTATGTATTTCTACTTAACAATCGCAAAACAAATTTAAATTTGAAAAAAATGTGTCAATTGGCATGGCAAAATAAATTTTGTAACCATATTTCTGGTCGCAAAAAATTAACTTGCGACTGGATGGAGGATATATCCAAATGGGATTGAAGTGTAAAACGATTAATCATCGAACACATTCAATATTAATGCTATAACATTTTAATGTTATCGGTTGCAAAAATTGTTTAGATGATTACGAGAAATCATTACCATCTTTCGACAAGATTATTTAACTTGACACAGACAGAGAAATCTGTAGTGCAATTTGTTCTCTACCGATTATTGCTTAAAATAAGAATTACATTGCTTAAAATAAACAACTTCATACTGCTCTAATATTGTAGCAAAACGAAATAAAAAAAAATGTTGTGCTATGTGACGTGAGGAGAAAAAATCCAAAAATTTAGGTGTCATTTGTTATTGTCAGATGTCAACACAAAATAACAAAACTAAAAATCGAAAAATAAAATCAGGTATATAAAAATTTAAATATTATATTATATCAAAATAATATAATATTATTTCGATATGAATGAGTTGGAGTTCAAAACTATGCTTGTTCGATGTATCGCTCATCTTAGCATTAGCTATAAGAATACGGCAAATCAAAATTTGGCCCGAGATATTAAAATTTTACTAACCGTTTTCGAGTGAGTTTTCTATTACTTATTAAATTACAAGTCACATGAAACTATACCAATGGCTCTTTGGCTCGAATATTTTAATTTTCTTAACTAAGTAGAATTTTGACTGAAAAATAAATATTTTGTTTACTTATGCTTATAATAATTATTAATAAAAAACAAATATGTTGTATTTCAAAAATATTGTTTATTTATTTATTATAAATTCAGTTTTACTTTTAAAAGTGATGAAATTTTGTTTATCGCAACATCACTATCAACAAATCGAATTAGAATTTCTTTATTATTTAAAGAATAATATTAATAAATATGAATTAATTTTTTAGACCTTTTAAATGTCAGGCTATTTCAGGGAATTAGGCAAGGAATTTGACCCCGATTTGAAAATATCCGTTCAATCTGCGCTGTCAATGCTTGAAGATTTAATAATTTCAGTGCTAAGTTGGATACGTTTGGGTGGCTTCGCTGCAGTGCTCCAAAAAATGTCTGGATTCTTTTGAGTGGAAAATTCCACTTTGTGCCAATCCTCAATCCTCAAATTTCAGTGGCCAATTAAATTTATTAGACACCAAAATAGTTATGGCAAATATATCAAAACTTATTTTTGATAAAGATTTTATCGAAAGCGTACAAAACTCAAAAGAATTGTTTGATCCCATATGTAATCTTATAAACACTTTCCAACGTGGAAAAACTACTTTAGCGATTACTGGTTTTATGTGGCTATCATTTAACGTTATGTGGCTATCATTTAAATCTATTAATAAGATACAAATTTACTTTTCGTATATTAAGGTTTGCGACTTTACTAAGGTTTTAAATCCGCGTTTGATTTTATACAATATTATACGTATTATACAGTAATTTAAGTATATTACGATTTTTTACGTAAAAAATGTATAAAACAGTTTTTTACATACAATTGCACAACACTGGCTGAATGTCTCAGGTGGCGCATTACAAAATTTTCCTTCACCAAAATGAATCGCGGAATTTCATGAATATTCATAGATGAAAAATAGTAAAAGACATAAATTCATAAGAAATTCATTTATTTTTAATGAATAAAAAAATTACAAAATACATATTCCATAAAACAACAAATTTAAAAAATTATATTTCTAAAAAACAAAAAAAAAAATCGGCCCTTCGACATTCGGCCCTTTGACACAGTCGGCTCTTCGACATTCGGCCCTTCTACAATCGGCCTTTTGAAAGTCGGCCCTTTGTACCCATTCCAAATAAACCATAGGAAAAATGTTTTAGGAAAAAACTGCTATCAACATTTTTTCCTAAATAGGAGAAAAATCCCTATTTCCTAAAGACACCAGATCGACCCACAGGTGTGTAAATCAAATCTCCGATTCGAATGAATACCGGGTGTGTAAATATGAAACCGGAAATAAATTAATTTTATCGATAAAGGGGAAACAAACGACGAAGTTATCAGATACAAGTTACTCTAGTGTGGATATGCACATTAAAGGCCATGATTCATGTAAAAAATTTTGTCTAACAGACGTAAATAATAATCGCTCTGATTGCTTGAAGATCGGCCATATTTTTTTATTGTACGACAAAAGTTAAAAATCGAACATTGCTCAATTTTATATCAGATTTGACGGCAATGAGAACAAAAGAATATATATTTTAAAATATAAAAAGAAAATTCAAAAAGAACAAAAATAAAAACTCTTTTTAGGTTGCTTGCTTTATAAAATGTCAAAAAATATCCATACGTCAAAATTTTATACATGTCTGTCAGACAAAATTTCTACATGAATCATCGCCTTAAGAGTATTTTATTCAAAGTATTGCTCATTCTTAGTTATATGTATATTATTACCATCCTTGTGGCAATGCCAAAAAAACTTTTTCTTTTCGAGGCAAACCAGTTACCGATCCATTTTCGTACGAAGTGAAGTGCTCCTGGCGAGTAAGCCGCAGCTGAAAATATTTCCAACATTTCCAGTGCTTCCAACGTTTCCATGACCGGTTTTACTTTGTGTGATGGTGCATTATTATGAAGGAAAATCACCTTGTATTGCCTTTTATCGTATTCTGGCCGTTTTTTACGCAAAAGCGTTCAGTATTTGCTTCTGATCCCACCAAATACAGAGTGTTGTCCTCCGTCAAAAGCGATTTTGCCTCTAGAATCTCAAAATGGTTTCATGTTTCATCGTCAGTCACAATTCATGGAAGAAATGACATTCTTTTGTATCTGGCGAGCAACATTTATCAAGTGGTTTTTATATTTTCCTATTCCCTTTCATTCAGTTTATGCGGAACCCATTTTCTTAGCTTCTGACTTTTTCCGATGGCATTTTAACGTATGGAGGCGGCTTCGTGACACATTCAATTGACTCGCGAGTTGTTTTTACGTTTGAGCGTCATCCCTATCCAACAATGCTTGGTGGTCTTCCACGTTCTTCGTTTCTCACGCCAAAATCACCACTTCGGGAGGTACAGGGTTCGAATCCCGATAGGGGTACGATGCAACAGGGATTTTTTATCATCAGATTACGATCTGTGACGAAAAGCAACACAACTATGACCCCCTGTCGGAGTGTAGAACTGGCATAGAGCTATGCAGTGCACACATGGTAACGTAAATCGAATCGCGAAAGAGTTGGGAGTGCTTCGGCCCCAGAACGAAAGGTTGCCAGACGAAAGTGAAAAAACGCGTAATACAGATGGTAGATGGTGTTTCGAACTTCAGCTGAAAGTTAAAAAAGTTATATAATAAATTGAAATATCAGCCGATAGTAACTAACATACAAAATCAACCGAGAACATACAGTGGCGAGCAAAATTTTCCGGACAAATCTTAATTTGGGAAGCTAATGTAATTTAATTTTTTAATTAATCTGGCCATTTTCTCTGAACACTACTATACTCGTTATATCCTATATTTTTGGGCTAAATTATCCTTGATCCGGTCGCATATGGATAAGAAAACAAAACATATACCAAAATCAATGAGCAATATTTTTCGGTTAAAAGTAAAAAATTTTTTTACAGTTTTTAGTTTTTGAATAAGTCTGGAGATTAAGACTATTAATATTTCGTATGCAATCCCTTGCTATTTATTACCACCTGTCATCTGCGTGTCATAGATTCGATTAATTTCTGAATCAATCTGGTGTCGATGTTTTCCCATTCGAATTCAATTGCTGATTTTAAAGAACTTTAGTTCGTTATCCTATTATTATCTCTGATTTGTTTGTCTAACTCATTCCATAAATGCCCTAACGGGTTTAAATCCGGGTTTTGTGGGGGAGTTTCCAATACATGTGGGCTATTATTATGTAAGCACCAAGACCTAACATTATTAGCTTTATACTTGGGATTATTATCTTGGTAATAACAAAAAGTTTCACAGTGGTTTTTTTTAGCAGATGGTATTAAATTTTCTTTCAATGTTGTTTCAATAAATTGAAGATTCCCCACGCCATAGTAACCTATTGCACCCCACACCACCATATTTCCATCACCGCGTTTAATAGTGGAATTAATATTTTTTGTTTACAATTCTTGGTTCGGTTTCCTCCACACTCGTTTTTGTTTCGTGTCGCTGTTGTAATTTAGCAGGATGCAGCGAGTTAGTAGAGTATCAAAGACGCTTACGCAGTAAAAAAAATTAAACGAAATGGCCAGAGTCATTGTTAAATTACATTAGTTTCCCAAATTAATATTTGTCCGGAAAATTTTGCTCGCCACTGTATGAATAATAACAAAAAAATAAAATTGAAACACCAACATTAATTTATTTATATTATCTTTTTTCTTTCAATAAAATCATTCGAGATTTTGCCCGTTAAACACCAATCTGACTGTAGCGATTCGATAGCTCACGGCCATAGAGGTTGATTGTAGGTTAGGGATCGGGTCTTCATCCCTATAACATTACCAGACCCACCCCAAATCTACAATCGAAATACACCAATGGTACAAACATGGGGAAACTCAAAATTTTGCTCATATAGCCTCATCAGACCCACCCCAAACCTATAATCAAACTCTACCTATCAACGGCCATCCTATAATCATAATCTACCTTTGGTCATGGGCCATCGAATTTGCATAGTCAGAACGCTGCCTATCTCGTAAAATCCCGAACGACGAACGATTACATCAACAAAGATCGGTCAGTACGGTCTGTCTGGAAAATCCTCGAACGACGTACGATTTTATCGATAAAACATGGGGAAATTCAAAATATAACCCATAACCTCCTAACCAAACTTAGAATTTAAATCCACCTATTAGTCATATTCTATAGAGTTTTCATAGTAAGACAGACACCGGCCATTTGGCAAAATCTCGAATGGTGGACAATTGTATCGTCGAAACAACGGAAAATGGAGCATTTTTCCACTATAACCCCATCAAATCCACTCCTAACATATAATCAAATTCTACGTAGGGTCGCCCTTTCCATATAATCAGCTGACATATTTGATACTGCTGAATGCGCTAGTCGATCGATCTCTTTTACGTAATCTTGAAGAGCTTCTTCGATTTTCTGGTAGCGTCCTTTCATTTCGATGCGATATAGTTCTCGCTTGTGGTCACTTCCATACTTCCGACTCAGCGTCATTTTCGGAAATTGTTTGCAATTTTTCGGCTGCTCCTGCTTTAAGAGCTATTATAATTTCTGCGACCCGACTCACTTCATCCCATGCATTTCTGTTTGCAACCAGTTCAAATGGTAATTTGAAAATCTCAACTGTGTGTGCTGCCTAAGAAGATCTTTTTCGAGACGTTGAACCTCAAACTTCAACTTCTGTTCAACATACTGAACATTCGACTGTACCAGTGGCACTATTCTGGTAATTCCCCGGGAATAGGGAATTGGGGAAAGAATTTATATGAAATTTCATATCAAATATTTTTTTCCAGCATACTGAGGAGAAAAGTTTGATGTAAATATTTATAAATTCTGAATAATTTTTCCATATTTAGATTGACAGGGAAAATTATTCCCAATTTTATTTTGTTTTCAAAAAAATTTCCACTAGCTTTTTACCTCTGTATGCCGGAAATAATTTTTTAAATAGAAATTATATATAAAATCTTTTCCCAATTCCATATTCCCAGGGAATTACCAGAATAGTGGCACAGATCAATTTTTTGTTCAACCTTCTGAACATTCGACTGCACCTGTTGATCTTCGTTTGGCACTTTTTGGAATTCGATGCATACCTCTAGAAACGTTGGTTCATTTTCTTCTCGAATCTTTCGTTGGTTTTTTTGATTTCTTTAATTTCTTATTTGATTTCCCTCGTAAAATCTTGTATTGTGTTTTGCATCTTTTTACTTTGTTGATCAAATTTTTGATTCATTTGCCTCATTCCCAACATCATTCGTTACATCGGTATTTTGTTAGTTTTTCCTTTTCGAACTCATGATTATCCGGATTTAATCCTTGGTTCTCCATAGACTCACGTAATCCCAATATTAATTCATTTTTGCAACCGTCGGTAAGTTACGCTGTTTTGTTCGGAATTTTCACTCCATAACCGTTAGATCTTAGGCTTAATAAAGCACTCTTTCATTCAATCCATTGGTTCAATTTATGGATTCGTATGAACCACGAGATAACGCAACTACTTCTAGGCTGCGATATTATCGGACGCATCAAATCCAATCGAGTCAGATGTTCGGCCACGTTGCAAGGTCCTCGCAACAATGGGCGACCAATAAAATGTTCCACCAACAACCAGCCGGTGTGCGTCGTAGAGAAAGACCTTGAATTGCGCTGGCGTGACGACGTCGAACAAGATCTACTCGTATTAGGATGTGCGGGCGGCAACATCCCTTCATGGTATGTGAAGCTAGAGAGACAGAGAAAAAGAGAACCGTAAGATCCTTAACACCCTTCTTTTAATATTCTTTGCGTGTTGACAGGCCAATTGTCAACACGCAACATGGTGCAACCATATGATGCAACATGGTTCAATATGACGCAACATGATGCAACATGCCACAACTAGGTGCAACATCTTGCAACATGATGCGGCATCACGCAATAAGGTGCAACATCATGCAACATAGTGAAACGTCATGAAACATGGTGAAACATTACGCAACATATTGGAACATGGTCGCACATCCGGAGAACTCCTTGTAATTGTCTCCTAGCTTTCGAAAATCCCATCCCGCCAAATTTTAGTAGTAAAATCGTTAAAAGATGGCTCCAAGCCAACATGACGCAACATAGTACAACATCACACAACATCCTTCAGAAAGGTGCAGTATCAAGCAACATGGTGTCCCAACACGCATAATGGTGCAATATGATGAAACAAGATGCAACATCCTACAACATGGTGCAACATAACGACATCATACAACATGATGCAAGATGACGCAATATGGTGCAACATGGTGCGGTGCATCACGACGGCCTACCCGGGGAATCCTAATTGAATTATCCAGAAATCAGAACTTCTTATAATCGTTGCCTTGCCTTCGAAAACCCTAATCTGGAGATACTATCTGGACCACCTGCTTCGTGGCATCGTAGTCTGCCAGAATTTTTTAGAATACACGAGATCGAAATTGCTCTGCTCAATTTAAAGAACTCGCGGTCTTATTTTAATCAAATTGGTAATTTTCGTAGTGCAAACCGGGTTCCATACTATTCCTTTGAGAAGGGGCTTCGTTCTATTCAATTTACTAATTTGTGGAAATCACATCCGGAACTCATCGGTTAAGAAATGTCACAATCGGTTAAGAAATAGCTTAAGTTAACTTAAACTGACAATTTTCCAGAGGCACGTCTAAAATTTATATAGATTTTCATTTTCATCATTAATCAGAGTTCCATCACCTTTGACTGAGATGACATTGTACTATTGTGGAACAAAGCACAACAGCTAAACCGGAGCACATCGATATAAATTTCCCAAAATCATGAACCAGTGCAGTCATTTCGAGCTGATTTTTTTTTTTTAATAGGGGTCTGGATCCCATTTGAGAATATCCTAAACAAATTTTTCCGAATTTCGAACTCATTACAATCAATTCTTAGAACTCGAAAACCCATCTCATCCATTTCGGATTTCCAAATCGTTTGAACCGATAAAATTTAAAGTGGTCCCGAGAACCACAGAAGACCTCTCTAAACGAATTTTCCCGAAATTAGCGCCCATCGATTCATGGCATTTGATTTCTTGACATTCCCTTTACCAATTTTTATCAAAATCATGCTAGCGGGGAGAAAAATTAAATAAATAGATCCGGGCCATGCCGTACGACATCAAATTCTTTGAGGCGAAAAAAATTGTGAAAAAGAGACCAAATAAATATTTTTACTCATAACAACCAACATTTTCAAACAGGTGCAATTAGTGCAACAATATAATGTCACCGTAATGCAACCAACATAACATGGTGCAACATTCTGCTATATGATGGAACATAACGCCAGATGTCTAATTATCGAGAAATACAAGACCCAACATCTCGCAACATGACACAACATGGTACACGTGACGTAATATTGTACGATATGATGCAACATAAGGCAACATTACGCAATATGGCGCAATATGATACATCATGATGTAACATACAACAACGTGATGCAACATCCCATAACATGGTGCAGCATCACGTAACCAGGTGCAACATCATGCAACATGGTGCAACATCATTCTTGTAGTCGTTTCGTTGCATTCGAGTACTCTGCCCCGCTAAATTTTTGCCCGGCCCGAGTAGTCCCCTAAATAAGTTTTCGGGAAATCAGGACCCTCCACAATCGGTTTTTGGTTCTCAAAAACGCTCCTCCAGCAACTATTATAAAAATCGTGCAAGTCGACTCCGGCACTCGAAAACCCTCCTCACCAATTTTTATAAAATGGCGATGAACCCACCGAACAACCCTCTGAACGAATTTTCCTGAAATCTGAAACAATCGGAATCGATTCGGGGCAAATGACAACTTGCATGTTTTCTCAACGAAGAATTTTATGAAATTTAGCGAGTTTTGACAGTGTTAGACTGCTTAAATGCTGCGATCAGAAAATATTTTCTAAACTAAAATTGTTACCATTGTAACCACTGACCAATTTTTCTTTCTATGAAATACATCGACCCAATAAGCAGAACGTGTTAGTAGTATTAGAGTGAAAGAAAAGTGAAGTGTAAAATTAAATAACGTTCTTTTTTAACACAGCACTGTAGACCTTAATTTTGATTGACATTTCTAATCGGTCGGGCCGAACAAAACAAAAAAATTCAATTAACCATTTTTTGGTTTGTATTTTAATAATGCCTTATAGTGTTTTTAAGCAGTTTAAAAGCTGATGATTTCCGTCACGGAATCCATACACATAATTAAAGACCTACATTTTGTGTTTTTTGGGAATCGAAAATTTGTTGTGTGTATATCGCTTGCGGCTTTTTTTTGCACATTTTATGTTTCGTTTTTTATTTTTTATATTTTTTTTTTCAATTTAGTTTACAAGTTCTTATCCTCTATATAAATATTATTTTATAAGACTTCTTTCGTATCTTGTTATGATGATGATGATGATGATGAGAACTATTATTCTTTGTTTTGTTTTGTTTTAAATTAATAATAAAACAGCTAAAATTCAATTAGTGGGCACGATATTTTGTTGGTGGAATTTTCGGGGCTGTTAAAAAAAATATTAGTGCGCATGTAGTATATGTATTACGTTCAATAATGATATGTGATTAACGCACGCGGTTTTTTTTATTTTGGTGCCTTACGTTACGAAATCGTAAATAGGGCCCAATGCAATACTTTTTTTTTAATGCTTTTTTCGAATTTTGATGATAACATGAAAACTAAATCACCACCACCAAAATCCACCACCGCCGCACCAAAAATTAAATATTTTAAATTTTCGGAAAGATGGGAGAGAGCGAACAGAATAAAAACACATTGGGTGTCGTATCATCAATTAGTTTAATTTGACAGCCACAACCTAAACATGTCAAAACATGCTGGTTTCCGCCTGTGTTCTTTTTTTTTTGTTTTTTTATTATGAAATATATTATAAAAGATATTTGGTTTTTGGTTTTTGAAGGAGATAAGAAAACCAAAATAAAATAAAAATTAAAAGAAACTCGAAAAAGATATACAGAGAAAAATAAAATTAATCGAAGTCGTCGAAGACGAAGGTAACTGAATACCAAAAATAAAAAAAAAAATAAAAAAATATTTTTTAACGTTAAACAACAATAACATATCAATGAAATTATCTAATGTTGGTGGAAGCGATGAAAAAAAAAATTCTTTGATATACGTAACAGTTCGTACTTCTTTAAGATTTTGACTGAATTATGGTCGTTCCGACTGTTGTTGTTTATTCTTAAACATATATATATATATATTTTTTTAAGTTTCTTCTTGATTTCATTTAATGATGATGACGGCCATTTATTTTATATGATAATTGTAATGAAAACTACCTTTCTTTGTTTCTTAAAAATGTATTTTAAAGTTAAATGGTTTTTTATGGTTTGTTATATGTTGCGCGCCGTTAAGATTTGGTTGTTTCTTGCATACCAAAGTGTTTGTGTTCAATAAATCGTGCATAATATGTATGTGCTAGATCAATCTTATATACATATATATATATACTTTTCAGATTTTATTTATTTATTTTTTATTATTTAAACAATGCTGCAACCTAGGCTAACTTCATCTCGTACGTACAAAAAAAACAAAGATTTGTTTATTTATTTTTTTTCTAAATCATTTTTTAAATATTGCCATTAATAATCAACTAAACACTAATTTATATACTTAATTAAAATTCTTTTTTTTCCACATAATATTAAAAAATTCAAGAATTATAAATGATAGTTTGTGGTATACAGAACCAACAACAACGGCAACGACATAACAAATTATAAATCTGGTTTTAATCGATCTGAACAAAAAAAAAAAATAATTTGTTAATTTTTAATTTGTATTTACATTTTTCTCCTGTAGTTTTTGTCGAGTGATTTATAAACTCGGCTTAAAATATACAGTGTTTCAAAACTATTTGGTGGAATAGATTATATAACGATAAAATAGTTTATTAACTATTTAAATGAGGTGTATGTTGCGATATGGTATATTATCGATGTTCATGATTTATGAGATGTAAACAAGCTGAAATTTTAGACAGATTTATGTTAAATATGAAAATTTATGTTTCATTTATCAATATGTCACGGAACGGTACAGTCAAAATTGCGGAGCCTCCTTAATAATAAAAATGACATTTAATGGTCTAATTCACCAACTGTATGTAAAGCTTTGTAATTTTAAAATTTGCGATATGTACTAAAATGGTATTCATAAAATGTAACTCGGCTCTATAAACGGAAGTTTTGTTCTGTTACTTTGCAACACCAAATTTAATGGCGTAAAATCACATTTAACGATTTCGATCGCGAATAACTCGAAAAAATTGTCATTTTCTGAAAAGGTTTTTGCATATGTATGTTGTTACCAATAGCATCTTTACATCAAGCTTATGCCAATTGTGGTTTTTGAGCTTAAAGATAAAATATATTTGTTGATTTATTATTTTGCTCATATGCGCCTAAATGTTGATAATGCAATACGTACGCGTACAGTCGAAGCAAATAGTTTGTCTGGATGTGCGCAACACTTTTTCACAGTTCACAGCAAAGTTCAATATATTAGTTAAAGTTTTTCTGTATTTTTTAAATAATTTGCTTATAGGTTAGGTTAGGTTAAAGTAGCTGCTGACGCACACTTATGCCAATAGTGGCTCATTGTAATACCACAGGAGCCTATCTCCACTTTATTCCCACTGAAACCATCCAGAGTATGATAGTGTTTGACAAGTGTATATAGGAAGTGATCTAAAGTCTCTTCCTCCTCTTCATCAATAAAACTTCTACAAAAGTCATTCGTCTGTAGGCCCAGCCTTCTCGCATGTTCCCCAAAAAGGCAGTGTCCTGTCAGTATCCCTACGACCAATCCTACCTCTCGTTTTCCCAGGGATACTAGTGCTTTTGCTGACTTCTCAAATTGACTTCTCAATCATGCGTATTAGATTGTGCAGAGCTCTGTCCACTGACTTTACAGTCCCCATGCTGCGAAGTTGTCCATTTCCTGGGCTCAATTTTTGCTCGAATAACTACATCTACCAACCTTTTCAAGTTTTTAAACAGAAAGAAAGTTAATGGCCTCAAGTCCTTTGGATACGCATGTGAGTTCTTGATCGATTTCGGGATAAAGACCACTCTGACCTCTGTCCATTTTCTAGGAATATAGACCAGTTTTAGATATCCCCTGAAGGTACTTCCCAGTCAGGGGAGGATGACTGCCGAGTTCCTTTGGATCTCTGCTGTTTCAGCGCCCACAGAATTCGTTCCCTGTCCCTTTTTGTTTTGCAATTTAAGTAAATTCGAGGGATTTGTATGAAAGCTTATAATTTTGCATAACTATAGCGCCCTAGAAACCAGTAGGGCAATGTGTTTTCTGTAAAATTCTATCAAACAATTATTTTTATTATTTTTTATGCAGCAGGGAAACTTTTGAATTTCAAAATGAAACTTTGCATACCGATTAAGCCCAATTTTTGCTAATTACTGCTCACGTAATTAGAAAACGGGAAATAAAATTTCATATTTCCCCTTAAAGATGATAAAAATAAAACACGATTTCATTTCGTTCAAATAAACTAGCCCCTGAAAGATACTATGTTAATAGAAAAATAAATACAGTCGCGAGTAACTAAATCGACCCAAACCTCTTCGCGTACAAAAAGGCGTATTTTTTTAAAATGGCTTAACCGATTTTTATAAAACAACTTCTCTACAGCATAGTATTTTATATTTACAAGGGCAACTTTATCATTAAAATCTATATAGTACCTTTCAAATTAAAACAATCGTAACAAAATGCGATGCTTCGGTGAAAACAATTGGCGTGCTGCAATCTCCTATATACTACTACGTTGACCGATATTTGCCATCAGTCACTTATCAGCCGTTGACCTAGACAAATGGCGCAGACACTGGTACAGAGTTTGATTCGTTGTTTCCTTACCAAAGGAACTGACCAAATAGCACAGTGGTTAAAGGTTTGGCGTTTGGATCGGGAGGTACCGGGCAGGATGCAAACGGAAATTTTTATCAATAGATTAAGATTTGTGATTAAAAGGAGAACAACTACGACTCCCTATCGGCCGACCCATCTTCCATGTCCAGTACTATAGTTGTACGTCTTCGATTTGGAATAACTGCGTAAAGTATAGGACGGGAAAAATGAACCGGGAAAGAACTGGGAGTGATTTGAGTTCAAAACAGATGGCATGGATAAAAAAACAAAAAAATGGATACTACTCCAGAAAAATTCGCACACGGTGTTGCTTTATTGCAAAACGAACGCAATCACGACAAGTCGCTCGTTACCTAACCATGAACTAATCTGCTGTCTCAATTTCGCAGTGGTGTTTTACTGAAACAGTCTCGTATGGTGGCGGTTCGTGCTAATGGTCTGGGCTGGCATATCTCTCTCTCTCTCTCTGGCTTTCACATCCCATGAAGGGATTTCGCCGCCTGCACAATGGCCCTCCATCCATCCCGATCCATTGCTCTCGTCCTCCAGTTTCGACATTCTAATGCTTGCAGATCTTGTTCAATGTCGTCACGCCAGCGTAGTCGGGGTCTTCCTCTACGACGTACTCCGGCTGGTTGTTGGTGAAACACTTTATATATCATTCGTTGTTGTGGGGACCTTGTAACGTGGCCGAGCCATCTCACTCGATTGGATTTAATGAATCCGATGATATCGCTGCCTCCGAGGAGTTGCTTTATTTCGTGATTCATACGAATCCGATATTCGTTGTTCGCAACTTTAATTGGACCAAAAATTGAACGGATGACCTTCCTTTCGAATGTAGATAACAATCTACAATCATTAGAGGTCATGGGCTGGCATATCGCTTGAGGGAAAAATAAATCTTGTTTTCGCACCTGGCCTGGAATTTTTTACGCTATTCTCACGAAGTTCTCATGAGAATTTGTATACGTTTACTATGAGAATTTCGTGAGAATAGCGTACAAAATCCCACTGCTGGTGGAGACCATAGAGGAGGTTTGCCCGCTGAAAGGATATACCGGGGAGGTGTTCTTGTATTATGTAGTACCCTACTCAGGATATATAGGGAAAGAATTCATTTTGTTGCATGACAAAGCCAGTTCATGGATGATTTTGGACTCAGCAACTTTCGTTGCGGTTTCTACTGAACCTATTTTTATGAAAATAGTGTCATTTTAAAGTAAAAATTTCAAAAATAATGTTTCCTGTTTTTTTATTAAAAAAATCGCCTTTCTGTGAGCGCTGAAGGTTTGAGTCTATTTAGTTGCTCGCGAGTGTAGGTATACCGTTCAATAATATTTGTGTTGAACAACAAATTAAACAATAGAAATAAAATATTCTAGAATTTAAGTTTTGGCAATTCATATTGCATGTTCCTATCAGGTATGATCATTGCTATCCTAATTATGGATCAGCACAAATTTAGCCACCATTTTTCAGATGGCAATAGATATATCTGATAGAAAATCACAAGTGTCTAGTTCATGATATATTCAATGTCAGAAAATCGTTCATTCAACGGTCTTTGTTTTTCAATGGAATTGGGCCAGTCCTGGATTAGACAAATTGGGTCACTATAATTTTTGGATTGCAATGAACATACATAGTGTCGTCCTTTTTTATTCACTTTTCCGACCAAGATCTTCCAAAGGTTTTCGATTGTATTGCAATGAGAACTACAAGCTGGCCATTCAAGAAGACTAACATGTTTCTCGAGACACCACTGTTTGATCCCCTTCGAAACATTAATTAAAGCATTGTCTTTTTAAAAAACATAATTTTCGTCTTTCGCAATCAAAATTTTTGTTTCGGGCTGACGGCGTCGTATTCCTTCAAATTATGCCAGTAGCAACTGGAACAGCCGGTACCATCTAGATTAAATTTATTTTTGTCTACTTGTTTGTTTTGTCATTTGGTCTACTTAATGTTTTGCGAACTGCCTTTCGTGTAGCTTCTTCACGACCTTGGCCTTTCTGGCAAGCTAAAATTTCGATTCGGCGTTTTGTAGGTTCTTTTATGTCATATTTCTTAACCGTTTTTTTTCAGAACGCCCAATTTTTCGATCAATTCCTCTATGAGAGGGCAGACAGCTGCCCAACAGATAATCTTTTATCTTAGGCATGGCTGTAAAAAAGTATTTTAAGTTTAAGCAAGTTATAAAATTTACTTTAATTTATTAACACTTTAGTAAAGTTAAGCCAAAAACAACAATGGTTAATTTTAATAATTTTAGAGCTGGTCAGCATAAGACATCTCCGTTTTGTTTGCTTTCACACATTTATAAATTCGCTCGCTAATTTTTTTTTTTTCATTATTTCTTGATTAGAAATTTTTCAGTGAGATAAGTTGTGAAAACTGTTATGAAACCTCCGATCAAATGTCATTTTCATATTGCGCTTCAGATAGTTTTGTGTTTTGATTTTGAGTTATCATCACGAATTTTGATGACAATTGGTAGTTCACCCAATGCTCATCTCTCGTTAATATTTTAGGAGTCTTTACAATACAATATTGCTCCTTTTGCTTATTTTTTGCTTTTTTCTTCTAAATATATATAAAATTTTTACTTTTACAAATCAGTTATAGATACTCCTGATGATGACCTAACAAGTCGAAATCGATCGAGTGATTTTTTAAACTTTTTGAACAAATTTTTTATTAAAATTATTCAAAAATATAATTTTGCGAAATAAAAAACAAGTGTTTAATAAAATGTGTTTATTAAGTATAAGTGTGTTTCGCCAAGTGTCTACGGCAAATAACGTAAAAAGTATTAATATGAAGTTTTATTCCGAATAGTCAATCCAAAATTTAAAAAATGATCTGAACTAATTTTGTATGATACTGTGTTTCGCAAATGCTATACACTTTTCAAAATATTTGCAAAAACCCCCAGAAGCAAGCCTAAGCAAACTGCAACTGCGGGTGACCGACGTCGGACAAAAATCACTGTTATCTCCCAATTTATGGAAATAGCTTAATTATGAAGTTTTTTCTCGATCAAGTATGGCTTGTCCGAAGAGTCCGAATTTTTGCTTCCAACCAGTTTTTTGATATACGATATATGATATACAATATTTTCAAAATTATATCTTTTACGAGAAAACCTGTTGTAAACTAAAAGATTCTACATAAAATTTGCAAGGATACCGGTTCAGATCAGTTATAAAATTTAATCGGAAATGCCATTTTTGACAGAAAATTGTTTACGTAGTAAAATAGAGTAAAATAATCATGAAAAATGTTCTCCTCGAAATTTTTACACATTTACTAATCGCTATATTACCTATAGATTGCTTACTGCTGGCGTTATTTTCTGTAAAATAATCTCTCTGGCTCAATAATATTTCTCGAAACAGGTTCGCAATTACATGGGAACGTCAGACACGAATATCGATTCATTTGAGTTCTAAATCCTATTCAACTTGCTCAGGCACCAATTATGTAAGAAGCCTTCCACGTGGTCCGATCTTCTATTCGTGCCGTCACCTCACGTAAACCTTGATTTTTTGATTGATTGAGATGTGCGGAATTGTCTCAGTAATCTGTTTCTAGACGGTATACTGCGGAAGATGCATAAAATAATTTTGGGTACGAATTGGGCTGAATTGGAATTCGAGCAAACTTTAGTTTTGGGAAAGCTGAATTTGACTTGGTCATCTCTTAGCGGGTTATGACCAAGTTTGGTTCAGCAATGGTGAATGTAGGAACTAGATATTTATTTGGCTGATTATTTTCAAATTTATTTTGAAGAAAAATCTAGAACTTCATCCAGGATTTATGTTGCAATCTCGATTCTGCTCAATATACCAGGTTTAAACATAATTAGTTAAAAAATTGCCTAGCCTGGCCGAATTCCAGAACTTCTCTAAAATCCATTTTCAAATGCCCGCCCAATTCTGCATACCTGATTTGACAATAATTTTCTGCGGTATGGTCAAGTTGCATTTAGAATGGTCGAACTGTTTGATCACAAAAAAGACACGTTAAAACCCCAATACAAGTTGACCTTAGTTTATTAAAACCCTAGTCCAGCTCTATAAACTAAAATAGATAATTATTATCGGTTAGGTAACGATCGGTTAGATAACGACCTCATTATATCCGAATCTCAAAATATCGTCAAATTCAGCTTGGCGCGCTGAATTTGACCATCATTTGTTGAGAGATGGCCTAGTTGAGCATTATTTTATAGTGTCAATCCAATTCTGCATACCACATTTAACAGTAATTGGTTGAGGAGTGGTAAAGCTCCATTGAGCATGGCATAATAATATGTTCTGTGCAGTATAAATTACTTGGTAATTAAACGAATATGCGTCAGTGACCAAAATTAATAAATCATTTGAAATGTTTGCGAAATAACCTAAATTTATTTGAGCTAATCTGGTATTGAATAATCTTGATAATTTTCCGGGATCCATTGCCTTTGGAATGCCTCACATATTTTTTTTTTTTGGCTATCTCGTGGTTGCCAATTCAAGAGTTAATGAATTTTAGAGTAATTTGTAATATAATTTAAATAGTTAAGATTTCAGAAATTATATTGTAAGGTGTGGAATTGCAGGAGGATTAAATTAATGTTTATATTATTTAGGAAGCCGGGAAATATTAATTTAGAATTAAATTTCAGGAAATCTACAGATGTAGGTGAAATAATATTACTTTGAAATATTAATTGGATGGTTCACAAGACAAACCGATTAACTCGATTTTTTGAATTTTTTTAAATTTTAATATCAACGTACTTGATTGGCTCCTAACCTAACGGTATATGTTTAAAAAAAAATTCGGCTTTTCGGACAAAATATTGTTTTACTGGACACCCATGCGGTGTTTACGACTGTTTTGGTCGCAGAAACGGGGAGGCCATTTGTTAACAGTGTTTCTGTCACGGGGTGGAGGAGGTGCGCTCCCCTTCCCCAAACCTTTCTTTGGCCCCGGGGCAGTGGTGTGCGCAGGGATACACGGGCCCTTGCAGGGGTGAGAGGTCCCTTAGGTAACTTCTTGGCAGCTTGGTTTCGTACTGATAAAAAAGTTGGTCTACTCATCAGGTTGCAGCGACTAGGCTGCAAAGATACAACTCTTGCTTTGTGCCGGTGGTGCAGGGCGGGAACGTGTCGATTTAGCGAGTTGTGTATCACTAAATCGGAAACCACAGGAAATTCTCACTAGTTCTCACTATTTCCTGTGGTTCAATTCAGAAATTCTCACTAGTTCTCACTATTCCCAGTGCTTCCTGATTTAGTGATGTATGGCTCGCTAGATCGATGTGTTCTTGTTTTGTGTTGTCGGTGCGGGGCGGGAGTTGTATTTTTGCAGTTTGGTCGTTGCAACCTGATGAGTAGACCAACTTTTTTATCAGTACGAAACCAAGCTGCCAAGAGGTTGCCTAAGGGATTTCTCATTTTTCTGGGGGTTTGTGTATCTTTGTGTGCACTGTTGCTCTGGGGTTGAAGAGGGGTTTGGGGGAGGGGAGCGCATTTTTTCTGCTTTGTGGTAGAAGTGTTGTTAATGAATGGCCTCTTTGTTTCTGCGACTGGGGTAGTCGTAAACATCGTGTGGGTGTCCATTCAGGTGGTATTTTGTCCGAGGGACCGAAAGAATTCTGAAACAAATTAAATTCACGGACGATTATAAAATTCTTCCTAACGGTATATATTCAAAACAAATTTTTGTAATAATAAGTGTTAACATCACTAAAGACAAAATTAAATGTAACTAAAGTTGCAATTTATGAGGAATTTAAAAAACCATTTTTGTATTTTCTCATTTTTCGCAACTTTTTGTTTTATGGAGTTAATCGTTTTGGTAATTGAAACATCCAATTGTTGATTCTGCAGACTAAAATTGCGTTGTCATTGTGTTATTAATTATTGACTTTACCTAGGTGTCTGTAACCGGGCTGATTCACTCAATCAATGTTGTTTAGGAAACCGGAAAGCATTAATTTTGAATTAAATTTCAAGAAATTTTCAGATGTACATGAAATAATAAAATTTTTCTCTCAGGTTGCTGATTTTGAGAAGCAATTATTGAAGACCAATACCATCATTATCCATTAAACCTATTAAGCCTTTATCTTTCCTCTAGTAGATTAGAAGTAGATTAGAATTGTGTTGTGCCGTACGATCGCTAGGTGTCTGAAACCGGGTGGTTCCATCCGAAAAAAAATACCTTTCCTATCCTTCCTATTGTGATGTGTAAACAGGCTGTAGGAATAGGCCCGGCGTTATCCGGGACCACCTGTCAAGTACTTGGTTCTACAGTCCAATCAATCAATCAATCAATCAATCAATTTTCTAATCGCTATATTACCGACTGAAAAAGGTAGTTTCTCTGTATGGAGGTACGTGAGTGGTTCCGTGCAAACTAAATATCGGCTGGCCATCGGACAGCTTAGACAAATTGATTGATCGGCGTGAAACTTCACATTTAAGCCTTTTCTATACATTAGGGAATTCCAGTGATTTTTGGCTGAAATCGATCCACCGGTAATTGCAGTTTCTATAGAAGCTTTTCGTTGTTTGAAAATATTTTGAAAAGATTTATCATTTATGAAATTGCTATGAACTAACAGATTCTCTACTAAATTTGCAACAATACTGATCCAGATGTTTCCAAAATTTAAGCGGAAATTACTTTTTTGGACAAAAAAACTGTTTTGCAACAAAACTTTGGTCCCTGTGCAGCCCCATCCGGATTGATTGATCGGAATGCTTAATTAATCTTTTTTTTCATTCAATGAATTGAGAGACTCAGTGGGTTTTGGCCGATATTGGTTCACCGGAAGTGGCAGCACAGGGGCTTTTTCCACAGGAGCTTTTACGTTTTTTGCAAATATTTTGAAAATTATTTCCTTTACGAGAAAAACGATTAAACACAAAAACATTGTAAATTAAATTTCAAACAAAATTAGTTTAGATCTTTTTTATATTTTACCGGAAATGTCGAGTTTTCATCATCTTTATTTCACCAAAATTTCTCATTTCTACAGTTCCAGGTGGTTTCCATTGTGCTCTACAAAATAAGTCAGAGCATAATTTACAAGAATTCGAGGCCTTTTTTCGAAATACCTCGAAGTAGGGTTACTGAAAAGGAAAGGTTGTTGAAGACCCAAGTTAACTCTTACTATTGAACCATGGTTTTAGGCTGGAATGTTATGATTGTTTGAAAAAAATTATCGAGCCGAATAAGTGGGTATTGGAATTTTACATTTAACACCGGAGGTCGACGTAGATCTCCTTTAATATATTATCATTTCATTATAGGCACGTGGAAAATTTGAAATTTCTATAGTCGAGATATTCTAGTGTTAAGTTAAATCTTCCGAATGGTACACTTTTCGAAACTTAATAAAGATTTTTTCGTGGAAATTAAATTTTTTTCGACTTTTTCCTAATAGACTGGAATTACACCACAAAAGATCTTTGTCAAAGGTGTTTTATAAAATATTTGAATCAGTTTTATTTTTAAACAATTTTGATCAAATAATTTTTGAAAATTACACTACATAAAAGATTTTATCAAAATTTTCCTCAAGCTTCAGTAAAAATGGAACAACACCGAACAGCGTGTGCAGCAACATTAACTCCTTAAGGACCGATAATAAAATGCGACAAAAAAATCAATTTTTTTTTAATAATTAGAACTAACGTTTCGGTCGGTGATATTAATAAACACAACTATGTCGCTCTGTTGGAGTGCAGAATTCAGCGCCGACCCACCGTACATGTCAGTGTGCAGGTTGACATGGAGCTTGCAATATGCAGGTGGTATATTGTAATTGTGTCAATGGGTGGTGTATGCGTGAATGAAAAGGGGGGTATTAATTGACCTTAAAAGGACATTAAATCCATTCCAATACTTTCTTTTTTTTTAATAAAAAAAAAAAAAAAAAAACAAAATCTAGAGGATCTGCTTTGCGAAGAAATCCGTATTTCGGTTGCCTTAGTAGTTCTCTAGCTAATTCGTTAGGGTGTGATACCAGTTTCAGTTGGTAAAGACCGCATGATTTAATTGTCTCTTTAACAGTTTTGATTCCTAGGTCTCTATGGATGTTGCTGTTTCGAATATACCATGGATCATTTGTAATGCTACGAAGTATCTTTGCTAGCGTTCTTTGTACGATATCTATATTTAATGCACTAGTTGAGCCCCATAGTTGGATACCATATGTCCATATGGGGATTAGGATCGCTTTGTGTAGTAGAACCTTGCCGTCATAGAGAGAGAGTTTCGATTTTCTTCCGATCATCATCCAGTACATTTTAGAAAATTTTATTGTGCGTTTTCCATGTCAATCTTCTATCGAGAGGAAGACCGAGATATTTGACGTTTGTTTGTTGAGGAATTGTGATATTGTTTAGCTTTACTGCTGGATGCCTTCTGGTGTACGTTTATTCAGTGTGAATGTTACATGTGTTGATTTACATTCCTTCGTACTTATTAGATGTTCTTGTAATTCTCTCGATGCTGTTTGAGGATTTTTGCAAAAGTTGAAGTGATTATTTTTTCAGTTAATGATAAGATAGCTGTGAATATTAAGTATAGCACAGATCCCAATACACTACCTTGCGGTACTCCTGCCTTTATCTCGCGGTTAAATCGGTAGTGGCCGTATTTTGTTTCACCTGGAACATCCTTTGAGTTAAGTAGTTTTCAAGAATTGTATGAAATTGCCTAGGCAGAAGAGTTTTAATTTTGTGATTTAATCCTTCGTGCCATACTTTGTCGAAAGCTTGCGCAATATCCAAGAAAACTGCCGATCAATATTTCTCGCCTTTTTTTTTTTATTTTATTTTATAAAGAAGATTGGTGAAGCTGCCATAGACGCCGAGTTGCCCGCTTCTCTGCCAATAACTTTTGAATGTTACTTGAAAGCCTTATATTTTATTCTGAATTTTTGTTCTCCGGAGTAGTTTTTTTTGTAGCCATTTCCATTATTTGTCTTAAGATTTCTATCGCGGCATCAATGCCTTCTGGTGTGCGAAGTGGAACATCAAGATGACAATTTACATCTACGATGTTTCTATAGAGAACCAATTTCGTTAGTTTCTTTGTTAAACGTTGGGGTGGTTCAGTTTTTAATGCTTGAGTACTTAGTGTTACTATTATGCGTGAGTGATCTGATGATAAATCATAGCAGTGAACGGCTTGACCATTGGTGCGTGCTATTCCTGGTATTACACAGAAATCTATTAAATTGGGAATTTTCTTTCTATCTGTAGGCCAACATGTCGGATGTCCAAATGATAAATAATCTAGTCTTTTCTCGTTTATTACTTCGTTCGTAGAGTTGTGGCTTGCCTTTGGGTGACGTCAACATCAAACCCCATTGTACATGTTTACCGTTGTAATCACCCCCTGCTAGAAATTTGATTCCTAACTGATTAAAGTAATCGATAAATTGCTGTTTTTTAATTGCGTGTTTCGGTGGATGGTAGACAGCCGATATTAAAAATTTCCCAGACCATTCTTCCAAACTGATAGTTGTAGCTTGGATGTGATCTTTAGCATATTTCTGGAGCTCGTAGTGCCTTAATCTTCTTTTTATTAAGACTGCAGTGCCTCCGTGTGATTTTCCATCCGGATATGCCCATGATGTCTATATTTTGTTCGATAAGAAAGGTTTATACCTCAACTTTATGTTGCGAGAGCCGGTTCGCATTCCAAATTATTTCATATTTTGCATCATCATATGCTCATTTGTCTCTCCATCATCATCATCATGAAACTTTGAATGGTCTCGGTTAATTTATTTACCATGGTATACATGTTTAGGTCCTCCTCATTAGAATGAACTTTGGGTTTCGGTTTGTTACCTTTTAGAATATTTGCGTAAAAAACACCTGGCTGTGCAAAACTGCTGGCAAATGTCTCCAAATGACTATTGTATTTTTTTACACAGATACACTGCGCAACCCCTGTAGTTTGCAGTATGATTTTCACCGTAGTTATTACAACGTCTCACAGATGGGTCATTGCGAGACTTGTCACACTGTTTGGAGTCGTGGAGTTCACCACAAATAACACAAACTTCATTTAAGGTGCAGTATGCTTTTGTGTGCCCGTATTCTTGACACTTTATGCATCGAACTGGTCCAGACCTCTTCTAAGGTTCTTCAATTACTATTTTGCGATTTATGAAAAAACATATTGGCAAGGAAATACGAGACTGGTTTTAAAATTTTGGAATAGTCTGACTGATTAAAGTTAAATTTTTATTGGTGCTAGATTGGAATCCTTGCAAATTTTGTTTCGTCGATTACAAGATATTACAGTTGTTCAACATTTGACGAATTCTAACAAAGATTTTGGATCGTAGAAACTTGTGCGCAACCAACAATAAGTATTTCATATATTTGGCAGTGCGAACTTAACCGACTTTTTGACCATGGTGTCGAGTATATCGAAATTTAAAATAAAAATAATTAAATTTAAAAGTAAAATCCGGTACATTATGTGTAACCTAGGAAAGCCTATAATCTGTAAATTACTTTTGTAATGAAGTTCTGAAGGTATTTCTAGCCGAATAAGTAAAAATTTTTCCACTCCTAAAAGTTTTCCATAATTTAAAAAAATATAATTTTATAGTTTGAGGGAATACAGCGACGACAAGGATTATCCTGCCTGAGTATCTGTTTTGTAGTTAGATGTGAAAAAAAGTGATTGGGATGATTTATTTGGATTGTCGGAAAGTCTATGGTTTAGTTTTTTTTTATTGTGTCATTTGCCCAGTTTTAGTCGTTTTAGATTCTTACAATATACAGTTTTTTATTTCCCTCCTTCTTCTCTTGTGCGGTCCAACAAAATGTATCCCTGAGAAAATAGTTAGAAATGCATGTTACTGCATTATCGACATATTTTGTATCACCTGGTAGTACAAAATTCTGTTGATATGAGCCGAAAATATGAACTGGGTGAAGTTAGACTACCTAGTTCGTAAATAGCTGGATCCCGTATTTACAATAAGTCGTGTTAGGGGACAATGAATTTGAGTTGTATCACACAGAACAGTGAATACCTGTGCCAAAAATCAGGCCATATTTTATATATGGCATCATAGTGAAATAAATTAAAAGCTGAATGCATGTTTAGTTTTAATTTGGACTGGGTCAAGTTACACCAATTCGTAGATAGCTGGATCTACTTTGATCGTACTGTGTACGGTTTGAGTTTCGTTTGGTGATTAAATGAAACTCGTTCGAAATTCAAATCAATTATATCTTTTATTGACATGAAAAAGAAATGAGGCTAACAATCAATGCAAAGATTTGTGGTAAACTATAAGGCTTTTCGTTTTGTTCTCCGGCGCGTAAACAAACTAAAATGGTGGCTTGCCGACACACGAACACGTGACATACGCGACATTGCCCATGCACGAAACACGAAAACTCCAAGTTAATTCCGGAAACTTCCAAAGACTGGCCTTGTGATTAGTTCATGGTCATCACGAATGCCATAAGCACGGGGAATTGCAGCAATTTAAACTCGAATGGCAAGCCCGTTGGAATCATTTGGATGTGCGGAATCAAAACATGCTCTCCTTTGTACTTTCCCTTGATAATCGTCGCCTCGAAGATGTTCTTTATAAGGTTTTGCACAACCAGTTTTGTTCCTTTGCACATTCGGGGTTGATTGAGGTTACGCGACATGATGATGACTGAACCTACTTTCAATTGCAAATTGTGATGTGTTAATCCTGGTTGATAACTGTGTCAACCGATTTGAAGGAAAACAACTGTCCCGGAATGAAATTTTAATTGGTCGCGTTGAGATCATCGACATCTTAGTTTTTTGGCGCCAATATGGCTCGTTCTCTCAGAAAATTATGGTTTTTTTAAGTTTTACACTATGTTTGGATAAACATATCGAATGAGCTCCGCCTTCAATTCAGTCAACTGGCAGAAATCAGTGGGCAATATGATGAATCCGGTCGAGATATCCACTCCAATTTTTCCATTACCAATGTCCAACAATTGCTCGAAGAAACATCTGCGTTCGATCTTGTTGCAAAAACACTCGCA
The DNA here is from genome assembly GCA_932526605.1 of Nephrotoma flavescens. Classification (NCBI taxonomy): domain Eukaryota; kingdom Metazoa; phylum Arthropoda; class Insecta; order Diptera; family Tipulidae; genus Nephrotoma; species Nephrotoma flavescens. The sequence continues at coordinate 40,037,717 of OW052220.1, forward strand.
TGTTAGTCGGCAATCGAATTTCATATACGCGTTTAGTTCGTCAGCTGCAGTTGAACGTGGAATGACGAAAAACACTGGATAACAGAATGATGGTTCCACCAAAAATGTTTTGATTGCCACGAAGATCTTGCAACGTTCCGTCCAGTGCCTCCAGTGACCTTTTGCAGGCCATCGTGCATTCGTCCCGAAAAATCAATATGGGATCCAGCTATTTACGAATTATTTCATAATTCGTAAATAGCTGGATATTGATTTTTCAATTTTTTTTCGGCGAACATTTACTGCTAACTTCAATTACATGTAATTTTCGGCTCATATCAACAGAATTTTGTACTACTACCTCATACTTGATACAAAATAAGTGCAGGGTAATAACGAGATAATGCAGGATTTTTTTCGGCTGGAATTTTCGACTAACTTCAGTAGCATTAGAAATGCCACAAATTTTATTATCATTTTACTTACTTTATTAATTTTTTGAATTTTCTAAAAAAAAAAAAATTAGAAAGTAATACACTAACTACATCTTGGTTTCTTATGCTACTGGTTTTGACAATCGCATCAGTGTGGTTATGATTCTATCTGGCCAATTTGCCACAATCCAATCATCAATTGTAGCAACGAAGTTAGAAAAGGGCAAGCTTTGGTTTTTATTAGCCTAAATTTATGCAACCAAGTATACGTCATCCCCAACTAAATGAATGTTCCCACATTTTATTTTACAATTTTAATACATTTTTACGAATTTTGGCCATTCGATATGAATTCGTGTTCGATTTCTCAAATAAACACACAGCGATTTAATTTACAAACTTTATTTCCAAACATCTTTAATTTTTTCACCAATTCACTAATTCACTCTTTATTAGTACTGTTCACTAATTCACTTGCATGTAGTTATATTCCCGAACATTCCATGTCATCCCGAACATTCCATGTCATGATGATTGTTACGTCATTGTTAATTCCAGTATTTTCTGTGACTTAATCTGATCTGAATTAATAATCCAGATTTCGTTTATCAAAATTTTTCTTTATTTGCAGATTCGTCCCAAGCATCACACATTACTGGTTGTTTTACTGGTGAGAGTACGGTTCAAACAATCACAGGCGAAACACGACGACTGAACGAATTACAAATAGGCGAACAAATTTTAAGTGTAAATTCTCGTGGTGAACCAATTTACAGCGAGGTCATCATGTTCCTTGACCGAGACGAAACCCAAAAACGTGAATTTGTAAAAATTCAAACGGAGGGCGGTGCAACAATAGTATCAACACCAGCCCATTTACTACTGGTGTGGCAGCGTGAAAAACGAGAAACGAGTTACATGTTTGCCGCCAAAATTCAAGAGGGTGACTATTTATTTGTAAACATAAATGGTACACTGGAACCACGTGAAGTGAAAAACATATCGGTGGTTATATCACAAGGTGTATTTGCGCCGCTCACAAAAGAAGGTACCGTCGTAGTCGATTCGATAGCCGCTTCGTGTTACGCCCTAATTAATAGCCAGGCAATAGCACATTGGAGCCTTCTACCGTATCGGACGGTGCGAAATATTATGCACTGGTTTATACCGGAACGAACGGTATTTCCACGCGACATTGGTATCCATCCGTATGCAAAATTCCTATACGACATCAAAGATTATGTAATCCCGTCGAATTGGCTATATAAATAGTAGACCTCTAGTTAGTAAGTAGCGGTAATAAAAAATTTTTACTTTTAAGTAGGAAATAACAAATTTAAATAAATATTATTATACGATTAATTATTATATGATACTTAAATTATTTAATTATTATTAAATTATTAAACAACACATAATTATTTATAGGCCCCTTAATTTTATGTTGAGTGTATTACAAACAAAAAAAAAAACGTCTTAACAATTGGAGCAACAAAAATTTATAAATTATTGCACTAGTCTCTCCTAATTAATATTAATTAATTATTAAAAAAAAAAAAAAAAAAATCATGTATATTTTATTTTAATTTTGATTATATTAATTAAAAATTTAAATATTTGTCCATGACATGTTGTTATCGGCCAGTGAAAATAGGAAGCAAAAGTAAATCAAAATCGTTAAAAAATTAATTAATTCAATATAAATTAAGTGTAAAATTTAAATTTTATATATGTATTTTAGATATAATTAAATTATTATCGTAACTACAAAAGTGATATATTTTTAATTATTATGTAAAGAAAACTCTATTTAATGCTATTTTATTGTAATTAAGTTAATTTCTGTACATAAATTATAAATTATATTTAACTATTAATTTTAGTTGTAAATGTATAAAAATTAATTTTAATTATGTACCGATATATGAAATCAACTCTCTCTCTCTCTCTCTTTATAATTAATTAACTATAAATTTAATATATAATATACGTAAAATATAGGGACCAATTTATCTAATATTATTTTAATTAAAATTAATTTTATTAATTATTTATATTATATAAAAATAAAACAGAACAATTTTTTATTATTATTATTATTTTTTTAATTTAAAAATTTTGTAAATATTTTGTTGATTTTTATTTTTTGTAAAGAAGCGCGGGGCCGCTGCAGCACACCGCAAGTTTTTATTGTACTCGATAAATAAAAATGGAAAAACATTTAAAAAATATTAAAATTTTATTTTTTTGTGTTAAATAAAAATTTTAATTAAAAAAAAATGCAAAATTAATAAATAACAAAAAATGGAAAAAAATATTAAACAATAAAAAAACGATAAAATAAAAAACAAATGAAATTATAAGAAAAAAAAAATTAATTAAATTGGTTTTCTTTTAATTAATATTTATGGTTTGCAAGACAAAGTTGATTTGCTTCTGGAATTGTGGTATGGTAAATATGGTGTGCCGTGTTACGTATGAACGTATTTTGGTTTGATGTTATTTCGAAATTTTTATGGTAAGTTTCTTTATAAAACATATAAATATGGTGTAATCAAATTAAAAATTATTAATGTTCAACAACTTGCTTAAAAAGCATTTAGAAATGAATTCCCGTTTGTTGTACAGCAGCAAGGGGAAAGAACCCTTGCTAACTTTATGAAAAAATTTAAAATTTTAATTATCTCATTAAGGTAAAGGTAATCAAAATTTTTATTATCATAATTAGGCAACGTACCGTTAGTTTCTCGCTAAACATGTTATTACCATTACCTATAATCATTTTGGACCGGAAATTCAACAATAAAAATTTTCAAATTTTTTGCGAAAATCCCTGATGGTTAGCCTTACAGATTTTTGTCGGATAAAATTTATTGTCACAGATCTTGTATGTTTCGGTTATTTTAGGTTAAATATGTAATTTTAAGCAGACCAGCGGTTAAATTGTTGCAATGGGTCGCCTCATTCACCTGCAATCCATATTCGGTTTCAAAATGTGGCCGAATTTCAAAATACGATTTTTCCAATAACCGCACTTTCCATAGGCAATCTACCGTTAGTTTCTCGCTAAACATGTTATTACCATTACCTATAATCATTTTGGACCGGAAATTCAACAAAAAAAAATTCAAATTTTTTGCGAAAATCCCTGATGGCTAGCCTTACAGATTTTTGTCGGATAAAATTTATTGTCACAGATCTTGTTTGTTTCGGTTATTTTAGGTTAAATATGTAATTTTAAGCAGACCAGCGGTTAAATTGTTGCAATGGGTCGCTTCATTCGCCTGCAATCCATGTCCGATTTCAAAATGTGGCCGAATTTCAAAATACGATTTTTCCAATAACCGCACTTTCCATAGGCAATCTACCGTTAGTTTCTCGCTAAACATGTTATTACCATTACCTATAATCATTTTGGACCGGAAATTCAACAATAAAAAATTTCAAATTTTTTGCGAAAATCCCTGATGGTTAGCCTTACAGATTTTTGTCGGATAAAATTTATTGTCACAGATCTTGTATGTTTCGGTTATTTTAGGTTAAATATGTAATTTTAAGCAGACCAGCGGTTAAATTGTTGCAATCGGTCGCCTCATTCGCCTGCAATCCATGTTCGGTTTCAAAATGTGGCCGAATTTCAAAATACGATTTTTCCAATAACCGCACTTTCCATAGGCAATCTACCGTTAGTTTCTCGCTAAACATGTTATTACCATTACCTATAATCATTTTGGACCGGAAATTCAACAATAAAAATTTTCAAATTTCTTGCGAAAATCCCTGATGGTTAGCCTTACAGATTTTTGTCGGATAAAATTTATTGTCACAGATCTTGTATGTTTCGGTTATTTTAGGTTAAATACGTAATTTTAAGCAGACCAGCGGTTAAATTGTTGCAATGGGTCGCCTCATTCGCCTGCAATCCATGTTCGGTTTCAAAATGTGGCCGAATTTCAAAATACGATTTTTCCAATAACCGCACTTTCCATAGGCAATCTACCGTTAGTTTCTCGCTAAACATGTTATTACCATTACCTATAATCATTTTGGACCGGAAATTCAACAAAAAAAAATTCAAATTTTTTGCGAAAATCCCTGATGGCTAGCCTTACAGATTTTTGTCGGATAAAATTTATTGTCACAGATCTTGTTTGTTTCGGTTATTTTAGGTTAAATATGTAATTTTAAGCAGACCAGCGGTTAAATTGTTGCAATGGGTCGCTTCATTCGCCTGCAATCCATGTCCGATTTCAAAATGTGGCCGAATTTCAAAATACGATTTTTCCAATAACCGCACTTTCCATAGGCAATCTACCGTTAGTTTCTCGCTAAACATGTTATTACCATTACCTATAATCATTTTGGACCGGAAATTCAACAATAAAAAATTTCAAATTTTTTGCGAAAATCCCTGATGGTTAGCCTTACAGATTTTTGTCGGATAAAATTTATTGTCACAGATCTTGTTTGTTTCGGTTATTTTAGGTTAAATATGTAATTTTAAGCAGACCAGCGGTTAAATTGTTGCAATGGGTCGCCTCATTCGCCTGCAATCCATGTTCGGTTTCAAAATGTGGCCGAATTTCAAAATACGATTTTTCCAATAACCGCACTTTCCATAGGCAATCTACCGTTAGTTTCTCGCTAAACATGTTATTACCATTACCTATAATCATTTTGGACAGGAAATTCAACAACAAAAAATTTCAAATTTTTTGCGAAAATCCCTGATGGTTAGCCTTACAGATTTTTGTCGGATAAAATTTATTGTCACAGATCTTGTTTGTTTCGGTTATTTTAGGTTAAATATGTAATTTTAAGCAGACCAGCGGTTAAATTGTTGCAATGGGTCGCCTCATTCGCCTGCAATCCATGTTCGGTTTCAAAATGTGGCCGAATTTCAAAATACGATTTTTCCAATAACCGCACTTTCCATAGGCAATCTACCGTTAGTTTCTCGCTAAACATGTTATTACCATTACCTATAATCATTTTGGACAGGAAATTCAACAACAAAAAATTTCAAATTTTTTGCGAAAATCCCTGATGGTTAGCCTTACAGATTTTTGTCGGATAAAATTTATTGTCACAGATCTTGTTTGTTTCGGTTATTTTAGGTTAAATATGTAATTTTAAGCAGACCAGCGGTTAAATTGTTGCAATGGGTCGCCTCATTCGCCTGCAATCCATGTTCGGTTTCAAAATGTGGCCGAATTTCAAAATACGATTTTTCCAATAACCGCACTTTCCATAGGCAATCTACCGTTAGTTTCTCGCTAAACATGTTATTACCATTACCTATAATCATTTTGGGCCGGAAATTCAACAATGAAAAATTTCAAATTTTTTGCGAAAATCCCTGATGGTTAGCCTTACAGATTTTTGTCGGATAAAATTTATTGTCACAGATCTTGTATGTTTCGGTTATTTTAGGTTAAATATGTAATTTTAAGCAGACCAGCGGTTAAATTGTTGTAATGGGTCGCCTCATTCGCCTGCAATCCATGTTCGGTTTCAAAATGTGGCCGAATTTCAAAATACGATTTTTCCAATAACCGCACTTTCCATAGGCAATCTACCGTTAGTTTCTCGCTAAACATGTTATTACCATTGCCTATAATCATTTTGGGCCGGAAATTCAACAATGAAAAATTTCAAATTTTTTGCGAAAATCCCTGATGGTTAGTTAGCCTTACAGATTTTTGTCGGATAAATTTTATTGTCACAGATCTTGTATGTTTCGGCTATTTTAGGTTAAATATGTAATTTTAAGCAGACCAGCGGTTAAATTGTTGCAATGGGTCGCCTCATTCGCCTGCAATCCATGTTCGGTTTCAAAATGTGGCCGAATTTCAAAATACGATTTTTCCAATAACCGCACTTTCCATAGGCAATCTACCGTTAGTTTCTCGCTAAACATGTTATTACCATTACCTATAATCATTTTGGACCGGAAATTCAACAATAAAAAAATTCAAATTTTTTGCGAAAATCCCTGATGGTTAGCCTTACAGATTTTTGTCGGATAAATTTTATTGTCACAGATCTTGTATGTTTCGGCTATTTTAGGTTAAATATGTAATTTTAAGCAGACCAGCGGTTAAATTGTTGCAATGGGTCGCCTCATTCGCCTGCAATCCATGTTCGGTTTCAAAATGTGGCCGAATTTCAAAATACGATTTTTCCAATAACCGCACTTTCCATAGGCAATCTACCGTTAGTTTCTTGCTAAACATGTTATTACCATTACCTATAATCATTTTGGACCGGAAATTCAACAATAAAAAAATTCAAATTTTTTGCGAAAATCCCTGATGGTTAGCCTTACAGATTTTTGTCGGATAAATTTTATTGTCACAGATCTTGTATGTTTCGGCTATTTTAGGTTAAATATGTAATTTTAAGCAGACCAGCGGTTAAATTGTTGCAATGGGTCGCCTCATTCGCCTGCAATCCATGTTCGGTTTCAAAATGTGGCCGAATTTCAAAATACGATTTTTCCAATAACCGCACTTTCCATAGGCAATCTACCGTTAGTTTCTTGCTAAACATGTTATTACCATTACCTATAATCATTTTGGACCGGAAATTCAACAATAAAAATTTTCAAATTTTTTGCGAAAATCCCTGATGGTTAGCCTTACAGATTTTTGTCGGATAAAATTTATTGTCACAGATCTTGTATGTTTCGGTTATTTTAGGTTAAATATGTAATTTTAAGCAGACCAGCGGTTAAATTGTTGCAATGGGTCGCCTCATTCGCCTGCAATCCATGTTCGGTTTCAAAATGTGGCCGAATTTCAAAATACGATTTTTCCAATAACCGCACTTTCCATAGGCAATCTACCGTTAGTTTCTTGCTAAACATGTTATTACCATTACCTATAATCATTTTGGACCGGAAATTCAACAATAAAAAAATTCAAATTTTTTGCGAAAATCCCTGATGGTTAGCCTTACAGATTTTTGTCGGATAAATTTTATTGTCACAGATCTTGTATGTTTCGGCTATTTTAGGTTAAATATGTAATTTTAAGCAGACCAGCGGTTAAATTGTTGCAATGGGTCGCCTCATTCGCCTGCAATCCATGTTCGGTTTCAAAATGTGGCCGAATTTCAAAATACGATTTTTCCAATAACCGCACTTTCCATAGGCAATCTACCGTTAGTTTCTTGCTAAACATGTTATTACCATTACCTATAATCATTTTGGACCGGAAATTCAACAATAAAAATTTTCAAATTTTTTGCGAAAATCCCTGATGGTTAGCCTTACAGATTTTTGTCGGATAAAATTTATTGTCACAGATCTTGTATGTTTCGGTTATTTTAGGTTAAATATGTAATTTTAAGCAGACCAGCGGTTAAATTGTTGCAATGGGTCGCCTCATTCGCCTGCAATCCATGTTCGGTTTCAAAATGTGGCCGAATTTCAAAATACGATTTTTCCAATAACCGCACTTTCCATAGGCAATCTACCGTTAGTTTCTTGCTAAACATGTTATTACCATTACCTATAATCATTTTGGACCGGAAATTCAACAATAAAAAAATTCAAATTTTTTGCGAAAATCCCTGATGGTTAGCCTTACAGATTTTTGTCGGATAAATTTTATTGTCACAGATCTTGTATGTTTCGGCTATTTTAGGTTAAATATGTAATTTTAAGCAGACCAGCGGTTAAATTGTTGCAATGGGTCGCCTCATTCGCCTGCAATCCATGTTCGGTTTCAAAATGTGGCCGAATTTCAAAATACGATTTTTCCAATAACCGCACTTTCCATAGGCAATCTACCGTTAGTTTCTTGCTAAACATGTTATTACCATTACCTATAATCATTTTGGACCGGAAATTCAACAATAAAAATTTTCAAATTTTTTGCGAAAATCCCTGATGGTTAGCCTTACAGATTTTTGTCGGATAAAATTTATTGTCACAGATCTTGTATGTTTCGGTTATTTTAGGTTAAATATGTAATTTTAAGCAGACCAGCGGTTAAATTGTTGCAATGGGTCGCCTCATTCGCCTGCAATCCATGTTCGGTTTCAAAATGTGGCCGAATTTCAAAATACGATTTTTCCAATAACCGCACTTTCCATAGGCAATCTACCGTTAGTTTCTTGCTAAACATGTTATTACCATTACCTATAATCATTTTGGACCGGAAATTCAACAATAAAAATTTTCAAATTTTTTGCGAAAATCCCTGATGGTTAGCCTTACAGATTTTTGTCGGATAAAATTTATTGTCACAGATCTTGTATGTTTCGGTTATTTTAGGTTAAATATGTAATTTTAAGCAGACCAGCGGTTAAATTGTTGCAATGGGTCGCCTCATTCGCCTGCAATCCATGTTCGGTTTCAAAATGTGGCCGAATTTCAAAATACGATTTTTCCAATAACCGCACTTTCCATAGGCAATCTACCGTTAGTTTCTTGCTAAACATGTTATTACCATTACCTATAATCATTTTGGACCGGAAATTCAACAATAAAAAAATTCAAATTTTTTGCGAAAATCCCTGATGGTTAGCCTTACAGATTTTTGTCGGATAAAATTTATTGTCACAGATCTTGTATGTTTCGGTTATTTTAGGTTAAATATGTAATTTTAAGCAGACCAGCGGTTAAATTGTTGCAATGGGTCACCTCATTCGCCTGCAATCCATGTTCGGTTTCAAAATGTGGCCGAATTTCAAAATACGATTTTTCCAATAACCGCACTTTCCATAGGCAATCTACCGTTAGTTTCTTGCTAAACATGTTACTACCATTACCTATAACCATTTTGAACCGGAAATTCAACAAAAAAAAATTTCAAATTTTTTGCGAAAATCCCTGATGGTTACAGATGCCTTACAGATTTTTGTCGGATAAAATTTATTGTCACAGATCTTGTATGTTTCGGTTATTTTAGGTTAAATATGTAATTTTAAGCAGACCAGCGGTTAAATACGCGGCCTTACAGATTTTTGTCGGATAAAATTTATTGTCACAGATCTTGTATGTTTCGGTTATTTTAGGTTAAATATGTAATTTTAAGCAGACCAGCGGTTAAATTGTTGCAATGGGTCACCTCATTTAATCCCTTTGGGTCGGAAATTCAACAATAAAAATTTTCAAATTTTTTGCGAAAATCCCTGATGGTTAAGCCTTACAGATTTTTGTCGGATAAAATTTATTGTCACAGATCTTGTATGTTTCGGTTATTTTAGGTTAAATACGTAATTTTAAGCAGACCAGCGGTTAAATTGTTGCAATGGGTCGCCTCATTCGCCTGCAATCCATGTTCGGTTTCAAAATGTGGCCGAATTTCAAAATACGATTTTTCCAATAACCGCACTTTCCATAGGCAATCTACCGTTAGTTTCTCGCTAAACATGTTATTACCATTACCTATAATCATTTTGGACCGGAAATTCAACAATAAAAATTTTCAAATTTTTTGCAAAAATCCCTGATGGTTTAGCCTTACAGATTTTTGTCGGATAAAATTTATTGTCACAGATCTTGTATGTTTCGGTTATTTTAGGTTAAATATGTAATTTTAAGCTGACCAGCGGTTAAATTGTTGCAATGGGTCACCTCATTCGCCTGCAATCCAAGTTCGGTTTCAAAATGTGGCCGAATTTCAAAATACGATTTTTCCAATAACCGCACTTTCCATAGGCAATCTACCGTTAGTTTCTTGCTAAACATGTTATTACCATTACCTATAATCATTTTGGACCGGAAATTCAACAATAAAAAAATTCAAATTTTTTGCGAAAATCCCTGATGGTTAGCCTTACAGATTTTTGTCGGATAAATTTTATTGTCACAGATCTTGTATGTTTCGGCTATTTTAGGTTAAATATGTAATTTTAAGCAGACCAGCGGTTAAATTGTTGCAATGGGTCGCCTCATTCGCCTGCAATCCATGTTCGGTTTCAAAATGTGGCCGAATTTCAAAATACGATTTTTCCAATAACCGCACTTTCCATAGGCAATCTACCGTTAGTTTCTTGCTAAACATGTTATTACCATTACCTATAATCATTTTGGACCGGAAATTCAACAATAAAAATTTTCAAATTTTTTGCGAAAATCCCTGATGGTTAGCCTTACAGATTTTTGTCGGATAAAATTTATTGTCACAGATCTTGTATGTTTCGGTTATTTTAGGTTAAATATGTAATTTTAAGCAGACCAGCGGTTAAATTGTTGCAATGGGTCGCCTCATTCGCCTGCAATCCATGTTCGGTTTCAAAATGTGGCCGAATTTCAAAATACGATTTTTCCAATAACCGCACTTTCCATAGGCAATCTACCGTTAGTTTCTTGCTAAACATGTTATTACCATTACCTATAATCATTTTGGACCGGAAATTCAACAATAAAAATTTTCAAATTTTTTGCGAAAATCCCTGATGGTTAGCCTTACAGATTTTTGTCGGATAAAATTTATTGTCACAGATCTTGTATGTTTCGGTTATTTTAGGTTAAATATGTAATTTTAAGCAGACCAGCGGTTAAATTGTTGCAATGGGTCGCCTCATTCGCCTGCAATCCATGTTCGGTTTCAAAATGTGGCCGAATTTCAAAATACGATTTTTCCAATAACCGCACTTTCCATAGGCAATCTACCGTTAGTTTCTTGCTAAACATGTTATTACCATTACCTATAATCATTTTGGACCGGAAATTCAACAATAAAAATTTTCAAATTTTTTGCGAAAATCCCTGATGGTTAGCCTTACAGATTTTTGTCGGATAAAATTTATTGTCACAGATCTTGTATGTTTCGGTTATTTTAGGTTAAATATGTAATTTTAAGCAGACCAGCGGTTAAATTGTTGCAATGGGTCGCCTCATTCGCCTGCAATCCATGTTCGGTTTCAAAATGTGGCCGAATTTCAAAATACGATTTTTCCAATAACCGCACTTTCCATAGGCAATCTACCGTTAGTTTCTTGCTAAACATGTTATTACCATTACCTATAATCATTTTGGACCGGAAATTCAACAATAAAAAAATTCAAATTTTTTGCGAAAATCCCTGATGGTTAGCCTTACAGATTTTTGTCGGATAAAATTTATTGTCACAGATCTTGTATGTTTCGGTTATTTTAGGTTAAATATGTAATTTTAAGCAGACCAGCGGTTAAATTGTTGCAATGGGTCACCTCATTCGCCTGCAATCCATGTTCGGTTTCAAAATGTGGCCGAATTTCAAAATACGATTTTTCCAATAACCGCACTTTCCATAGGCAATCTACCGTTAGTTTCTCGCTAAACATGTTATTACCATTGCCTATAATCATTTTGGGCCGGAAATTCAACAATAAAAATTTTCAAATTTTTTGCGAAAATCCCTGATGGTTAAGCCTTACAGATTTTTGTCGGATAAAATTTATTGTCACAGATCTTGTATGTTTCGGTTATTTTAGGTTAAATACGTAATTTTAAGCAGACCAGCGGTTAAATTGTTGCAATGGGTCGCCTCATTCGCCTGCAATCCATGTTCGGTTTCAAAATGTGGCCGAATTTCAAAATACGATTTTTCCAATAACCGCACTTTCCATAGGCAATCTACCGTTAGTTTCTCGCTAAACATGTTATTACCATTACCTATAATCATTTTGGACCGGAAATTCAACAATAAAAATTTTCAAATTTTTTGCAAAAATCCCTGATGGTTTAGCCTTACAGATTTTTGTCGGATAAAATTTATTGTCACAGATCTTGTATGTTTCGGTTATTTTAGGTTAAATATGTAATTTTAAGCTGACCAGCGGTTAAATTGTTGCAATGGGTCACCTCATTCGCCTGCAATCCAAGTTCGGTTTCAAAATGTGGCCGAATTTCAAAATACGATTTTTCCAATAACCGCACTTTCCATAGGCAATCTACCGTTAGTTTCTTGCTAAACATGTTACTACCATTACCTATAACCATTTTGAACCGGAAATTCAACAAAAAAAAATTTCAAATTTTTTGCGAAAATCCCTGATGGTTACAGATGCCTTACAGATTTTTGTCGGATAAAATTTATTGTCACAGATCTTGTATGTTTCGGTTATTTTAGGTTAAATATGTAATTTTAAGCAGACCAGCGGTTAAATACGCGGCCTTACAGATTTTTGTCGGATAAAATTTATTGTCACAGATCTTGTATGTTTCGGTTATTTTAGGTTAAATATGTAATTTTAAGCAGACCAGCGGTTAAATTGTTGCAATGGGTCACCTCATTTAATCCCTTTGGGTCGGAAATTCAACAATAAAAATTTTCAAATTTTTTGCGAAAATCCCTGATGGTTAAGCCTTACAGATTTTTGTCGGATAAAATTTATTGTCACAGATCTTGTATGTTTCGGTTATTTTAGGTTAAATACGTAATTTTAAGCAGACCAGCGGTTAAATTGTTGCAATGGGTCGCCTCATTCGCCTGCAATCCATGTTCGGTTTCAAAATGTGGCCGAATTTCAAAATACGATTTTTCCAATAACCGCACTTTCCATAGGCAATCTACCGTTAGTTTCTCGCTAAACATGTTATTACCATTACCTATAATCATTTTGGACCGGAAATTCAACAATAAAAATTTTCAAATTTTTTGCAAAAATCCCTGATGGTTTAGCCTTACAGATTTTTGTCGGATAAAATTTATTGTCACAGATCTTGTATGTTTCGGTTATTTTAGGTTAAATATGTAATTTTAAGCTGACCAGCGGTTAAATTGTTGCAATGGGTCGCCTCATTCGCCTGCAATCCATGTTCGGTTTCAAAATGTGGCCGAATTTCAAAATACGATTTTTCCAATAACCGCACTTTCCATAGGCAATCTACCGTTAGTTTCTTGCTAAACATGTTACTACCATTACCTATAACCATTTTGAACCGGAAATTCAACAAAAAAAAATTTCAAATTTTTTGCGAAAATCCCTGATGGTTACAGATGCCTTACAGATTTTTGTCGGATAAAATTTATTGTCACAGATCTTGTATGTTTCGGTTATTTTAGGTTAAATATGTAATTTTAAGCTGACCAGCGGTTAAATTGTTGCAATGGGTCGCCTCATTCGCCTGCAATCCATGTTCGGTTTCAAAATGTGGCCGAATTTCAAAATACGATTTTTCCAATAACCGCACTTTCCATAGGCAATCTACCGTTAGTTTCTTGCTAAACATGTTATTACCATTACCTATAATCATTTTGGACCGGAAATTCAACAATAAAAATTTTCAAATTTTTTGCAAAAATCCCTGATGGTTTAGCCTTACAGATTTTTGTCGGATAAAATTTATTGTCACAGATCTTGTATGTTTCGGTTATTTTAGGTTAAATATGTAATTTTAAGCTGACCAGCGGTTAAATTGTTGCAATGGGTCGCCTCATTCGCCTGCAATCCATGTTCGGTTTCAAAATGTGGCCGAATTTCAAAATACGATTTTTCCAATAACCGCACTTTCCATAGGCAATCTACCGTTAGTTTCTTGCTAAACATGTTATTACCATTACCTATAATCATTTTGGACCGGAAATTCAACAATAAAAATTTTCAAATTTTTTGCGAAAATCCCTGATGGTTAGCCTTACAGATTTTTGTCGGATAAAATTTATTGTCACAGATCTTGTATGTTTCGGTTATTTTAGGTTAAATATGTAATTTTAAGCAGACCAGCGGTTAAATTGTTGCAATGGGTCACCTCATTCGCCTGCAATCCAAGTTCGGTTTCAAAATGTGGCCGAATTTCAAAATACGATTTTTCCAATAACCGCACTTTCCATAGGCAATCTACCGTTAGTTTCTTGCTAAACATGTTACTACCATTACCTATAACCATTTTGAACCGGAAATTCAACAAAAAAAAATTTCAAATTTTTTGCGAAAATCCCTGATGGTTACAGATGCCTTACAGATTTTTGTCGGATAAAATTTATTGTCACAGATCTTGTATGTTTCGGTTATTTTAGGTTAAATATGTAATTTTAAGCTGACCAGCGGTTAAATTGTTGCAATGGGTCGCCTCATTCGCCTGCAATCCATGTTCGGTTTCAAAATGTGGCCGAATTTCAAAATACGATTTTTCCAATAACCGCACTTTCCATAGACAATCTACCGTTAGTTTCTCGCTAAACATGTTATTACCATTACCTATAATCATTTTGGACCGGAAATTCAACAATAAAAATTTTCAAATTTTTTGCAAAAATCCCTGATGGTTTAGCCTTACAGATTTTTGTCGGATAAAATTTATTGTCACAGATCTTGTATGTTTCGGTTATTTTAGGTTAAATATGTAATTTTAAGCTGACCAGCGGTTAAATTGTTGCAATGGGTCACCTCATTCGCCTGCAATCCAAGTTCGGTTTCAAAATGTGGCCGAATTTCAAAATACGATTTTTCCAATAACCGCACTTTCCATAGGCAATCTACCGTTAGTTTCTTGCTAAACATGTTACTACCATTACCTATAACCATTTTGAACCGGAAATTCAACAAAAAAAAATTTCAAATTTTTTGCGAAAATCCCTGATGGTTACAGATGCCTTACAGATTTTTGTCGGATAAAATTTATTGTCACAGATCTTGTATGTTTCGGTTATTTTAGGTTAAATATGTAATTTTAAGCAGACCAGCGGTTAAATACGCGGCCTTACAGATTTTTGTCGGATAAAATTTATTGTCACAGATCTTGTATGTTTCGGTTATTTTAGGTTAAATACGTAATTTTAAGCAGACCAGCGGTTAAATTGTTGCAATGGGTCACCTCATTTAATCCCTTTGGGTCGGAAATTCAACAATAAAAATTTTCAAATTTTTTGCGAAAATCCCTGATGGTTAAGCCTTACAGATTTTTGTCGGATAAAATTTATTGTCACAGATCTTGTATGTTTCGGTTATTTTAGGTTAAATACGTAATTTTAAGCAGACCAGCGGTTAAATTGTTGCAATGGGTCGCCTCATTCGCCTGCAATCCATGTTCGGTTTCAAAATGTGGCCGAATTTCAAAATACGATTTTTCCAATAACCGCACTTTCCATAGGCAATCTACCGTTAGTTTCTCGCTAAACATGTTATTACCATTACCTATAATCATTTTGGACCGGAAATTCAACAATAAAAATTTTCAAATTTTTTGCAAAAATCCCTGATGGTTTAGCCTTACAGATTTTTGTCGGATAAAATTTATTGTCACAGATCTTGTATGTTTCGGTTATTTTAGGTTAAATATGTAATTTTAAGCTGACCAGCGGTTAAATTGTTGCAATGGGTCGCCTCATTCGCCTGCAATCCATGTTCGGTTTCAAAATGTGGCCGAATTTCAAAATACGATTTTTCCAATAACCGCACTTTCCATAGGCAATCTACCGTTAGTTTCTTGCTAAACATGTTATTACCATTACCTATAATCATTTTGGACCGGAAATTCAACAATAAAAATTTTCAAATTTTTTGCGAAAATCCCTGATGGTTAGCCTTACAGATTTTTGTCGGATAAAATTTATTGTCACAGATCTTGTATGTTTCGGTTATTTTAGGTTAAATATGTAATTTTAAGCAGACCAGCGGTTAAATTGTTGCAATGGGTCACCTCATTCGCCTGCAATCCAAGTTCGGTTTCAAAATGTGGCCGAATTTCAAAATACGATTTTTCCAATAACCGCACTTTCCATAGGCAATCTACCGTTAGTTTCTTGCTAAACATGTTACTACCATTACCTATAACCATTTTGAACCGGAAATTCAACAAAAAAAAATTTCAAATTTTTTGCGAAAATCCCTGATGGTTACAGATGCCTTACAGATTTTTGTCGGATAAAATTTATTGTCACAGATCTTGTATGTTTCGGTTATTTTAGGTTAAATATGTAATTTTAAGCTGACCAGCGGTTAAATTGTTGCAATGGGTCGCCTCATTCGCCTGCAATCCATGTTCGGTTTCAAAATGTGGCCGAATTTCAAAATACGATTTTTCCAATAACCGCACTTTCCATAGACAATCTACCGTTAGTTTCTCGCTAAACATGTTATTACCATTACCTATAATCATTTTGGACCGGAAATTCAACAATAAAAATTTTCAAATTTTTTGCAAAAATCCCTGATGGTTTAGCCTTACAGATTTTTGTCGGATAAAATTTATTGTCACAGATCTTGTATGTTTCGGTTATTTTAGGTTAAATATGTAATTTTAAGCTGACCAGCGGTTAAATTGTTGCAATGGGTCACCTCATTCGCCTGCAATCCAAGTTCGGTTTCAAAATGTGGCCGAATTT
Organism: Nephrotoma flavescens; assembly: GCA_932526605.1. NCBI lineage: Eukaryota > Metazoa > Arthropoda > Insecta > Diptera > Tipulidae > Nephrotoma > Nephrotoma flavescens. Next base: position 40,054,395 of record OW052220.1, read on the forward strand.
CAAAATACGATTTTTCCAATAACCGCACTTTCCATAGGCAATCTACCGTTAGTTTCTTGCTAAACATGTTACTACCATTACCTATAACCATTTTGAACCGGAAATTCAACAAAAAAAAATTTCAAATTTTTTGCGAAAATCCCTGATGGTTACAGATGCCTTACAGATTTTTGTCGGATAAAATTTATTGTCACAGATCTTGTATGTTTCGGTTATTTTAGGTTAAATATGTAATTTTAAGCAGACCAGCGGTTAAATACGCGGCCTTACAGATTTTTGTCGGATAAAATTTATTGTCACAGATCTTGTATGTTTCGGTTATTTTAGGTTAAATACGTAATTTTAAGCAGACCAGCGGTTAAATTGTTGCAATGGGTCACCTCATTTAATCCCTTTGGGTCGGAAATTCAACAATAAAAATTTTCAAATTTTTTGCGAAAATCCCTGATGGTTAAGCCTTACAGATTTTTGTCGGATAAAATTTATTGTCACAGATCTTGTATGTTTCGGTTATTTTAGGTTAAATACGTAATTTTAAGCAGACCAGCGGTTAAATTGTTGCAATGGGTCGCCTCATTCGCCTGCAATCCATGTTCGGTTTCAAAATGTGGCCGAATTTCAAAATACGATTTTTCCAATAACCGCACTTTCCATAGGCAATCTACCGTTAGTTTCTCGCTAAACATGTTATTACCATTACCTATAATCATTTTGGACCGGAAATTCAACAATAAAAATTTTCAAATTTTTTGCAAAAATCCCTGATGGTTTAGCCTTACAGATTTTTGTCGGATAAAATTTATTGTCACAGATCTTGTATGTTTCGGTTATTTTAGGTTAAATATGTAATTTTAAGCTGACCAGCGGTTAAATTGTTGCAATGGGTCGCCTCATTCGCCTGCAATCCATGTTCGGTTTCAAAATGTGGCCGAATTTCAAAATACGATTTTTCCAATAACCGCACTTTCCATAGACAATCTACCGTTAGTTTCTCGCTAAACATGTTATTACCATTACCTATAATCATTTTGGACCGGAAATTCAACAATAAAAATTTTCAAATTTTTTGCAAAAATCCCTGATGGTTTAGCCTTACAGATTTTTGTCGGATAAAATTTATTGTCACAGATCTTGTATGTTTCGGTTATTTTAGGTTAAATATGTAATTTTAAGCTGACCAGCGGTTAAATTGTTGCAATGGGTCACCTCATTCGCCTGCAATCCAAGTTCGGTTTCAAAATGTGGCCGAATTTCAAAATACGATTTTTCCAATAACCGCACTTTCCATAGGCAATCTACCGTTAGTTTCTTGCTAAACATGTTACTACCATTACCTATAACCATTTTGAACCGGAAATTCAACAAAAAAAAAATTTCAAATTTTTTGCGAAAATCCCTGATGGTTACAGATGCCTTACAGATTTTTGTCGGATAAAATTTATTGTCACAGATCTTGTATGTTTCGGTTATTTTAGGTTAAATATGTAATTTTAAGCAGACCAGCGGTTAAATACGCGGCCTTACAGATTTTTGTCGGATAAAATTTATTGTCACAGATCTTGTATGTTTCGGTTATTTTAGGTTAAATACGTAATTTTAAGCAGACCAGCGGTTAAATTGTTGCAATGGGTCACCTCATTTAATCCCTTTGGGTCGGAAATTCAACAATAAAAATTTTCAAATTTTTTGCGAAAATCCCTGATGGTTAAGCCTTACAGATTTTTGTCGGATAAAATTTATTGTCACAGATCTTGTATGTTTCGGTTATTTTAGGTTAAATACGTAATTTTAAGCAGACCAGCGGTTAAATTGTTGCAATGGGTCGCCTCATTCGCCTGCAATCCATGTTCGGTTTCAAAATGTGGCCGAATTTCAAAATACGATTTTTCCAATAACCGCACTTTCCATAGGCAATCTACCGTTAGTTTCTCGCTAAACATGTTATTACCATTACCTATAATCATTTTGGACCGGAAATTCAACAATAAAAATTTTCAAATTTTTTGCAAAAATCCCTGATGGTTTAGCCTTACAGATTTTTGTCGGATAAAATTTATTGTCACAGATCTTGTATGTTTCGGTTATTTTAGGTTAAATATGTAATTTTAAGCTGACCAGCGGTTAAATTGTTGCAATGGGTCGCCTCATTCGCCTGCAATCCATGTTCGGTTTCAAAATGTGGCCGAATTTCAAAATACGATTTTTCCAATAACCGCACTTTCCATAGGCAATCTACCGTTAGTTTCTTGCTAAACATGTTACTACCATTACCTATAACCATTTTGAACCGGAAATTCAACAAAAAAAAATTTCAAATTTTTTGCGAAAATCCCTGATGGTTACAGATGCCTTACAGATTTTTGTCGGATAAAATTTATTGTCACAGATCTTGTATGTTTCGGTTATTTTAGGTTAAATATGTAATTTTAAGCTGACCAGCGGTTAAATTGTTGCAATGGGTCGCCTCATTCGCCTGCAATCCATGTTCGGTTTCAAAATGTGGCCGAATTTCAAAATACGATTTTTCCAATAACCGCACTTTCCATAGACAATCTACCGTTAGTTTCTCGCTAAACATGTTATTACCATTACCTATAATCATTTTGGACCGGAAATTCAACAATAAAAATTTTCAAATTTTTTGCAAAAATCCCTGATGGTTTAGCCTTACAGATTTTTGTCGGATAAAATTTATTGTCACAGATCTTGTATGTTTCGGTTATTTTAGGTTAAATATGTAATTTTAAGCTGACCAGCGGTTAAATTGTTGCAATGGGTCACCTCATTCGCCTGCAATCCAAGTTCGGTTTCAAAATGTGGCCGAATTTCAAAATACGATTTTTCCAATAACCGCACTTTCCATAGGCAATCTACCGTTAGTTTCTTGCTAAACATGTTACTACCATTACCTATAACCATTTTGAACCGGAAATTCAACAAAAAAAAATTTCAAATTTTTTGCGAAAATCCCTGATGGTTACAGATGCCTTACAGATTTTTGTCGGATAAAATTTATTGTCACAGATCTTGTATGTTTCGGTTATTTTAGGTTAAATATGTAATTTTAAGCAGACCAGCGGTTAAATACGCGGCCTTACAGATTTTTGTCGGATAAAATTTATTGTCACAGATCTTGTATGTTTCGGTTATTTTAGGTTAAATACGTAATTTTAAGCAGACCAGCGGTTAAATTGTTGCAATGGGTCACCTCATTTAATCCCTTTGGGTCGGAAATTCAACAATAAAAATTTTCAAATTTTTTGCGAAAATCCCTGATGGTTAAGCCTTACAGATTTTTGTCGGATAAAATTTATTGTCACAGATCTTGTATGTTTCGGTTATTTTAGGTTAAATACGTAATTTTAAGCAGACCAGCGGTTAAATTGTTGCAATGGGTCGCCTCATTCGCCTGCAATCCATGTTCGGTTTCAAAATGTGGCCGAATTTCAAAATACGATTTTTCCAATAACCGCACTTTCCATAGGCAATCTACCGTTAGTTTCTCGCTAAACATGTTATTACCATTACCTATAATCATTTTGGACCGGAAATTCAACAATAAAAATTTTCAAATTTTTTGCAAAAATCCCTGATGGTTTAGCCTTACAGATTTTTGTCGGATAAAATTTATTGTCACAGATCTTGTATGTTTCGGTTATTTTAGGTTAAATATGTAATTTTAAGCTGACCAGCGGTTAAATTGTTGCAATGGGTCGCCTCATTCGCCTGCAATCCATGTTCGGTTTCAAAATGTGGCCGAATTTCAAAATACGATTTTTCCAATAACCGCACTTTCCATAGGCAATCTACCGTTAGTTTCTTGCTAAACATGTTACTACCATTACCTATAACCATTTTGAACCGGAAATTCAACAAAAAAAAATTTCAAATTTTTTGCGAAAATCCCTGATGGTTACAGATGCCTTACAGATTTTTGTCGGATAAAATTTATTGTCACAGATCTTGTATGTTTCGGTTATTTTAGGTTAAATATGTAATTTTAAGCTGACCAGCGGTTAAATTGTTGCAATGGGTCGCCTCATTCGCCTGCAATCCATGTTCGGTTTCAAAATGTGGCCGAATTTCAAAATACGATTTTTCCAATAACCGCACTTTCCATAGGCAATCTACCGTTAGTTTCTTGCTAAACATGTTATTACCATTACCTATAATCATTTTGGACCGGAAATTCAACAATAAAAATTTTCAAATTTTTTGCAAAAATCCCTGATGGTTTAGCCTTACAGATTTTTGTCGGATAAAATTTATTGTCACAGATCTTGTATGTTTCGGTTATTTTAGGTTAAATATGTAATTTTAAGCTGACCAGCGGTTAAATTGTTGCAATGGGTCGCCTCATTCGCCTGCAATCCATGTTCGGTTTCAAAATGTGGCCGAATTTCAAAATACGATTTTTCCAATAACCGCACTTTCCATAGGCAATCTACCGTTAGTTTCTTGCTAAACATGTTATTACCATTACCTATAATCATTTTGGACCGGAAATTCAACAATAAAAATTTTCAAATTTTTTGCGAAAATCCCTGATGGTTAGCCTTACAGATTTTTGTCGGATAAAATTTATTGTCACAGATCTTGTATGTTTCGGTTATTTTAGGTTAAATATGTAATTTTAAGCAGACCAGCGGTTAAATTGTTGCAATGGGTCACCTCATTCGCCTGCAATCCAAGTTCGGTTTCAAAATGTGGCCGAATTTCAAAATACGATTTTTCCAATAACCGCACTTTCCATAGGCAATCTACCGTTAGTTTCTTGCTAAACATGTTACTACCATTACCTATAACCATTTTGAACCGGAAATTCAACAAAAAAAAATTTCAAATTTTTTGCGAAAATCCCTGATGGTTACAGATGCCTTACAGATTTTTGTCGGATAAAATTTATTGTCACAGATCTTGTATGTTTCGGTTATTTTAGGTTAAATATGTAATTTTAAGCTGACCAGCGGTTAAATTGTTGCAATGGGTCGCCTCATTCGCCTGCAATCCATGTTCGGTTTCAAAATGTGGCCGAATTTCAAAATACGATTTTTCCAATAACCGCACTTTCCATAGACAATCTACCGTTAGTTTCTCGCTAAACATGTTATTACCATTACCTATAATCATTTTGGACCGGAAATTCAACAATAAAAATTTTCAAATTTTTTGCAAAAATCCCTGATGGTTTAGCCTTACAGATGTTGCGTGCCTCACGGTCAAGGCTGGGTTTCTATGTTCATCTGGTTATCTGGACTTTATTATTTTAATTAAACTTCACAATTTTTATAATTATTTCAAGATTTTTATTGTATTTAAAGTTACTACTTCGAGGTACACAACAGACTGCTTTGCTTGCATTTTTTAGCCAATTTACAATTTTATTATTAAAGGGTAATAAATTTATATTACATATTTTATTGTATTGAATATGTATTGTATTGAATATTGATTCAATACAATACATATTCAATACAATAAAAGATACTTCCTAAATGGTCGTAATCCAGGGATGTACAACTGTTTCCTACAACTCCCTGCTTAAATCAAAAGTTATCCTAAGGAAAATCTTTCGATAGACTTACAAATGCATAACTATGATAATAATAGTTAATAATAATTAGCTATGCATTTTTCTAAAATTTAATAATAAATAAATTCGAATGCATATCATTTCTTTGATATACTTCATTTAAAGATTTGTACATTTTTGCTTAGATTCATATTATTTACACATTATTACAAATTTATTATTATTATTATTTTTTTTATATATACAAAATTTCATGAAAGATTACATTTATGCATATATACATAATTCAATCAATTATTTTATTCAATCCTTAAATAATTAATATAAATGTTTTACTCGTTTCGGAAAATTTTTAATCTGTTGTTATGAACTACCTTCGATGATTTTCCAATTTTAATGGAGGAATTTTCTGGAGATATTATTTCGTCTATCTCGAAAGGACCAAGCCACAGAGGAGATAATTTACTTTGGATGCTCTCGTTTTTTAGTAATACGTAATTTCCCTTTTGAAATTGAACAGGGTTAATAGTATGATCATAATAGGATTTAGCTTTTAACTTCTTTTCTACTAAGTTCTGTTTTGCAATTGTAAAGGAAGTTTGCAGACGATATTTAAGGTCATGATAATAATCATCAAAAGTATAAACAGGATCAGGTTCTTTGCATAAATCCAGTTGAACTGTGTGGTGTAGTGTTATACGAAAATGTAAAGTAAGGTAACCACAAGTCCCAATTCAAAACATCAGTTTGAGAAAAGTTACGCAAGTACTCACCAAGAGTTCTGTGAAATCTTTCTAGAGCACCATTACTCTGAGGGTGGTAAGCTGTTGTAGCAATTTTTTTTATTTTCAGTAACTTGCAAACTTGTGTGAACAATTTACTCATGAAATTGGTACCCTGATCAGTTAAGATCTCATCAGGTATACTATACACACATATGAATTGTTCAACAAATATCTGAGCTACAATATTTGCGTCTTGTGAAGGGATAGGAAAGGCAAGGTAGTATTTTGTAAGGTCATCTTCAAGAGTAAGTATATATTTATTATTTTTATATGAAGATGACATAGGGCCAACGATGTCTAGGAAAATTTTTTGGAAGGATTTGGAGGACGTTGTTGTTATTTTTAGAGCTTCTTTAGTAGGTCTGCTATGCTTATTAATTTGGCAAAGTTTGCAATTTAATATAAATTTTTTAATTTTCGAGTGCATATTGGCGAAATTATAATATTGCCGCATTCGAATAAAAGTGCGATACACACCTTGGTGTCCACCGAGAGGTGATGTATGAAATTCGTTAATCAGTTGATTAACTAAAGAATCATCTGTTATATATTTAATTTTACTATTTTCCTGGTTTATTAAGGTATCATTATTTTTGTTTTCAAATGTAATTTCCGGAGAAGTATCTTCACTTTCAAATTCACGCTGATCATTTGACTCTCGTTTGCTTGAAAGTAAATTTAACGTATCGATATTGTCATTATCAGAATTAGGTTTTGATGACATCGATCGGGTAATAATATTACAATTATTAATGGATGATGTTGGCTCAGTAGGCAATTTTATTCGACTTAGAGAATCCGCGTTTTGTATAAGTCTGCCAGGCCTATGTTCAATTGTAAAATCATAATCTTCAAGACAAATTTGCCAACGAATTTCGCGAGATTTCGGTGATTCTAAATTATGCAACCATATAAGTGCTCTGTGATCAGTTACAAGACGGAATTTATGGCCATATAAGTATGGTCGAAAATGCGACATTGACCATATTACTGCCAACAATTCTTTATTAGTTGGGGAATAATTAGATTCCGCTTTATTTAGAACGCGACTAGCGTACGCGATTGGGAGTTCAGAATCATTAACTTCTTGGGACAAAACAGAACCAATTGCAATATCGCTAGCATCACAAGTCAAAATAAACGGCTTACTAAAATTAGGCATTTGAAGAATAGGAGGAGTATTAAGTGATTTCTTAAGCGAATCAAAAGACTCTTGACACTCTGAAGTCCATGTGAAAGGAGCGTTTTTCTTTAAGAGATTTGTCATAGGTTTTGCTATTCCTGAGAATTGGGGAATAAATTTTCGGTAATATCCGGCTAACCCTAAAAATGATTTTATTTCCGTTGGGTTGCGAGGTACAGGAAAATTTTTTACGGCTGAAATTTTAATCTCGTCAGGTTTAATACCGTTTGGTGTTACAATATGTCCAAGATACCTAATTTCTTGTTTTAAAAACTGACACTTGCTAGGGTTTAATTTTAAATTAAACCGACGAAGACGTTTGAAAACTTCTTTAAGATTGTTGTTATGTTCATTTAGTGAGGCGCCATAAACAACAATGTCGTCGAGGTAAGCAAGACATTTAATATTATTTAATCCACAAAGAGCAGTATTTATCATACGTTGGAAAGTGGCAGGTGCTCCTTTTAACCCGAATGGCATACACACGAATTCATAATGGCCCTCGTCCGTGCTGAAAGCAGTTTTGGGCCGGTCATGAGGTATCAATTTAATCTGGTGATAACCACTCTGTAAATCCAGGGTTGAAAAATATTGAGCCTTGCCTAATTTGTCGAGGATATCGGAAATGTTAGGCAAAGGGTAGGTATCATTAATAGAAATTTGATTTAGTTTCCGATAATCCACAACAACTCTCCATTTACTTTCTGACGTTTCGGATCTTTTTGGCACAACTAAAAGAGGGGAATTCCAGGGACTCATACTATCTTGGACTATTCCTTGAGAGATCATGTCGTTAACTTGCCTTTGAATCTCCTCTTTAGTAGAATGAGGTTGTCTAAAGGGACGAACATGAATAGGCAATGGATTTGCAATGGTACGAATTTCGTGTTGCACAAGGTCTGTTGTACTAAGTATATCACCATCTACAAAGAATACATCGTTATATTCATTAAGAATTTCTTTTAAAGTTTCATTTTCTTCTGAATTTAGGTGATGAAAATCGATAACGGATTGAAGTATATTCATTCGATTATGATTACCGTTATCAATTTTTTTAAAAGTAAAAACTTCATAATTATTGATTGTTTCTATTTTAAATTTAAGTCGTTCAGTTCTAAAAATATCATCTGATAGGTTCAAGATAGGTAGAGTGATATAGTTATTATGAACCTTGTGAATTGAACTTGCTATAAATATACACGAAGCTGGCTCTTGTGCAGGGCAAACAAATTCAAATTCATTAGGGAGGTTAATTGGGATTGAAATGTGTTGTTCACACCGAGGAAAAATTTCTATAATTTGTAAAACCTCAACTTCCATATCAGAAGATAAAGGTAAAGGTACTAATTCACGATTAATAGGAATTTCGACTCTTAGATTTTGGAAATTTATGTTGCATTTGTAATGATTTAGGAAGTTTTGTCCAATTATACCGCAAGCGCTAATTGGAAACGTATCATCTACGATTTGGAAATTCATTTTTATTTCACTGTCATTAGGTAATTTGATTATCGCATCGCATTCAGCAAGAGTTTCATGCGTTTCGTTTGATATACCCTTCAATTTGCATTTAGATTCCTTATAGACTGTTGTATCTTCGTACAGGACTGACTTCTTTATGAGACATATTTCAGCTCCAGTATCTACCATAAAAGGAACATTTTTGAACTTGCAAATGTCGAGATTTAAATGAATATATTTATTAAAAGTATTAGAATGATTAGTGATTTTGTTCAATTCTACTGTCGAAAGTTTATTTTCGGAAGAGGTTAATCCTACAGCGTTTCCCGATTTAATTGCACTTGATGATGATAGAGAATTTGAACGATCTTTCATTTCGTCACTTCGCTTTTTAAGGAAACATTCTTTAATGTGATGACCGTATTTTTTGCAATAAGCACAAGGAATAGATGAAACTGAATTAATGGACCTAACGTTTAAGGTTGATGTTGATGCATTGTTATGATTTGGGCTGATAGCAACATTTTTAAAACATTTTTCTATTGAGTGGCCAGATCTTCTGCAAATTTTACAAAATTCTGATTTTTTTCGGATATCAAATCTATCATTGGGAAATTTGAATGTTTGGTTGAGAGTAGCCTCTTCTTCCACTGCTCTATTAATCGCTTCAGAAATTTTTGTAAAACGACATGCTTTAACTATTAACTTAATAAAACCATCAAGGCCTTCTTGGAATGATTTCAAAGCTATGTTGGCATTAAGTTTTTTTATGGTTTCGGCTTCATTAGTCCCTACAGTAGCAATACAAGCTTCATTTAAGTCATGAAGTAAGGATTCGACACGATTCGCATAGGTTTTGACACTTTCATTTTTCATTTGCCGATTAGAGGAAAGCTCCATCTGGAGATGCCCAATAGATCTGGTGTCAGAAAACTCATTTTCGAGAAGTTTTTTAAAATTTGACCATGTATCAAGTGTTTTGTACTTCATTAAATGATAAGCTTTTCCATCAAGCTTAAGTCTAATTAATTCTAAAAATTGACCATGATCTTGTTGAGGAAGGGTTTTATGAATAAATTCGCACGATGAAATAAATTTATGCAGTTCATTAGAATTTCCAGAAAAACTAGGTACTAACCTGAGTACATACTTTGGATCTAAGGATGAAGTCATTATTTCTAGATTATTAACTGAAACAGTTGGACTTATTGTATTAAGATCTAAAACTTCGTCGTCTGAACTCGGTTCAGTTTTTATATGAATTTCAAGGGATTGATTAGGATTAGGTGTTTGTAATTTTAACGGATTAGATTTGGCAGGTTTGGGTCGCGAAACCTCTATCTGAACATTACGTAATTCTAAAAAACTTGTTGAATCATCAGTATCTTCTTGTGGTGATTCGCTTCCTGACATATCAATCAACAAAAATTTTTTTTGTTTTGTTTACCAAATAACGTACGTGAATTATATTATTTAAGCATTAATTTGATTAAATGATGTGAAATATGTATATGGATATATGTATGTACATATTTTACGAGTATGTAAAATATTGTTAAATTGCAATTTAATGTAGGTATAAAAATATAATATAAGTATCTATTATAATGTTAATTTTTTTCAAAGAAGGAATTATGAATTTTATTACGTTACGTAATTTTGAAAGAAAAAAAAAACTTATTGTCTAAGTGTAAAAATTATTATCTTAGTCTACAGGGTTTTCATAAGTACGAGCATAATATATAATCGTACGAGTATGTACTAATTATGAAAATGTATTTAATTCAATAAATTTAATTTTAATAATTTTATCAATTTTCTAATTTTAAGTTTCAATTACTTATTTAAAGGTTTTATCTTTTTTTTTTTTAAACATTTATAAAATTAATTAGGATTAAGAAATTAGTTTAAATAATATTTTTTTTCATTTAGATCTATAAATATTTCGAAATTTTATGAAAATTAATTTACCAGTTTAAGCCATGGTTAACGTTGAATCTCATCCTTGTAGTTAGTAGGTGTAATCCGTAATCCATGCATTGTATAAATTAATCCGTTTGAATGTTGCGACCTTGACGTCATCGTAGAACGTTTCTGCACATTTCGCCTTAATTTTGATCAGTAACGTTAAATTTTGCTTTAAGGTCTTAGCAGAAAATTTATTGGCTTAGATTTGTTTAAATTCGTTACTATTCATTCAGCACCAATTATTTATTTATTTTTAAGAACAATTTTATTTTATTATGCTTTAAAGATTTTAACGAGTTTTAGCACAGTTCGAACCTCAACGGTATCTCTTATGCATACATACATACGAGTAATATTGCACATTATTCATTATTATAATTTTTATTTTGTTCTAGCTAATTCAGTTCATAATCACAGAATTTTATTATTAGATTTTATGATTTTAACGTATTATGGAGATTATTGTGTTTGTACGACCGTACGTATCTTAACTACGGTTTAATTTATCACGGAACTTTTGTTAGGTTTAATGCACACGGTACTTTTGTTCACATGTTTTTAGCAAAAAGAATTGTTTTTGTGCACGCACTATCTAATACCTTATGATTTTGATTTCCGCAATTAACACTTTCATCACTTCATGATTGAATGTGATTTTTAATCGTTTTATTTAATCACTTAAAAATTTTTTTTCACGAATGAATCGTATCACGAATGAATGTAACAGATTTTTTTTTTAGAAAAATTGTTTAAAAAACTATCTCGCCGCTGCCACCACTGTTGCGTGCCTCACGGTCAAGGCTGGGTTTCTATGTTCATCTGGTTATCTGGACTTTATTATTTTAATTAAACTTCACAATTTTTATAATTATTTCAAGATTTTTATTGTATTTAAAGTTACTACTTCGAGGTACACAACAGACTGCTTTGCTTGCATTTTTTAGCCAATTTACAATTTTATTATTAAAGGGTAATAAATTTATATTACATATTTTATTACAATATTCAATACAATACATATTCAATACAATAAAAGATACTTCCTAAATGGTCGTAATCCAGGGATGCACAACTGTTTCCTACACAGATTTTTGTCGGATAAAATTTATTGTCACAGATCTTGTATGTTTCGGTTATTTTAGGTTAAATACTTAATTTTAAGCAGACCAGCGGTTAAATTGTTGCAATGGGTCGCCTCATTCGCCTGCAATCCATGTTCGGTTTCAAAATATGGCCGAATTTCAAAATACGATTTTTCCAATAACCGCACTTTCCATAGGCAATCTACCGTTAGTTTCTCGCTAAACATGTTATTACCATTACCTATAATCATTTTGGACCAGAAATTCAACAATAAAAATTTTCAAATTTTTTGCGAAAATCCCTGGTTAGCCTTACAGATTTTTGTCGGATAAAATTTATTGTCACAGATCTTGTATGTTTCGGTTATTTTAGGTTAAATATGTAATTTTAAGCAGACCAGCGGTTAAATTGTTGCAATCGGTCGCCTCATTCGCCTGCAATCCATGTTCGGTTTCAAAATGTGGCCGAATTTCAAAATACGATTTTTCCAATAACCGCACTTTCCATAGGCAATCTACCGTTAGTTTCTCGCTAAACATGTTATTACCATTACCTATAATCATTTTGGACCGGAAATTCAACAATAAAAATTTTCAAATTTCTTGCGAAAATCCCTGATGGTTAGCCTTACAGATTTTTGTCGGATAAAATTTATTGTCACAGATCTTGTATGTTTCGGTTATTTTAGGTTAAATACGTAATTTTAAGCAGACCAGCGGTTAAATTGTTGCAATCGGTCGCCTCATTCGCCTGCAATCCATGTTCGGTTTCAAAATGTGGCCGAATTTCAAAATACGATTTTTCCAATAACCGCACTTTCCATAGGCAATCTACCGTTAGTTTCTCGCTAAACATGTTATTACCATTACCTATAATCATTTTGGACCAGAAATTCAACAATAAAAATTTTCAAATTTTTTGCGAAAATCCCTGGTTAGCCTTACAGATTTTTGTCGGATAAAATTTATTGTCACAGATCTTGTATGTTTCGGTTATTTTAGGTTAAATATGTAATTTTAAGCAGACCAGCGGTTAAATTGTTGCAATCGGTCGCCTCATTCGCCTGCAATCCATGTTCGGTTTCAAAATGTGGCCGAATTTCAAAATACGATTTTTCCAATAACCGCACTTTCCATAGGCAATCTACCGTTAGTTTCTCGCTAAACATGTTATTACCATTACCTATAATCATTTTGGACCGGAAATTCAACAATAAAAATTTTCAAATTTCTTGCGAAAATCCCTGATGGTTAGCCTTACAGATTTTTGTCGGATAAAATTTATTGTCACAGATCTTGTATGTTTCGGTTATTTTAGGTTAAATACGTAATTTTAAGCAGACCAGCGGTTAAATTGTTGCAATCGGTCGCCTCATTCGCCTGCAATCCATGTTCGGTTTCAAAATGTGGCCGAATTTCAAAATACGATTTTTCCAATAACCGCACTTTCCATAGGCAATCTACCGTTAGTTTCTCGCTAAACATGTTATTACCATTACCTATAATCATTTTGGACCAGAAATTCAACAATAAAAATTTTCAAATTTTTTGCGAAAATCCCTGGTTAGCCTTACAGATTTTTGTCGGATAAAATTTATTGTCACAGATCTTGTATGTTTCGGTTATTTTAGGTTAAATATGTAATTTTAAGCAGACCAGCGGTTAAATTGTTGCAATGGGTCGCCTCATTCGCCTGCAATCCATGTTCGGTTTCAAAATGTGGCCGAATTTCAAAATACGATTTTTCCAATAACCGCACTTTCCATAGGCAATCTACCGTTAGTTTCTCGCTAAACATGTTATTACCATTACCTATAATCATTTTGGACCAGAAATTCAACAATAAAAATTTTCAAATTTTTTGCGAAAATCCCTGGTTAGCCTTACAGATTTTTGTCGGATAAAATTTATTGTCACAGATCTTGTATGTTTCGGTTATTTTAGGTTAAATATGTAATTTTAAGCAGACCAGCGGTTAAATTGTTGCAATCGGTCGCCTCATTCGCCTGCAATCCATGTTCGGTTTCAAAATGTGGCCGAATTTCAAAATACGATTTTTCCAATAACCGCACTTTCCATAGGCAATCTACCGTTAGTTTCTCGCTAAACATGTTATTACCATTACCTATAATCATTTTGGACCGGAAATTCAACAATAAAAATTTTCAAATTTCTTGCGAAAATCCCTGATGGTTAGCCTTACAGATTTTTGTCGGATAAAATTTATTGTCACAGATCTTGTATGTTTCGGTTATTTTAGGTTAAATACGTAATTTTAAGCAGACCAGCGGTTAAATTGTTGCAATGGGTCGCCTCATTCGCCTGCAATCCATGTTCGGTTTCAAAATGTGGCCGAATTTCAAAATACGATTTTTCCAATAACCGCACTTTCCATAGGCAATCTACCGTTAGTTTCTCGCTAAACATGTTATTACCATTACCTATAATCATTTTGGACCAGAAATTCAACAATAAAAATTTTCAAATTTTTTGCGAAAATCCCTGGTTAGCCTTACAGATTTTTGTCGGATAAAATTTATTGTCACAGATCTTGTATGTTTCGGTTATTTTAGGTTAAATATGTAATTTTAAGCAGACCAGCGGTTAAATTGTTGCAATCGGTCGCCTCATTCGCCTGCAATCCATGTTCGGTTTCAAAATGTGGCCGAATTTCAAAATACGATTTTTCCAATAACCGCACTTTCCATAGGCAATCTACCGTTAGTTTCTCGCTAAACATGTTATTACCATTACCTATAATCATTTTGGACCAGAAATTCAACAATAAAAATTTTCAAATTTTTTGCGAAAATCCCTGGTTAGCCTTACAGATTTTTGTCGGATAAAATTTATTGTCACAGATCTTGTATGTTTCGGTTATTTTAGGTTAAATATGTAATTTTAAGCAGACCAGCGGTTAAATTGTTGCAATCGGTCGCCTCATTCGCCTGCAATCCATGTTCGGTTTCAAAATGTGGCCGAATTTCAAAATACGATTTTTCCAATAACCGCACTTTCCATAGGCAATCTACCGTTAGTTTCTCGCTAAACATGTTATTACCATTACCTATAATCATTTTGGACCGGAAATTCAACAATAAAAATTTTCAAATTTCTTGCGAAAATCCCTGATGGTTAGCCTTACAGATTTTTGTCGGATAAAATTTATTGTCACAGATCTTGTATGTTTCGGTTATTTTAGGTTAAATATGTAATTTTAAGCAGACCAGCGGTTAAATTGTTGCAATGGGTCGCCTCATTCGCCTGCAATCCATGTTCGGTTTCAAAATGTGGCCGAATTTCAAAATACGATTTTTCCAATAACCGCACTTTCCATAGGCAATCTACCGTTAGTTTCTCGCTAAACATGTTATTACCATTACCTATAATCATTTTGGACCAGAAATTCAACAATAAAAATTTTCAAATTTTTTGCGAAAATCCCTGGTTAGCCTTACAGATTTTTGTCGGATAAAATTTATTGTCACAGATCTTGTATGTTTCGGTTATTTTAGGTTAAATATGTAATTTTAAGCAGACCAGCGGTTAAATTGTTGCAATCGGTCGCCTCATTCGCCTGCAATCCATGTTCGGTTTCAAAATGTGGCCGAATTTCAAAATACGATTTTTCCAATAACCGCACTTTCCATAGGCAATCTACCGTTAGTTTCTCGCTAAACATGTTATTACCATTACCTATAATCATTTTGGACCAGAAATTCAACAATAAAAATTTTCAAATTTCTTGCGAAAATCCCTGATGGTTAGCCTTACAGATTTTTGTCGGATAAAATTTATTGTCACAGATCTTGTATGTTTCGGTTATTTTAGGTTAAATACGTAATTTTAAGCAGACCAGCGGTTAAATTGTTGCAATGGGTCGCCTCATTCGCCTGCAATCCATGTTCGGTTTCAAAATGTGGCCGAATTTCAAAATACGATTTTTCCAATAACCGCACTTTCCATAGGCAATCTACCGTTAGTTTCTCGCTAAACATGTTATTACCATTACCTATAATCATTTTGGACCGGAAATTCAACAATAAAAATTTTCAAATTTCTTGCGAAAATCCCTGATGGTTAGCCTTACAGATTTTTGTCGGATAAAATTTATTGTCACAGATCTTGTATGTTTCGGTTATTTTAGGTTAAATACGTAATTTTAAGCAGACCAGCGGTTAAATTGTTGCAATGGGTCGCCTCATTCGCCTGCAATTCATGTTCGGTTTCAAAATGTGGCCGAATTTCAAAATACGATTTTTCCAATAACCGCACTTTCCATAGGCAATCTACCGTTAGTTTCTCGCTAAACATGTTATTACCATTACCTATAATCATTTTGGACCAGAAATTCAACAATAAAAATTTTCAAATTTTTTGCGAAAATCCCTGGTTAGCCTTACAGATTTTTGTCGGATAAAATTTATTGTCACAGATCTTGTATGTTTCGGTTATTTTAGGTTAAATATGTAATTTTAAGCAGACCAGCGGTTAAATTGTTGCAATCGGTCGCCTCATTCGCCTGCAATCCATGTTCGGTTTCAAAATGTGGCCGAATTTCAAAATACGATTTTTCCAATAACCGCACTTTCCATAGGCAATCTACCGTTAGTTTCTCGCTAAACATGTTATTACCATTACCTATAATCATTTTGGACCAGAAATTCAACAATAAAAATTTTCAAATTTTTTGCGAAAATCCCTGGTTAGCCTTACAGATTTTTGTCGGATAAAATTTATTGTCACAGATCTTGTATGTTTCGGTTATTTTAGGTTAAATACTTAATTTTAAGCAGACCAGCGGTTAAATTGTTGCAATGGGTCGCCTCATTCGCCTGCAATCCATGTTCGGTTTCAAAATATGGCCGAATTTCAAAATACGATTTTTCCAATAACCGCACTTTCCATAGGCAATCTACCGTTAGTTTCTCGCTAAACATGTTATTACCATTACCTATAATCATTTTGGACCAGAAATTCAACAATAAAAATTTTCAAATTTTTTGCGAAAATCCCTGGTTAGCCTTACAGATTTTTGTCGGATAAAATTTATTGTCACAGATCTTGTATGTTTCGGTTATTTTAGGTTAAATATGTAATTTTAAGCAGACCAGCGGTTAAATTGTTGCAATCGGTCGCCTCATTCGCCTGCAATCCATGTTCGGTTTCAAAATGTGGCCGAATTTCAAAATACGATTTTTCCAATAACCGCACTTTCCATAGGCAATCTACCGTTAGTTTCTCGCTAAACATGTTATTACCATTACCTATAATCATTTTGGACCGGAAATTCAACAATAAAAATTTTCAAATTTCTTGCGAAAATCCCTGATGGTTAGCCTTACAGATTTTTGTCGGATAAAATTTATTGTCACAGATCTTGTATGTTTCGGTTATTTTAGGTTAAATACGTAATTTTAAGCAGACCAGCGGTTAAATTGTTGCAATCGGTCGCCTCATTCGCCTGCAATCCATGTTCGGTTTCAAAATGTGGCCGAATTTCAAAATACGATTTTTCCAATAACCGCACTTTCCATAGGCAATCTACCGTTAGTTTCTCGCTAAACATGTTATTACCATTACCTATAATCATTTTGGACCAGAAATTCAACAATAAAAATTTTCAAATTTTTTGCGAAAATCCCTGGTTAGCCTTACAGATTTTTGTCGGATAAAATTTATTGTCACAGATCTTGTATGTTTCGGTTATTTTAGGTTAAATATGTAATTTTAAGCAGACCAGCGGTTAAATTGTTGCAATCGGTCGCCTCATTCGCCTGCAATCCATGTTCGGTTTCAAAATGTGGCCGAATTTCAAAATACGATTTTTCCAATAACCGCACTTTCCATAGGCAATCTACCGTTAGTTTCTCGCTAAACATGTTATTACCATTACCTATAATCATTTTGGACCGGAAATTCAACAATAAAAATTTTCAAATTTCTTGCGAAAATCCCTGATGGTTAGCCTTACAGATTTTTGTCGGATAAAATTTATTGTCACAGATCTTGTATGTTTCGGTTATTTTAGGTTAAATACGTAATTTTAAGCAGACCAGCGGTTAAATTGTTGCAATCGGTCGCCTCATTCGCCTGCAATCCATGTTCGGTTTCAAAATGTGGCCGAATTTCAAAATACGATTTTTCCAATAACCGCACTTTCCATAGGCAATCTACCGTTAGTTTCTCGCTAAACATGTTATTACCATTACCTATAATCATTTTGGACCAGAAATTCAACAATAAAAATTTTCAAATTTTTTGCGAAAATCCCTGGTTAGCCTTACAGATTTTTGTCGGATAAAATTTATTGTCACAGATCTTGTATGTTTCGGTTATTTTAGGTTAAATATGTAATTTTAAGCAGACCAGCGGTTAAATTGTTGCAATGGGTCGCCTCATTCGCCTGCAATCCATGTTCGGTTTCAAAATGTGGCCGAATTTCAAAATACGATTTTTCCAATAACCGCACTTTCCATAGGCAATCTACCGTTAGTTTCTCGCTAAACATGTTATTACCATTACCTATAATCATTTTGGACCAGAAATTCAACAATAAAAATTTTCAAATTTTTTGCGAAAATCCCTGGTTAGCCTTACAGATTTTTGTCGGATAAAATTTATTGTCACAGATCTTGTATGTTTCGGTTATTTTAGGTTAAATATGTAATTTTAAGCAGACCAGCGGTTAAATTGTTGCAATCGGTCGCCTCATTCGCCTGCAATCCATGTTCGGTTTCAAAATGTGGCCGAATTTCAAAATACGATTTTTCCAATAACCGCACTTTCCATAGGCAATCTACCGTTAGTTTCTCGCTAAACATGTTATTACCATTACCTATAATCATTTTGGACCGGAAATTCAACAATAAAAATTTTCAAATTTCTTGCGAAAATCCCTGATGGTTAGCCTTACAGATTTTTGTCGGATAAAATTTATTGTCACAGATCTTGTATGTTTCGGTTATTTTAGGTTAAATACGTAATTTTAAGCAGACCAGCGGTTAAATTGTTGCAATGGGTCGCCTCATTCGCCTGCAATCCATGTTCGGTTTCAAAATGTGGCCGAATTTCAAAATACGATTTTTCCAATAACCGCACTTTCCATAGGCAATCTACCGTTAGTTTCTCGCTAAACATGTTATTACCATTACCTATAATCATTTTGGACCAGAAATTCAACAATAAAAATTTTCAAATTTTTTGCGAAAATCCCTGGTTAGCCTTACAGATTTTTGTCGGATAAAATTTATTGTCACAGATCTTGTATGTTTCGGTTATTTTAGGTTAAATATGTAATTTTAAGCAGACCAGCGGTTAAATTGTTGCAATCGGTCGCCTCATTCGCCTGCAATCCATGTTCGGTTTCAAAATGTGGCCGAATTTCAAAATACGATTTTTCCAATAACCGCACTTTCCATAGGCAATCTACCGTTAGTTTCTCGCTAAACATGTTATTACCATTACCTATAATCATTTTGGACCAGAAATTCAACAATAAAAATTTTCAAATTTTTTGCGAAAATCCCTGGTTAGCCTTACAGATTTTTGTCGGATAAAATTTATTGTCACAGATCTTGTATGTTTCGGTTATTTTAGGTTAAATATGTAATTTTAAGCAGACCAGCGGTTAAATTGTTGCAATCGGTCGCCTCATTCGCCTGCAATCCATGTTCGGTTTCAAAATGTGGCCGAATTTCAAAATACGATTTTTCCAATAACCGCACTTTCCATAGGCAATCTACCGTTAGTTTCTCGCTAAACATGTTATTACCATTACCTATAATCATTTTGGACCAGAAATTCAACAATAAAAATTTTCAAATTTTTTGCGAAAATCCCTGGTTAGCCTTACAGATTTTTGTCGGATAAAATTTATTGTCACAGATCTTGTATGTTTCGGTTATTTTAGGTTAAATATGTAATTTTAAGCAGACCAGCGGTTAAATTGTTGCAATCGGTCGCCTCATTCGCCTGCAATCCATGTTCGGTTTCAAAATGTGGCCGAATTTCAAAATACGATTTTTCCAATAACCGCACTTTCCATAGGCAATCTACCGTTAGTTTCTCGCTAAACATGTTATTACCATTACCTATAATCATTTTGGACCGGAAATTCAACAATAAAAATTTTCAAATTTCTTGCGAAAATCCCTGATGGTTAGCCTTACAGATTTTTGTCGGATAAAATTTATTGTCACAGATCTTGTATGTTTCGGTTATTTTAGGTTAAATATGTAATTTTAAGCAGACCAGCGGTTAAATTGTTGCAATGGGTCGCCTCATTCGCCTGCAATCCATGTTCGGTTTCAAAATGTGGCCGAATTTCAAAATACGATTTTTCCAATAACCGCACTTTCCATAGGCAATCTACCGTTAGTTTCTCGCTAAACATGTTATTACCATTACCTATAATCATTTTGGACCAGAAATTCAACAATAAAAATTTTCAAATTTTTTGCGAAAATCCCTGGTTAGCCTTACAGATTTTTGTCGGATAAAATTTATTGTCACAGATCTTGTATGTTTCGGTTATTTTAGGTTAAATATGTAATTTTAAGCAGACCAGCGGTTAAATTGTTGCAATCGGTCGCCTCATTCGCCTGCAATCCATGTTCGGTTTCAAAATGTGGCCGAATTTCAAAATACGATTTTTCCAATAACCGCACTTTCCATAGGCAATCTACCGTTAGTTTCTCGCTAAACATGTTATTACCATTACCTATAATCATTTTGGACCAGAAATTCAACAATAAAAATTTTCAAATTTCTTGCGAAAATCCCTGATGGTTAGCCTTACAGATTTTTGTCGGATAAAATTTATTGTCACAGATCTTGTATGTTTCGGTTATTTTAGGTTAAATACGTAATTTTAAGCAGACCAGCGGTTAAATTGTTGCAATGGGTCGCCTCATTCGCCTGCAATCCATGTTCGGTTTCAAAATGTGGCCGAATTTCAAAATACGATTTTTCCAATAACCGCACTTTCCATAGGCAATCTACCGTTAGTTTCTCGCTAAACATGTTATTACCATTACCTATAATCATTTTGGACCGGAAATTCAACAATAAAAATTTTCAAATTTCTTGCGAAAATCCCTGATGGTTAGCCTTACAGATTTTTGTCGGATAAAATTTATTGTCACAGATCTTGTATGTTTCGGTTATTTTAGGTTAAATACGTAATTTTAAGCAGACCAGCGGTTAAATTGTTGCAATGGGTCGCCTCATTCGCCTGCAATTCATGTTCGGTTTCAAAATGTGGCCGAATTTCAAAATACGATTTTTCCAATAACCGCACTTTCCATAGGCAATCTACCGTTAGTTTCTCGCTAAACATGTTATTACCATTACCTATAATCATTTTGGACCAGAAATTCAACAATAAAAATTTTCAAATTTTTTGCGAAAATCCCTGGTTAGCCTTACAGATTTTTGTCGGATAAAATTTATTGTCACAGATCTTGTATGTTTCGGTTATTTTAGGTTAAATATGTAATTTTAAGCAGACCAGCGGTTAAATTGTTGCAATCGGTCGCCTCATTCGCCTGCAATCCATGTTCGGTTTCAAAATGTGGCCGAATTTCAAAATACGATTTTTCCAATAACCGCACTTTCCATAGGCAATCTACCGTTAGTTTCTCGCTAAACATGTTATTACCATTACCTATAATCATTTTGGACCAGAAATTCAACAATAAAAAATTTTCAAATTTTTGCGAAAATCCCTGGTTAGCCTTACAGATTTTTGTCGGATAAAATTTATTGTCACAGATCTTGTATGTTTCGGTTATTTTAGGTTAAATATGTAATTTTAAGCAGACCAGCGGTTAAATTGTTGCAATCGGTCGCCTCATTCGCCTGCAATCCATGTTCGGTTTCAAAATGTGGCCGAATTTCAAAATACGATTTTTCCAATAACCGCACTTTCCATAGGCAATCTACCGTTAGTTTCTCGCTAAACATGTTATTACCATTACCTATAATCATTTTGGACCGGAAATTCAACAATAAAAATTTTCAAATTTCTTGCGAAAATCCCTGATGGTTAGCCTTACAGATTTTTGTCGGATAAAATTTATTGTCACAGATCTTGTATGTTTCGGTTATTTTAGGTTAAATACGTAATTTTAAGCAGACCAGCGGTTAAATTGTTGCAATGGGTCGCCTCATTCGCCTGCAATTCATGTTCGGTTTCAAAATGTGGCCGAATTTCAAAATACGATTTTTCCAATAACCGCACTTTCCATAGGCAATCTACCGTTAGTTTCTCGCTAAACATGTTATTACCATTACCTATAATCATTTTGGACCAGAAATTCAACAATAAAAATTTTCAAATTTTTTGCGAAAATCCCTGGTTAGCCTTACAGATTTTTGTCGGATAAAATTTATTGTCACAGATCTTGTATGTTTCGGTTATTTTAGGTTAAATATGTAATTTTAAGCAGACCAGCGGTTAAATTGTTGCAATGGGTCGCCTCATTCGCCTGCAATCCATGTTCGGTTTCAAAATGTGGCCGAATTTCAAAATACGATTTTTCCAATAACCGCACTTTCCATAGGCAATCTACCGTTAGTTTCTCGCTAAACATGTTATTACCATTACCTATAATCATTTTGGACCAGAAATTCAACAATAAAAATTTTCAAATTTTTTGCGAAAATCCCTGGTTAGCCTTACAGATTTTTGTCGGATAAAATTTATTGTCACAGATCTTGTATGTTTCGGTTATTTTAGGTTAAATATGTAATTTTAAGCAGACCAGCGGTTAAATTGTTGCAATCGGTCGCCTCATTCGCCTGCAATCCATGTTCGGTTTCAAAATGTGGCCGAATTTCAAAATACGATTTTTCCAATAACCGCACTTTCCATAGGCAATCTACCGTTAGTTTCTCGCTAAACATGTTATTACCATTACCTATAATCATTTTGGACCGGAAATTCAACAATAAAAATTTTCAAATTTTTTGCAAAAATCCCTGATGGTTAGCCTTACAGATTTTTGTCGGATAAAATTTATTGTCACAGATCTTGTATGGTTCGGTTATTTTAGGTTAAATATGTAATTTTAAGCAGACCAGCGGTTAAATTGTTGCAATCGGTCGCCTCATTCGCCTGCAATCCATGTTCGGTTTCAAAATGTGGCCGAATTTCAAAATACGATTTTTCCAATAACCGCACTTTCCATAGGCAATCTACCGTTAGTTTCTCGCTAAACATGTTATTACCATTACCTATAATCATTTTGGACCAGAAATTCAACAATAAAAATTTTCAAATTTTTTGCAAAAATCCCTGATACAGATTTTTGTCGGATAAAATTTATTGTCACAGATCTTGCATGTTTCGGTTATTTTAGGTTAAATATGTAATTTTAAGCAGACCAGCGGTTAAATTGTTGCAATCGGTCGCCTCATTCGCCTGCAATCCATGTTCGGTTTCAAAATGTGGCCGAATTTCAAAATACGATTTTTCCAATAACCGCACTTTCCATAGGCAATCTACCGTTAGTTTCTCGCTAAACATGTTATTACCATTACCTATAATCATTTTGGACCAGAAATTCAACAATAAAAATTTTCAAATTTTTTGCAAAAATCCCTGATGGTTAGCCTTACAGATTTTTGTCGGATAAAATTTATTGTCACAGATCTTGCATGTTTCGGTTATTTTAGGTTAAATATGTAATTTTAAGCAGACCAGCGGTTAAATTGTTGCAATCGGTCGCCTCATTCGCCTGCAATCCATGTTCGGTTTCAAAATGTGGCCGAATTTCAAAATACGATTTTTCCAATAACCGCACTTTCCATAGGCAATCTACCGTTAGTTTCTCGCTAAACATGTTATTACCATTACCTATAATCATTTTGGACAGGAAATTCAACAACAAAAAATTTCAAATTTTTTGCGAAAATCCCTGATGGTTAGCCTTACAGATTTTTGTCGGATAAAATTTATTGTCACAGATCTTGTATGTTTCGGTTATTTTAGGTTAAATACGTAATTTTAAGCACACCAGCGGTTAAATTGTTGCAATGGGTCGCCTCATTCGCCTGCAATCAATGTTCGGTTTCAAAATGTGGCCGAATTTCAAAATACGATTTTTCCAATAACCGCACTTTCCATAGGCAATCTACCGTTAGTTTCTCGCTAAACATGTTATTACCATTACCTATAATCATTTTGGACCAGAAATTCAACAATAAAAATTTTCAAATTTTTTGCGAAAATCCCTGGTTAGCCTTACAGATTTTTGTCGGATAAAATTTATTGTCACAGATCTTGTATGTTTCGGTTATTTTAGGTTAAATATGTAATTTTAAGCAGACCAGCGGTTAAATTGTTGCAATGGGTCGCCTCATTCGCCTGCAATCCATGTTCGGTTTCAAAATGTGGCCGAACTTCAAAATACGATTTTTCCAATAACCGCACTTTCCATAGGCAATCTACCGTTAGTTTCTCGCTAAACATGTTATTACCATTACCTATAATCATTTTGGACCGGAAATTCAACAATAAAAATTTTCAAATTTCTTGCGAAAATCCCTGATGGTTAGCCTTACAGATTTTTGTCGGATAAAATTTATTGTCACAGATCTTGTATGTTTCGGTTATTTTAGGTTAAATACGTAATTTTAAGCAGACCAGCGGTTAAATTGTTGCAATCGGTCGCCTCATTCGCCTGCAATCCATGTTCGGTTTCAAAATGTGGCCGAATTTCAAAATACGATTTTTCCAATAACCGCACTTTCCATAGGCAATCTACCGTTAGTTTCTCGCTAAACATGTTATTACCATTACCTATAATCATTTTGGACCAGAAATTCAACAATAAAAATTTTCAAATTTTTTGCGAAAATCCCTGGTTAGCCTTACAGATTTTTGTCGGATAAAATTTATTGTCACAGATCTTGTATGTTTCGGTTGTTTTAGGTTAAATACGTAATTTTAAGCACACCAGCGGTTAAATTGTTGCAATGGGTCGCCTCATTCGCCTGCAATCAATGTTCGGTTTCAAAATGTGGCCGAATTTCAAAATACGATTTTTCCAATAACCGCACTTTCCATAGGCAATCTACCGTTAGTTTCTCGCTAAACATGTTATTACCATTACCTATAATCATTTTGGACCGGAAATTCAACAATAAAAATTTTCAAATTTTTTGCAAAAATCCCTGATGGTTAGCCTTACAGATTTTTGTCGGATAAAATTTATTGTCACAGATCTTGTATGTTTCGGTTATTTTAGGTTAAATACGTAATTTTAAGCTGACCAGCGGTTAAATTGTTGCAATGGGTCGCCTCATTCGCCTGAAATCAATGTTCGGTTTCAAAATGTGGCCGAATTTCAAAATACGATTTTTCCAATAACCGCACTTTCCATAGGCAATCTACCGTTAGTTTCTCGCTAAACATGTTATTACCATTACCTATAATCATTTTGGACCGGAAATTCAACAATAAAAATTTTCAAATTTTTTGCAAAAATCCCTGATGGTTAGCCTTACAGATTTTTGTCGGATAAAATTTATTGTCACAGATCTTGTATGTTTCGGTTATTTTAGGTTAAATACGTAATTTTAAGCACACCAGCGGTTAAATTGTTGCAATGGGTCGCCTCATTCGCCTGCAATCAATGTTCGGTTTCAAAATGTGGCCGAATTTCAAAATACGATTTTTCCAATAACCGCACTTTCCATAGGCAATCTACCGTTAGTTTCTCGCTAAACATGTTATTACCATTACCTATAATCATTTTGGACCGGAAATTCAACAATAAAAATTTTCAAATTTTTTGCAAAAATCCCTGATGGTTAGCCTTACAGATTTTTGTCGGATAAAATTTATTGTCACAGATCTTGTATGTTTCGGTTATTTTAGGTTAAATATGTAATTTTAAGCAGACCAGCGGTTAAATTGTTGCAATGGGTCGCCTCATTCGCCTGCAATCCATGTTCGGTTTCAAAATGTGGCCGAACTTCAAAATACGATTTTTCCAATAACCGCACTTTCCATAGGCAATCTACCGTTAGTTTCTCGCTAAACATGTTATTACCATTACCTATAATCATTTTGGACCAGAAATTCAACAATAAAAATTTTCAAATTTTTTGCGAAAATCCCTGGTTAGCCTTACAGATTTTTGTCGGATAAAATTTATTGTCACAGATCTTGTATGTTTCGGTTGTTTTAGGTTAAATATGTAATTTTAAGCTGACCAGCGGTTAAATTGTTGCAATGGGTCGCCTCATTCGCCTGCAATCAATGTTCGGTTTCAAAATGTGGCCGAATTTCAAAATACGATTTTTCCAATAACCGCACTTTCCATAGGCAATCTACCGTTAGTTTCTCGCTAAACATGTTATTACCATTACCTATAATCATTTTGGACCGGAAATTCAACAATAAAAATTTTCAAATTTTTTGCAAAAATCCCTGATGGTTAGCCTTACAGATTTTTGTCGGATAAAATTTATTGTCACAGATCTTGTATGTTTCGGTTATTTTAGGTTAAATACGTAATTTTAAGCACACCAGCGGTTAAATTGTTGCAATGGGTCGCCTCATTCGCCTGCAATCAATGTTCGGTTTCAAAATGTGGCCGAATTTCAAAATACGATTTTTCCAATAACCGCACTTTCCATAGGCAATCTACCGTTAGTTTCTCGCTAAACATGTTATTACCATTACCTATAATCATTTTGGACCGGAAATTCAACAATAAAAATTTTCAAATTTCTTGCGAAAATCCCTGATGGTTAGCCTTACAGATTTTTGTCGGATAAAATTTATTGTCACAGATCTTGTATGTTTCGGTTATTTTAGGTTAAATACGTAATTTTAAGCACACCAGCGGTTAAATTGTTGCAATGGGTCGCCTCATTCGCCTGCAATCAATGTTCGGTTTCAAAATGTGGCCGAATTTCAAAATACGATTTTTCCAATAACCGCACTTTCCATAGGCAATCTACCGTTAGTTTCTCGCTAAACATGTTATTACCATTACCTATAATCATTTTGGACCGGAAATTCAACAATAAAAATTTTCAAATTTTTTGCAAAAATCCCTGATGGTTTAGCCTTACAGATTTTTGTCGGATAAAATTTATTGTCACAGATCTTGTATGTTTCGGTTATTTTAGGTTAAATATGTAATTTTAAGCTGACCAGCGGTTAAATTGTTGCAATGGGTCGCCTCATTCGCCTGCAATCCATGTTCGGTTTCAAAATGTGGCCGAATTTCAAAATACGATTTTTCCAATAACCGCACTTTCCATAGGAAATCTACCGTTAGTTTCTCGCTAAACATGTTATTACCATTACCTATAATCATTTTGGACCAGAAATTCAACAATAAAAATTTTCAAATTTTTTGCGAAAATCCCTGGTTAGCCTTACAGATTTTTGTCGGATAAAATTTATTGTCACAGATCTTGTATGTTTCGGTTATTTTAGGTTAAATATGTAATTTTAAGCAGACCAGCGGTTAAATTGTTGCAATCGGTCGCCTCATTCGCCTGCAATCCATGTTCGGTTTCAAAATGTGGCCGAATTTCAAAATACGATTTTTCCAATAACCGCACTTTCCATAGGCAATCTACCGTTAGTTTCTCGCTAAACATGTTATTACCATTACCTATAATCATTTTGGACCGGAAATTCAACAATAAAAAATTTCAAATTTTTTGCAAAAATCCCTGATGGTTAGCCTTACAGATTTTTGTCGGATAAAATTTATTGTCACAGATCTTGTATGTTTCGGTTATTTTAGGTTAAATATGTAATTTTAAGCTGACCAGCGGTTAAATTGTTGCAATGGGTCGCCTCATTCGCCTGCAATCCATGTTCGGTTTCAAAATGTGGCCGAATTTCAAAATACGATTTTTCCAATAACCGCACTTTCCATAGGAAATCTACCGTTAGTTTCTCGCTAAACATGTTATTACCATTACCTATAATCATTTTGGACCAGAAATTCAACAATAAAAATTTTCAAATTTTTTGCGAAAATCCCTGGTTAGCCTTACAGATTTTTGTCGGATAAAATTTATTGTCACAGATCTTGTATGTTTCGGTTATTTTAGGTTAAATATGTAATTTTAAGCAGACCAGCGGTTAAATTGTTGCAATCGGTCGCCTCATTCGCCTGCAATCCATGTTCGGTTTCAAAATGTGGCCGAATTTCAAAATACGATTTTTCCAATAACCGCACTTTCCATAGGCAATCTACCGTTAGTTTCTCGCTAAACATGTTATTACCATTACCTATAATCATTTTGGACCAGAAATTCAACAATAAAAATTTTCAAATTTTTTGCGAAAATCCCTGGTTAGCCTTACAGATTTTTGTCGGATAAAATTTATTGTCACAGATCTTGTATGTTTCGGTTATTTTAGGTTAAATATGTAATTTTAAGCAGACCAGCGGTTAAATTGTTGCAATCGGTCGCCTCATTCGCCTGCAATCCATGTTCGGTTTCAAAATGTGGCCGAATTTCAAAATACGATTTTTCCAATAACCGCACTTTCCATAGACAATCTACCGTTAGTTTCTCGCTAAACATGTTATTACCATTACCTATAATCATTTTGGACCGGAAATTCAACAATAAAAATTTTCAAATTTCTTGCGAAAATCCCTGGTTAGCCTTACAGATTTTTGTCGGATAAAATTTATTGTCACAGATCTTGTATGTTTCGGTTATTTTAGGTTAAATATGTAATTTTAAGCTGACCAGCGGTTAAATTGTTGCAATGGGTCGCCTCATTCGCCTGCAATCCATGTTCGGTTTCAAAATGTGGCCGAATTTCAAAATACGATTTTTCCAATAACCGCACTTTCCATAGGCAATCTACCGTTAGTTTCTCGCTAAACATGTTATTACCATTACCTATAATCATTTTGGACCGGAAATTCAACAATAAAAATTTTCAAATTTCTTGCGAAAATCCCTGATGGTTAGCCTTACAGATTTTTGTCGGATAAAATTTATTGTCACAGATCTTGTATGTTTCGGTTATTTTAGGTTAAATATGTAATTTTAAGCAGACCAGCGGTTAAATTGTTGCAATCGGTCGCCTCATTCGCCTGCAATCCATGTTCGGTTTCAAAATGTGGCCGAATTTCAAAATACGATTTTTCCAATAACCGCACTTTCCATAGACAATCTACCGTTAGTTTCTCGCTAAACATGTTATTACCATTACCTATAATCATTTTGGACCGGAAATTCAACAATAAAAATTTTCAATTTTTTTGCGAAAATCCCTGATGGTTAGCCTTACAGATTTTTGTCGGATAAAATTTATTGTCACAGATCTTGTATGTTTCGGTTATTTTAGGTTAAATATGTAATTTTAAGCAGACCAGCGGTTAAATTGTTGCAATCGGTCGCCTCATTCGCCTGCAATCCATGTTCGGTTTCAAAATGTGGCCGAATTTCAAAATACGATTTTTCCAATAACCGCACTTTCCATAGGCAATCTACCGTTAGTTTCTCGCTAAACATGTTATTACCATTACCTATAATCATTTTGGACCGGAAATTCAACAATAAAAATTTTCAAATTTCTTGCGAAAATCCCTGATGGTTAGCCTTACATATTTTTGTCGGATAAAATTTATTGTCACAGATCTTGTATGTTTCGGTTATTTTAGGTTAAATACGTAATTTTAAGCACACCAGCGGTTAAATTGTTGCAATGGGTCGCCTCATTCGCCTGCAATCAATGTTCGGTTTCAAAATGTGGCCGAATTTCAAAATACGATTTTTCCAATAACCGCACTTTCCATAGGCAATCTACCGTTAGTTTCTCGCTAAACATGTTATTACCATTACCTATAATCATTTTGGACCGGAAATTCAACAATAAAAATTTTCAAATTTTTTGCAAAAATCCCTGATGGTTTAGCCTTACAGATTTTTGTCGGATAAAATTTATTGTCACAGATCTTGTATGTTTCGGTTATTTTAGGTTAAATATGTAATTTTAAGCTGACCAGCGGTTAAATTGTTGCAATGGGTCGCCTCATTCGCCTGCAATCCATGTTCGGTTTCAAAATGTGGCCGAATTTCAAAATACGATTTTTCCAATAACCGCACTTTCCATAGGCAATCTACCGTTAGTTTCTCGCTAAACATGTTATTACCATTACCTATAATCATTTTGGACCAGAAATTCAACAATAAAAATTTTCAAATTTTTTGCGAAAATCCCTGGTTAGCCTTACAGATTTTTGTCGGATAAAAATTATTGTCACAGATCTTGTATGGTTCGGTTATTTTAGGTTAAATATGTAATTTTAAGCACACCAGCGGTTAAATTGTTGCAATGGGTCGCCTCATTCGCCTGCAATCAATGTTCGGTTTCAAAATGTGGCCGAATTTCAAAATACGATTTTTCCAATAACCGCACTTTCCATAGGCAATCTACCGTTAGTTTCTCGCTAAACATGTTATTACCATTACCTATAATCATTTTGGACCGGAAATTCAACAATAAAAATTTTCAATTTTTTTGCGAAAATCCCTGATGGTTAGCCTTACAAATTTTTGTCGGATAAAATTTATTGTCACAGATCTTGTATGTTTCGGTTATTTTAGGTTAAATATGTAATTTTAAGCTGACCAGCGGTTAAATTGTTGCAATGGGTCGCCTCATTCGCCTGCAATCCATGTTCGGTTTCAAAATGTGGCCGAATTTCAAAATACGATTTTTCCAATAACCGCACTTTCCATAGGCAATCTACCGTTAGTTTCTCGCTAAACATGTTATTACCATTACCTATAATCATTTTGGACCGGAAATTCAACAATAAAAATTTTCAAATTTCTTGCGAAAATCCCTGATGGTTAGCCTTACAGATTTTTGTCGGATAAAATTTATTGTCACAGATCTTGTATGGTTCGGTTATTTTAGGTTAAATATGTAATTTTAAGCAGACCAGCGGTTAAATTGTTGCAATGGGTCGCCTCATTCGCCTGCAATCCATGTTCGGTTTCAAAATGTGGCCGAATTTCAAAATACGATTTTTCCAATAACCGCACTTTCCATAGGCAATCTACCGTTAGTTTCTCGCTAAACATGTTATTACCATTACCTATAATCATTTTGGACCGGAAATTCAACAATAAAAATTTTCAAATTTCTTGCGAAAATCCCTGATGGTTAGCCTTACAGATTTTTGTCGGATAAAATTTATTGTCACAGATCTTGTATGGTTCGGTTGTTTTAGGTTAAATATGTAATTTTAAGCAGACCAGCGGTTAAATTGTTGCAATGGGTCGCCTCATTCGCCTGCAATCAATGTTCGGTTTCAAAATGTGGCCGAATTTCAAAATACGATTTTTCCAATAACCGCACTTTCCATAGGCAATCTACCGTTAGTTTCTCGCTAAACATGTTATTACCATTACCTATAATCATTTTGGACCGGAAATTCAACAATAAAAATTTTCAATTTTTTTGCGAAAATCCCTGATGGTTAGCCTTACAGATTTTTGTCGGATAAAATTTATTGTCACAGATCTTGCATGTTTCGGTTATTTTAGGTTAAATATGTAATTTTAAGCAGACCAGCGGTTAAATTGTTGCAATCGGTCGCCTCATTCGCCTGCAATCCATGTTCGGTTTCAAAATGTGGCCGAATTTCAAAATACGTTTTTTCCAATAACCGCACTTTCCATAGGCAATCTACCGTTAGTTTCTCGCTAAACATGTTATTACCATTACCTATAATCATTTTGGACCGGAAATTCAACAATAAAAATTTTCAAATTTCTTGCGAAAATCCCTGATGGTTAGCCTTACAAATTTTTGTCGGATAAAATTTATTGTCACAGATCTTGTATGTTTCGGTTATTTTAGGTTAAATATGTAATTTTAAGCTGACCAGCGGTTAAATTGTTGCAATGGGTCGCCTCATTCGCCTGCAATCCATGTTCGGTTTCAAAATGTGGCCGAATTTCAAAATACGATTTTTCCAATAACCGCACTTTCTATAGGCAATCTACCGTTAGTTTCTCGCTAAACATGTTATTACCATTACCTATAATCATTTTGGACCGGAAATTCAACAATAAAAATTTTCAAATTTCTTGCGAAAATCCCTGATGGTTAGCCTTACAGATTTTTGTCGGATAAAATTTATTGTCACAGATCTTGTATGGTTCGGTTATTTTAGGTTAAATATGTAATTTTAAGCAGACCAGCGGTTAAATTGTTGCAATGGGTCGCCTCATTCGCCTGCAATCCATGTTCGGTTTCAAAATGTGGCCGAATTTCAAAATACGATTTTTCCAATAACCGCACTTTCCATAGGCAATCTACCGTTAGTTTCTCGCTAAACATGTTATTACCATTACCTATAATCATTTTGGACCAGAAATTCAACAATAAAAATTTTCAAATTTTTTGCGAAAATCCCTGGTTAGCCTTACAGATTTTTGTCGGATAAAATTTATTGTCACAGATCTTGTATGTTTCGGTTATTTTAGGTTAAATATGTAATTTTAAGCAGACCAGCGGTTAAATTGTTGCAATGGGTCGCCTCATTCGCCTGCAATCCATGTTCGGTTTCAAAATGTGGCCGAATTTCAAAATACGATTTTTCCAATAACCGCACTTTCCATAGGCAATCTACCGTTAGTTTCTCGCTAAACATGTTATTACCATTACCTATAATCATTTTGGACCGGAAATTCAACAATAAAAATTTTCAAATTTCTTGCGAAAATCCCTGATGGTTAGCCTTACAGATTTTTGTCGGATAAAATTTATTGTCACAGATCTTGTATGTTTCGGTTATTTTAGGTTAAATATGTAATTTTAAGCTGACCAGCGGTTAAATTGTTGCAATGGGTCGCCTCATTCGCCTGCAATCCATGTTCGGTTTCAAAATGTGGCCGAATTTCAAAATACGATTTTTCCAATAACCGCACTTTCTATAGGCAATCTACCGTTAGTTTCTCGCTAAACATGTTATTACCATTACCTATAATCATTTTGGACCGGAAATTCAACAATAAAAATTTTCAATTTTTTTGCGAAAATCCCTGATGGTTAGCCTTACAGATTTTTGTCGGATAAAATTTATTGTCACAGATCTTGCATGTTTCGGTTATTTTAGGTTAAATATGTAATTTTAAGCAGACCAGCGGTTAAATTGTTGCAATCGGTCGCCTCATTCGCCTGCAATCCATGTTCGGTTTCAAAATGTGGCCGAATTTCAAAATACGATTTTTCCAATAACCGCACTTTCCATAGGCAATCTACCGTTAGTTTCTCGCTAAACATGTTATTACCATTACCTATAATCATTTTGGACCAGAAATTCAACAATAAAAATTTTCAAATTTTTTGCGAAAATCCCTGGTTAGCCTTACAGATTTTTGTCGGATAAAATTTATTGTCACAGATCTTGTATGTTTCGGTTATTTTAGGTTAAATATGTAATTTTAAGCAGACCAGCGGTTAAATTGTTGCAATGGGTCGCCTCATTCGCCTGCAATCCATGTTCGGTTTCAAAATGTGGCCGAATTTCAAAATACGATTTTTCCAATAACCGCACTTTCCATAGGCAATCTACCGTTAGTTTCTCGCTAAACATGTTATTACCATTACCTATAATCATTTTGGACCGGAAATTCAACAATAAAAATTTTCAAATTTCTTGCGAAAATCCCTGATGGTTAGCCTTACAGATTTTTGTCGGATAAAATTTATTGTCACAGATCTTGTATGTTTCGGTTATTTTAGGTTAAATATGTAATTTTAAGCTGACCAGCGGTTAAATTGTTGCAATGGGTCGCCTCATTCGCATGCAATCCATGTTCGGTTTCAAAATGTGGCCGAATTTCAAAATACGATTTTTCCAATAACCGCACTTTCCATAGGCAATCTACCGTTAGTTTCTCGCTAAACATGTTATTACCATTACCTATAATCACTTTGGACCGGAAATTCAACAATAAAAATTTTCAAATTTCTTGCGAAAATCCCTGATGGTTAGCCTTACAGATTTTTGTCGGATAAAATTTATTGTCACAGATCTTGTATGTTTCGGTTATTTTAGGTTAAATATGTAATTTTAAGCAGACCAGCGGTTAAATTGTTGCAATCGGTCGCCTCATTCGCCTGCAATCCATGTTCGGTTTCAAAATGTGGCCGAATTTCAAAATACGATTTTTCCAATAACCGCACTTTCCATAGGCAATCTACCGTTAGTTTCTCGCTAAACATGTTATTACCATTACCTATAATCATTTTGGACCGGAAATTCAACAATAAAAATTTTCAAATTTCTTGCGAAAATCCCT